>JASUUG010000820.1:0-600000 GCA_030449905.1 Luvunga scandens
TTATAACCCCATCTTTTATTTTGACACTCCACGTAATTATGATCCGATGGAAAAAGATAGATCAAAGTTGGAAGATTGGTTGGCAAAACATTACGCAGATATCAAGAGTGGTGGAAGGAAATTTAAGGAAACCTAGGCACTACGACATCAGATTCTAATACACCAATAAAGACCGATTATATGCATGATGGGGATCTTGAGGTGAATGCTAAAGCTACTATAGTTGATGACCAAGAGGTATCGCACAAACTATTTTGTTCTAAATCATGATAAAGATGAAGGATAATTACCCTAAATTTCTTATTTTTTTATTATAACAATGGCCTTGTAGGTTTCAAAACATAACTTCAAATCAATAAAGAAGATCTCCAAGAAAAAAATGGGATCCAAAAAGGAAAATGGCAGCCCCAACAAGAAAAAGAGCATAAAACAACAATAAAGATACTCAAGACTTTGGCAAATTCCCGAGACTCACGTAAAAGAAAGAGTAGCCTCGAAAAGAGAAGACCCAAAACAACAAACAATGAGCTGGAAGATTTTGTCAAACTCCCTGAAACTCGAAACATGAGACAAGGCAGCCCCAAAAAGAAAATTCCACAGAAAGCAATGGACAAACTTGATAAAGCACCGATTCGAAAAGACCAAACTCAAGATTATGGTGATGCTGGCCCTATGGTTCCAAGAAGAAAGGCGAGGCAAGCAACTGCTCAGCACCAACAGAATGCCACGATGAATCCAAGATTCAAATTCTTTTTAGGCTTATGTAACATGAAGTTGCCTGCCAGTGGAAATTACCTTCCTCATCCACTTGATAATGAGGTATTTGAAGGTGAATGTCTGGCTTATATTGGAAGGGATGATTGTTATGCATTGGCTACCATGGAATGGTTAGGCCTTAATCACATGCATATCTATATGGCGTAAGTAATTTTTTTTTACTTTTTCAATTATAAAATCTATTAAAAGATTACATAAATATTTAATTCTTACTTTTTCTTAAATATCAGTTTCTTATATGACAAGATTCCAACTGATAGGATGGGGAAACCATTTGGCTTCATGAATCCTGGTCATGTTAGCCCTAGCAGAGTTGAAAATGCACTTAAAACGCGCATAACAAGGACACAAGCAATTGCTAATCGTTTGGCCAAAGCTCGCCCCTCTCAATTGATTTTCATTCCTTACAATCCTCGGTAGTTTCATTTTCATTAATAAATAAGTTGTTAATTTTCATTTCTTTTACTTACAAGTTGTTGCTCAATTATAGTGCTCATTGGATTCTTGTTGTGATCGATATGGCGGCAAAGACTGGATATTTCATGGATCCGTAAGGAAATAGTCCAGCAGAAGACATTAAAGAGTTGGTAATAAAGTAGGTATATCATCATTAAATCATCATAGAATGTTACGTCCATTATAAATATTTTAATAGTTCTAACAGTACATTTTAAATTCCTAGTGGAATCAACATGTTCGCAGCAACAAGCGGTAAAAAAAAAGTGCACCCTGAATTCAAAATTGTATAGGTAATACAATTTTCTTTTTCCTATCATTTTAATTAACTACATGTTATAGATTTTTAGGCACTTAGATTGAGTTTTATTATTGTAGGTTCCAAAGCAACCTGGTTCTTATGAATGTAGATATTATGTCATGTTGTATATGAGGGATATTATTGCCAATTCTAGTTTATTGCTCAACAATGTAAGTGATATGTTTTATGTCCATTTTTAGTTAATATTTTTTGTCCATCATATTTACTGTTAAATCATTTGGCCATTTGTAGTTTAACAACAAAGCAGTTTACACTCAGACAGAAATAGATGAGGTACGATATGAATGGATGAATTATATCCGAATGCTCATGTAAGGTGAGGAGCTGTTTATTAAATACTTTGGTTAGTGTAGGCCTGTTTTAAGTTCTCATGTTCATTTACTTGGTTGTATTAGTTTGGTTTGAGAGCCAATTAATTTCGATATGTCAATATAATATATAGTTGTTTTGGGTTGAGCTTATAATTATGCTGGATTAGATTACTTGGTTTTGATGCTTCACTGATGGAAACCTGCCTTCTTAGAATTTTGAATGTAATGTTAGTATCAAATTACATTTAGTTTAATTAAACACAACATCTAATTTAACTATCAGAAGTGTGAATCTAGTGCTATTTTTTTAGTTTATTTCATGTTTTCCAGCAACCCACTTGCATTTGGTTTTGTTGAATATGTTACTTGCATTTGCTGTCCGGATGAGACTGTATGGCATTTGATGGCAGTTTGGTTAATTCTTTGTGTTGATTCAAGATTGTTCTTGTTGTGCTGATGTTAATTTCAGGTGCTTCATTCAGCTAATTGTTGCTGGTTTATTCAGATGGTTGATTCAAGCATGTTGTTGGTTTTAGTTGTGTTGCTGGTGGTTTAGCTGCCTAATTCAAGATTATTTATTTAAGAAATTGTTTTCCTTATTTTGTGAAACAAATTAATAACTGATCATGAAGTATTTATTTTACTATAATTGTTGTAGTTATTTTATTTCATAATAGAATTATAATTTATGAAATTTATGGATGGATTTGAGAATTATTATTATTATTATTATTATTATTATTATTATTATTATTATTATTATTATATGTGTGTATGTGTGTGTATCAAGATTTCTTTATTTATATAATAATTTAAACCATATATTTTCATTTCTGCCAAAGATAATAAAAAAAAATGGAGCTAATTTCATTAATTCTTGCCAAAATATAATATAAAAAATTGGCTCCAATTTCATTAATTCCCGCCAAATAATTAAAATATATTTCACTTACCACAAAATTTTAGGAATTAATATTTAATAAAAATAATTAAATTTATTTATTTTAATTAAATATGTCTGCTTATATGACAGATAACAATCATGAATAAGAAATGTTTATGACAGATATTAGTCATGCGTAAAAATTTTTCATCAAACTAACAATGACAGAATCGTGATGGATAATACGTCATACTTGACATGACATATAAAACCCGTCATGGTTTTTTCTTGACATCGGAATCAATGACGTTTGCTTAACAGTCATGCCATGGGGAAGATAACAGGTAATACCCGTCATAAAGAGCTTTTTTTCTAGTAGTGCATATGCATCATCAAAGTCCATTCTACAAGCAGTGGTAAAAGAGGCTAAATCTAAGTAGCCTGGTCCAAGACCATTAAGAATGTGCATTAACAATTCTCTCTCATTCAAAGGACTACAAGCACAAGCAAGTTTATCAGCTAAAGTTTTCATCTTCATGCAATAATCTTCGACAATCATTGATTCTTTCTTTAAAGTGTTTATTTCATACTTGAGTTGAAGTATTTTCGCTTCAGACTGCACTCCAAATTTCTTCTCTAGTGTTTTCCACACAACATAAGAACTATCAAGGTTAATAACAAGACTAAGTGTACCTTCACTTATAGAAGATAGGAGCCAGCCAAGAAGCATTTAATTTTGTGATTTTCAAGTGATGAATTTTGGATTTTCAACCAGCTGTGTAGATCTATCAGCTGCTCTTCGATTAATGTACCTCTCTTGTTCATATTTTGTTCCACTGATAAAATCTTCAAGTTTGTTACCTCTTATGGAAGCTAATACTTGAGATCGCCAGATCAAGTAATTGACTCGATCAAGCTTGACAAGAGTGTTAAACAAAAAATTTGTTGAAGTTATTGAATTTGCATTTGAGTTTATAATTGGATTGCTGGAGCTTGCCATATTGATCAAGCTCTGATAACATAAAGCAAAATTCTTTTATCTTGTTTGGCAAGAGAGAAAACTTAGAAGAAAGTTCCATAACTGAATTTTTATTGTTTATTCACATTAATTAAAAGAATTACAATTGCATGTATTTATATCAGTTTCATAAGCTAACTAAATTGTAACTAACTACAAATTAGTAAAATAGAAAACAAGAAAACTAAGAATACAGAGCACAACAGCATGTGTAACTAATTATGCTGAGCTATCAATGACCTGGCATTCTCTTCACTATCCTGCTGACATGGCTTTTTGATCATTCTTTGCAATCACTCATCTTGATTAAAGAAGTTGAATTGTGCTTCCTTAATAGTTTTGCAAGCCATTCCCATCTATGCCATGCAAAGATCAAATATACCTTCGGCGATTAAAGCCAAAATTGATAAGACTTGTAAATTTGGAGTGGTGCCAACAATAAAGATAAGTTTCACTTGATCATTTAGGATACGGTATGCTAGCCTAAAGTTTGCGGTGGGATGGGTCTCAAGAATTTAGATATGATGAATAGAGCTCTCTTGATGAAAGTAGGGTAGGGTCTGATTGCTTCTCCAACTAGCCTGTGGTCTCACGCTCTAATCACTAAGTATCGTTTGGATTCGTCTAATTTGCCTTATATGTTACCGACAAGATTTGGTTCTCACTTATGGCGATCAGTTGGGAGGGTTTGGAATGATACTCTTATGAGGACTCGATGAAGTATAGGGGATGGAAAAAAGGTCAGATTTTGGTGGGACTGTTGTTTAACAAGAGACAAGCCTTTGGTGTTTTATGCTACAAGTGATATTCCTGAAAATATCCTGTGTAATGTTGTTGCAAATTTTGCAGATGAGTCTGGTAGGGGAAATGGCTATTTTCGGGCATTTATTACCTGATAATATTATTATAAGAATTGCTTCCTTTCAGCCGCCAATGCATCATTAAGCGAAGATCAAGTTTTGTGGGCCGAGTCCAAGAAGCGCATCTTCACTAGCTTACCATGCATCTATAGTCCGGACCATAATATTCGTGTTTGACTCTGGCTTATGCTTTAATGTTGAGTTGCTAAGAAGCCATGTTCCAACAAGGAGTGGATGTGATCGTTGTGGACCCATTCTGAAGAATACTTTACACGTGTTACGTGACTGCATGGCTGCTAAGAGGCTTTAGAATGATGTCATCCTTATGCATAACAGACATGCTTTTTATTGCTTAGACTTTCGTGATTAGATGTGTAAGAATTTAAAGAATAATTGGATTTTCAAGAAGGATGTTAACTAGAGACATTTATTTGGCATCGCAATCTGAAGGCTTTGGCACTGGCAAAACCATTTTTTTTAATGATTTTCTGTGGACAGTGATTATATGATGAATGATAGCATTATAAGGGCAACAGAAATCCATTAAGTAAATAACTCCCCTTATGTACGAGAATTAGAAGGTTTGAGAAGTGGATCGCATGGAGCCCCCCCATCTAGCTTTGGTGTGAGCTTAATGCACATGGTGCGGGAAAGAGAATTAGGGAATCTATCGCGGGTGGACTTATCTATGATCATAATGGGAATTGGTTGGCTGGCTTTTGCATCAATATTGGTTCTTGTTCAGTAACAATTGCAGAACTCTAGGGGTTGTTTCAAGGTTTGTCTGTCGCTTGGTAAAAATGTATTTGCTAGCTGAATGTGGAATTGAATAGCTTATGTGTAACTCAACTAGTTGATAATCATTTGGATTCCACTAATGAATACATCCCATTAGTTCGATCTATAAAGGATCTCCCGCGGCATGATTGATATATCACCGTTATCCATGTTCATCGCGAAGAAAATTTTGTGGCGGATTTCATTGTAAGCTATCCCCTATCTATCCCCTTGGGTCTTCACATTCTCAACTATCCTCCGGTTGGTGTTCTTCCTTTTCTCGCGCATGATATGTATTGGCTTGCATCCCCCCCACCTAGTTACGGTTTAGCTCTGTTTAAAAGCCCCTTTATACCAATAAAAATGACAAATTGCTATTAGATAAAATCATAAATTAAATTGCTAGTCTGACGATATCGGTGTGATAACTCAAGTAGTGGGCGTGTTGCCTCCGGTTGTAAATTGTATTAGAACCTCTTTATAGGAGAGGAGTAAGAGATGCGTACTTAATCCATTAATATCCATATTTCAATAGATATGTACATTTGCCGTAGAGTTTCATAATTATGATATGCACTCTTACTAGATGTACGTCAATTGTAATTATAAATATTCCAAACTTATCCTATCTAATATGCTTTGATAAAGAACTGGCTTCATTTGAGCCAAGTCACCAAAAGCTTCAATCCCTAGTGCTCAGTATGCTCTTTTTTACGATTTATTGGGCTTTTCAAGCTTAGTAAGCGCTATCATTCACCATGCTTTGCACTAGTGTTGCATGGATTCTAAACTTATCAACATCAAAATTTAAAATTCAAATTTACACTCATTAAAACTAAATATTGGATGATTTGAGTTTAGCTTATGGGATTAGAATCCTCTCATAATATTTTTTTTTCTCTTAGCCTTTTTTACTTTTTTAAATTTAGTGAAAACAGATGGCTTAATTGTAAATAAAGTGAAAAGAAATTAGTTTGATTGTCAACATTAAAATTCAAAACTCATTCTTGCTATTCATTAAATTAGGAGAGGCTATAAGATTAAAAAGAGAGAGAAAGAGGATCCTTGTCCTAGTTTATGAGGCCGTTTATTTAATCTATGATACTAGACATTACATTATTGAGAGACATTACTCAAGCATAGCTCAATTGGTCATAATTAAATATGCACTTTACTTTATTGTTATCTGAGTTTAAATAGTAATAAGGGACAAAGATTAACGTTTAATGGATAAGGTTTACATCCTCATTTAATAAGTGATTTCGAGTAATAATTAGCTAAGTTAGCTTAATGACATGTTTGGTGCATGGGCAAGACAGATGTGAACATTAAAGTCCGTGTTTCTACTCAAACAAAAGAAAAGGATACCCAGTTTAACTGGAATAAGTTAATTATATTTGGTGTTGTCGTAATAATTAATTAAGGAAGGTCGAAGGGAGCAAGTGAATGAATGAATATATGTTCCTTATAAAGGTACTTATGGGCATTTAATTTATTTATGTAATACATATTTTTTTATTAAAATTAGAGTGTTCTGATTAATTTTTAAAATGTAAATAATTCCATTCTTAAATAAATATGTAAGTGGTTTTAATATTTAATAACAAATAACTTTTACAATCCAATTTAATCTTATACTATACAAAATATAAGACACCAGCAAATATAGTCCAATCTAGTTCTAGCATTCTAATGATGGTCGTGCAAATTCAACAACAGTAATTTTACAAGTCAAGTAGCGTTGCAAGTCCCGTGGTCAATAGAAAACAACTCCTAATTATTTTCCTCATGAACTCACCCGTAAAATAGTGATCGCTACGTTTTCTTTTTTTTCCTTGTTCTCAGCTAATGGGAAACCAACCTGTCTTGTAATCAACTTTTTATATTAATCATACTATTTGTATTCTCGACTACATATAAATAAATCACAAAAGCACACAAAAATTAATGCGGAGCAGAATAAGAGGATACAAGATGTAAGTTGTAAACCAGGCTCATCTATTCTATAGATAATTAGAATTTTCAAGTTAATCTCTATTTAAATTAAATTTATCAATGAAGTAAGCCAAAAAAAAAACAGTGTAATGCCCAAGATATTTTCTTACAATAGAATAGAAACTGGATAGGCTATTTTTACAACTTATAGCTTATACAAATACTGTAGCTCTTCTTTAAGAAGACATTTTGTAATCTTAATATAATTAGTCCAAACTTTTGGCAAACTGCTAAACATGTATTTTTAAAATAACCAATTATGAATGAAGATTTTTTTAATTTCGTGCCCAAACACTAATTTAACATTCAAGTCCAATCTAGATTTGTAAGATGTATATTTAATTATGGAATCCCATTGATTGATTTGTAGTTACTACGAAGTTTCATAGTATGTATGTATAAAAGTGTTGATATTTCAAAACAAGCCTTGTCGCCATGGAAAGTGCCTTACGGGTGATAGTGAATGGTACTGATGCCGAGGGGCAAAGACTAAGAAGTTGACGAAGACTTAATTTGTCCATCATTTAATTGGCATGTCCGAGACGCTAAGGCGCCTGTGGCCCGTAACTGACAGAGAAGGACATATTGCTACCAAACTTGCTTACTTACTTTATATGTCTAGCTATCTAAAGGAGCAAAGCTCGCTGCAGCCTGCCAATTAATTAATTGTCAAAAAATTAATGGAGACATACAGGAAAATCTTCCACTTCTTCTTCTTCTTCTCCTCCCTCCATCATCTATCTGTTGTCGTCACCGGTGACCCTAAATACCCTCGAGTAGAAAGCAACATATTTCTCGCTTGTGGCTGGTCGGGTAACACAAGTACTTCCGGCCGGACTTGGGTTGGAGATGTTAACTCTCAGTACTCCCCAGAAGAAGACGCATCCGCTTCCAAATCAAAAACCTTCGCTGAAAATAATGTAGTCCCATATTCAACATCACGCTTTTCTCATTCGCAATTCACCTACATATTCAACGTCACCGCCGGTCAAAAGTTCATCCGCCTGCATTTCTATCCAAATTCAAAACCAGATTTCAACACCTCTGCAGGTTTCTTCTCTGTTAAAGCAGCTTCTTTCACTCTGTTGAGTAACTTTAGCGCTTCACTTGCAGCGGATGGTGAGGGCGGCCGTACCTTCTTCAAAGAATTCTGCATTAACATCGAAGACGATCAGAGGCTATTGAACATAACGTTCACTCCAAGTCCGGATTACAACGATTCATATGCTTTTATCAATGGAATTGAGATTGTATTCATGCCCCTCAATCTCTATTACACCGCGGCCGATGATCCCGGCGGGGGGTTCGAGTATGTTGGCCAGGGGAACCCATACAGTATCTTAAAAAGAAACGCTCTGGCGACTTTATACCGGATAAACGTCGGCGGGCAACAAATCCCACAGTCATATGACACCGGGGACATGTACCGAACTTGGGGTGCGGACGACCTCTACTTGACAGATGCCAGACCAAGTGCTCTTCCCGTTAACCAGAGTATTCATCTCACTTGGAGACGTAATGACTCTGCTCCGTATAAGGTCTACACCACCGCCAGGTCGATGGGGCAGAACAGGGAAGTCAACGAGAAATATAATCTCACTTGGGAGTTCAAAGTGGATTCCGGGTTTACATATTTGCTGAGGCTTCACTTTTGTGAGTTTGAGAGGGAGGTAACTGAAGAAGGCAATAGGGTGTTCCAGATCTTCATTGCTAATTTAACTGCTGAACGTCAAGCCGATGTGATAGCTTGGAGTGGTGCGAATGGTGTTGCCATATATAAAGATTATGCTGTGATGATAGGACGCAAACCAAATGAAGAAAATATTAAGCAGAATCTTTCTATTCAACTGCATCCTGCCCCCAGATGGAGAACCAAATACTCTGATGCCATCTTGAACGGCCTTGAAATCTTTAAAGTGGACAACAATGGAAGTCTCGCCGGACCTAATCCTGAACCCCCGACGATCCCAGCTAATTCGGATGGGTCTACAACAACAAAACCGAATAAGAAGAATAATGTAACCGGGATTGTTGCTGGTGTTATATCAGGCTTTGGTGTGCTATCTCTTTTACTGTTGTTAATTTTCTGGCGAGGAAGAAAAGTCAAGGACTCAGGTTCCGCTACATGTACTTCATTTTTGGGGACTTTTTTTTCTTCCAAGACTATCAAGGCAGCCAAGTCATCACGCTGCTCATTTCTTCCTTCCGATCTTTGCACCCAATTTTCACTATCTGAAATCCAAGCGGCTACAAACAACTTCGACAAGGATCGCGTAATTGGAGTTGGAGGGTTTGGTAATGTCTACAAAGGTTTCATCAATGGCGGCAATACCCCTGTTGCCATCAAAAGACTGGAACCAGAGTCGCAACAGGGCGCCCTGGAATTCCGGACTGAGATAGGAATGCTCTCGCAGCTCCGGCATCTTCATTTAGTCTCTCTCATCGGCTATTGCAACGATGACAGGGAGATGATCCTCGTATACGAGTTCATGGCTCGTGGGACTCTACGTGATCATCTCTACCATAGCGATAATCCCCCTCTTCCATGGAATCAAAGGCTTGAAATCTGCATTGGTGCAGCTCGTGGGCTTCATTATTTGCATAGTGGGGCAAACCATGTTGTTATCATTCATCGTGATGTGAAGACAACCAACATCTTGTTGGATGAGAAATGGGTGGCCAAGGTTTCTGATTTCGGGCTCTCCAAATTCGGACCAACTTCGGTGTCCAAAACTCATGTGAGTACGGTTGTTAAGGGCAGTGTCGGGTACTTAGATCCCGAGTACTACCGACTTCAGCAGCTTACTGAAAAATCTGATGTCTACTCATTTGGTGTTGTGTTGTTCGAAGTATTGTGTGCTCGGGCACCTATTCTTCGGACAGGAGACAAGAAACAAGTGAGTTTAGCCGATTGGGCGCGACAATGTCATCAAAATGGAACAATTGATCAGATTGTTGATCCGTTCTTGAAGGGTAAGATAAAGCCAGAGTGTTTGAACAAATTTGCTGAGGTGGCGATGGGTTGCATGAATGATGAAGGAATCAAACGGCCCTCGATGAGCGATGTGGTTGGGGGACTTGAGTTCGCATTGCAGCTGCAGGAAAGTAGTATTGCAATTGCAAAGGACATTGATGAGAATGAGGAGGAAGAAAAAATTGTGGACAACTACGAAACCGATGCTAGTAGTCTCTTGTTCTCTAGTGTTGGTGAACATGTACTTTTAGATTCAAAAACCATTAGCATGGTTACCATATCAACTACAACTGCTACCGATGATCAAAGTCTTTCTTCTGAAAGTTCTGATAAGTATGCTGGAGCTGTGTTCTCTGAGATCGTGAATCCGAAAGGGAGATGATATATGATGACTAGATAATTAATAAATCACATTAGCCTTATTAAGTGCTAGCTTAAGTTTTTCTTTCTTGCAGCTTGTCTGTATTTGAATTGAATTCAGAATGTGTCTGAGTTTAATTCTTTGTTACACTATTCTTACCCATTTTGTCAATGAAAAGGGCACTGATATTTTTAGACCACAGATCACTTATGGAGTTACGGTACAGACCATGTCATCCATTAAAAAAATAACCTTATTAGATAGTTATACTTATGCATCCTATTGATGGAGTTGCATTCCAAAGGCGACCATATTGCATACATTGCAGGATAGTATTAATTAGTTTGTGACGAGCTGGATACGAATAGTTTCGTAGATTAATTTGTCTCTCGATATCTAGTTGGGTTTTACTTTAAATTATATATCCTTTAATTTTTTTTCCCATGGAGAGAATTAATCATGATGAGAACTTTTCTGTCTGATTCTACAACAATTATCTAGATCATAGATGGGTACAACTCGAATTATCGTTTTAAAAACAAATATAATTATTTTAGGCCATTGAAGAATCTTCAATTGAGTTAAATGCTGTGTGATGAAACCATTTAATTAAAATTTAAAAAAAAAGAATAATTAATTCGTAGCAATCACACATGCAAGCCTTTGTAAATCTGAAGAGCCACTGGATATTGGTCATCATTCACTTTCAAAGAGGAAATTCCGCGGATAGAGACGAAACAAACAATAAAGGCAAGAACGTGTGAAAGAATTTCCATTCAAAGTACAATCAATGAAGATAAGAACAAAATTGGAAATTGTTACAAAACTAATTTGCCGGTGACTCTCGGAATTAAACTTTTAAAAGCAGGCTTGGTAATCCAATTCTTGTCAAATTGTATACGGAACAAAAAGAGTCTAGTGTTGATATCAAATGCTTTCGTATGTTTTCTGCTCAAGACTTCGTATGTTTTCTGCTCAAGACTTTGGAAAGTTGAATACTGCCACTTGCGACGACTTGTGCAAGTCATTTATTATGTCCCACGACAACATTATGTGTGAATTGCGCTTTCATGGCCATCATAGTGACAACCGAGAGGTCCACGACATGTCACTAAGGAAGTAGCACACATGATTGATCATAAGGGCCCGCAGTAAGTTTGCATTATTGCAATAGATGTCGCTAGCTTCCAACATTACGAAAATTTTAGAATACGTATTTAAATTTTACATAAGCAGCAGATATATGTTGCTTTTTAAAAATAAATATTTAAATACAATAATATAATTTTATTATTTATATGACATGGTATGCTAGTAATATTTTAAAATTTCTCCCTATATGAAAGGATTACAGCAGTTCTTCCTCCTCAATTGACTTAGGGCATCTCCAATGCACTACCAAATTCTACACCAAAACACCTTTTACACCATTTTTGGTATAAAATGTTTCTCCAATGAAGCACTAAAATCAATACTAAAGTGGTTTTATGAATAATGTTGCACCATATTTGGTGTAATACTATTCATAACACCATTTTGAGAAAAAGTCTAAAATATCCTTATTACTTTTTCGTATTTACATATATGTTTTATTTTATACAATATTTTAAGTTATTATTATTATTTTGTTATTATTTTTATTTAATTTTTTAATTTTTGAATATTATATTAATGAAAAAAATATTCAACACAAAAATTAATAATAAAAAAATGCCAATAACATTAATTGCTAGATTACATATTACAAAATTAAAAATACAAAATTTAATTAACACAAATTAAAAAAGCTACTACAACTAGCATAAATTAGAACAATTATTTAATACTCAGGGATGGCCTTATTGTATTTTTCTATATTAATGTAATGTTTAATTTTCATAATGTACTAATTTAGTTAATTAAATGCAAATTTAATAATTTTCTATATTTTTTTTGTTAATCGATATAAAATTACTTATTACTTAATTATCTATATTAATAGTAATATTTATTGTGTTAATTGAATTAATTCTTGAGAATTAAAAGAATAAAAAAAAGAATATTCTTTTTAGTGTAAATGGGTTGGAGATGAAATAGTAATTTGGTGTGAAAAATGTCTATTTTTAGTGTTGGTGTTATACCAAAATGGTGTTAACCATTGGAGATGGCCTCAAATCATAGACTGGTTTTTAATGACTAAACCTCATCAATAATATAACCACTTTATATATATAAATCCACGATATATATATATGTATATATATATACATGGTTCAACCATAGATATTCAACAGTGAAATGTTAACCTACCATAACGTGATGTGTTTCCAGTGCCAATAAAAAAGTAACCTACTAAATAGTATTTAACATCTAGAAAATTGTCAAATAAAATGCATCCCAAGCAAAATATCACAAATACCGCCTTGATATATTGATTCGATCTATGATCTAGTTATTGGAATAATTTCGACAGTGGATCACGAAATCTTGGTAATCTTCTTTATCTAAGTGAATGGGGAGTCAGCTTTGAAATCATCTGCCCTGCACCCATCTCCTATGTATATGCTTCAACAAGAATCACACAAGGGTAGATTAATATAATATAAACATTTGGTAAAATGACCAGCTGTAACCCAGCAGATGAAGTACATTACATAGCTCGTTTTAGCGATTGGCAAATTACCCATTTAGTGACCTTGGCATTTGACGTTCTCATAATTGGTACTATTGGGTCTGGTGAATTCAATAATAGATACATGTTGGCATTCATATATATATATATATATAAAAGGTAGAGTTGGATAAAGAGCCAAGTGAGTCTTGTAAGTGTAAGAGCTTGTAAGCAACCAACCAATCAGGCATGGTCCAGTCTTTACACAGTTCTGGATCACTCACTGGACCATAGCAATAATAAAACTTAAAACTTAAGTGTAAGAGCTTGTAACCCTTTTATAGGCAAAAGGGATCCACTGTACAAACACTGTTACATTATTTACAATATTGCTATGCTTTACAGCTAGCACTCACTCGTACTTATCTATATCAATAATTGGCCCCCATGTGTAACACATGAGTCCCTCAATTATTGATCTTATTATAGGCACAAAGGAGCCCCTGGTTTGTAGTAAGGCAAAGTTAGATAAGGAACCAAGTGAGTCTTGTAAATGTAAGAGCTTGTAAGCAACCAACTAGCTAGTAATAAAATATTTAAGTTTTAAAAATGGGTATCAGAGCCGACTTTCCCAAAAGGAAAATCCTTGGGTATTCACTAACAAAGTATGCTCCGTGGTTGCCGATTAACTCGGATCCTCCACATCAGAACTGTTCCTGGATATTGATCTTCTGTTATTTTTATTTTGAATAGAAACCTTCATAGAGCAACCCCTAGAGCATGGTACCTCGTTTAAAAGGCTAGGAGAGCCACGTGTTAAGGGTTTATCACTTGAAGGCAACCTCTAGGATACCTTAAGCTAATGGGAAACCAAAAAAACCAAAGATCAGATCCCCAGCCTAACTCTGACCCATCTCCCTCTACCGTCAGAACTTCTACTGGCTGTTCCCCTACCATAAACTTCCATGTAGAAACCTAATAGGAAAATAATGCCAGGGCAATACAATCCTTTAAGTTAGATCTTCTTGATCCCTATAGTCACTACTACTACATAAATACCATTTGGAATTCCCTTAGAGCCTTAATACCAGTAAGACAGCCTAAGCCTAAATCCGTTTATAAGTCCTTCGATCTTTGTCCAGGTTATAGCCTTAAACTAAAAAGAAACCTACCTTCTCATACTGTCCACCTTTAAGGTAACCAAGTATAGAAAGGAGGGTTATAAGGGATTACACCTACGAGCAATCCAGATAGGGTTACAGCCCTTATTCTTGGCAGGAAAAAATGTAACTTGCTTTGTTGCCATCTTAGATACTAGACGGCAGACATTTGAAAAGGCCCTGATTACAACAATAGAAGTAGGCCTAAACCAAGTTCATATAATTCTTCAGGTCGTGCTAAATTTTACCCTTGACCTGCACATGCCATCTCTACTATAGGTAATTAAGCTACTCATCCAACTAAATGGGTTGGATATGAAACCAGACGAGTTAGCTCTAGAAATTCAGCACTCTATAATTTACAAAGTTCGGACCTAAATGTTTTCTATGGGCAGTTTTAAAAGACCGATCACCTAATTTCTAACTGGAGAAGGCATGATCGTACATCCAAGGACATACAAACATAACCAACTCATTTTCCCTCCTCAATGGATCAATAAGTATGAAAAGAATAACGGGCCCCAACAGATTCTTGAGACACCAAAGGTAGACAAGCTACAAGATGGTAGACTATCAGTCTCTTTTCCTACTGAATCAGACCAATCTACCCATGTGACAAATGCCAGATCGAGGAAAAGCTTCCTTTAGGTTGCACATATATGCCAAGAAGATCCTCTTTTATGAGGATACCGAGACCAGCCTCTATGATCAACACTCCAGATATTGATAACAAGGTGATTAGAGAATCAGCGGGTGGGTACATGGCAACAAAATGTATCATTGGGAAAGCAAATCCAACAGAGTTTGGACCAATAGAAAAGGCAGTCAACTAGAGCAATTTGAATGCTATAGAGTAAAACCAGGTATTAGGAGATATCTTGATTAACCAATAGATGATGATGGCCTAACTGGACAACCTAGAGAAGAAAATAAAATGGTGAGAAGCATGGGCAAGATGGCAATAAAATTGCTGTCGGACCTATATGAACAGCCAAGAAAGATCAGCATGATTGTAATGATAGGTGTAGACAGTGTAAAAGAAATGAAAAGAATTAGGGAATCTTTCAGCAAACCCTGTTAGAAGAAGGATAAGCCATCAAAACCATGGTACATATAGGAGGAACGCTCAACAAAAAATAATAAAAAGCCTTTTGGAGGAGTTACTATGTGCTGCAGCAAGAACCCTGGCCCATCAAAGTCTCAAGATGGGAGCTCAATGAACCAGACTTAGAGGATTCTTCTAGTTCATCCTATATTGAGTTTGGAGTTTGCCCATCAAGATGGAATGGAAAAGGATTTCTAACCCCTTTTACATAGATAAAAGAAGAAGTTTTGCAGCTTCTACATATGAAGAACGAGTAACCTCTAATCCCTAAAGGTCAACAAGACAAAAGACTGAAATGACCTAATATACAACGCTAGAAGAGCCCCAAGCATCTAGAGTCAAGTCAAGTCATCTGGAACCAAAGCTCCCTAGAGATACTCCCATGGCTGAAGAAACTCAAGAAGAAGAATGGGACACCAAAGTCAATTTAGGACACTCAACAAGAGGCAAAACGTAATAGAACATAGACGGAATGGGGCCGAAAGAAAGAAAGCCTACCATATTTTGAAAAAATGGTAGCCTGGTACGAAGGAGAGTGGCAGAGGGCACCATAGCTCACCAAAAGGGTAACAGCCATGAGACTTGTGGCTGGATTCATAGGGTCACTACGATGGTAATGGAGACGATCAAATATGCCATAAGAAAGGAAAAACATGTTCGGTGCTAAAAATCCTTGTGTAAAGATAATTATGAACCTATCTTTTGATTTTATGGGTCACTTCAGAAGAGAGGAATAAATGGCAGAAAAATAGTTCCTCTAGAATAAATTTTGTGACGTTGGACAACTAGAAGACTACTAGATCGAATAGGAAAGACTTTATTTTTTGTTTTGCAAACCAACGGACACAATTCACAAAACTTTTTTTTCTGAATATGTCGGGACCAGTAGCTGAGGTCATAGAGGCCAAATTAAAGGCAGATGCTATGACTAATTTAGGAGAATATAGCCTAGCCCAGCTCTACCAAATGGCAATGGAGCTCATCTAGGGACATTGCAAATCTCAAGACTTAAAGAGACATATGAAGCAGTTGGAAAAATTGTCATTGCAAAAATACTGTAATGGCAAACCCAACAAATTTGGGCGCCAGCACAGTGACAAAATCTGTACATGTAAACCGCACAAAAAATAGAAGAAATGGAGGCCCTACAAAAGAAAGGAGTACAAGTATGTCAAAAAGTAGGGCAAACCTAAAAATACAGGTCGATGCTTCATATGTGGGAAGAAAGGTTACTATGCCAAGTAGTGCAAGAAAAGAAAGAGAATACCAGCAAATCTATTATAGATAACCCAGCAGTTAAAGTTTCAGGATGAGGCCTATAATTAGAACACCCAAGCCAATAATGTAATATTTGCTTTTGAATATGAAAATGATACTGAGAGCACAACAGAAAGCGAAAATGAGACCAGCAACGATGAAGATCCCATTCTCATGATGAAGAGCCAACAACCCCTTCCAGTTGACCTGAGTATGGAGCCTACAACCTTTTTTAGGCCCTTTGTTAAGGTAATCTTGAAGGTTACAGAAAAGGAACAAGTGTCTCTTACAGCACTCATTAATGCAGATGTTGTCAGCTCCATAGTACTAGAAGGGTGTGTGCCTAAAAGATGCAATGTCCTTACTAATGTAGCATTTACAACTACTAGTGGAGAACATTTCTGCAGCTGTAAGTATACAAGGCCTATTGAAATATTACTGTTTGGAATAAGGCATAGCTCCTTTGCTTTTGACCATTCTGATGAAAACGTCCTGTTCGGAATAGACATTCTCAGCCTCATTACAGCATTTGCCTTTTTTCCTAAAGGATTTTCCTACACTTTCACTAACCCGATTGAAGGCACAACAAGAAATTTTCTCATACCATGGGTTGAAAAGCATTCTTTCTTTGGGGAAGGTGAAATAAGAAAGGAAAAAAAACCTAGTCTAAAAGTTTGAGGCCTAGAAAAAAGAGCTTTTGAAATGCTGTGCAGAGATCCTAAATCAATTTTGGGCCAAAGAATAATATTTTGTCGACCTATTATACAAGGAAGAATGGACCATGTCTCATCAGATAACATCTCATTTAGGGGTGCCACGTGATGAAGAGCTGTGCAAAGAAAAGATCCAAAATCTATTGGACCGTAAGCTTATTAGGCCTTCTAAATCTAATTGGGCCAACCCAGCCTTTTATGTAAACAGACACTTAGAACAAGTGCTTGGCAAGAAGAGACTCGTGATAGACTACAGAAAACTCAATGATTGCCTACGGGACATCAAATACCCCATTCCATGTCAAACACACATTTTAATAAGAATAGCAGGTGCAAAGATGTATTTAAAGTTCGACATGAAATTGAGCTTTTGACAGATTGAGATAAAGGAAAATAATAGGCACAAAATAATTTTTGTGGTCCTTAATGGCCATTATGAATAGAACATGATGCTTTTTTGTCTAAAAAATGCACCGTCAGAATTCCAGAACAGGATGGATAAAGTTTAAAAATCTATCTCTGCTTTCTACCTAATCTACATAGATGATGCATTAATCTTCAACCAAACTGAAGAAGATCAAGAAGAGCACCTATCTAGATTCAAAGAACTCACCTACAAGCATGGGTTAGTCCTATCCGAATCCAAAATGAAGATAGGACTTGAGGAGTTAAACTTCTTTGAACTACACATAAAAGAAAGGTTTATCATGCCTCACCCACATTCTTTAAGAAAAAGCCACGATTACCACCGGCCCACCGAAAAGCGATCTAGTAATTCCTCGTGATCATCAATTATATCGCAGACCATGTGCAGAATCTAACAAAGTTGACGAGTCAGATTTCTAAACACCTAAAGAAGGGTGCCCCACAATGGTCTGAAGAAGCGACAACTACAGTAAAAAAAATCAAGCAAAAGTATTAATCACTTCCACCTTTAAAGATTCCCCATAAAAGACAGCTCATCCTTAAAACCAATGTTAGTGATAATTATTGGGGTGCATTATTGATCAAGGATCACGAGGGAAAGAGGATGGTTTGTGGCTATAAACCTGGGCAATTCAATGACGCTTAGAGTCATTACTCATCCTTTAAGAAAGAAGTTCTAACAATGGTAAAAGGAATCAAGAGGTTTCAATTATTCTAGTTTCTAACCCCTTTCATAATTGAGACAAGCCACAAATACGTACAACGACTTATTAGAAAAAAAGAAGGAGAAATCTAAAATCCTCAGCTAATACAGTGGTCAGAATCCCTATCAAGATTTAAGTGCGAGGTAAGGCACATAAAAGGAAAGTCTAACACGGTAGCAAACTTCCTTTCCCAACCTATCATCATGTTAAAGAGAAGCCTACCAAAGCACAAGGAGAAAGAACATTAAAATGACATGCTGAGAGAGCTTATTTCCTAAAATACCTCTCAATTTTCATCTCTTGGCTTTCACTAGAGATCAAGGAAATGATCTTCTAGAGGTAAGACACATAAAAGGAGAAATCCTATATCTTTAGCTAGAAAAGTGGTCAAAATCCCTGTCAAGGTTTAAGTTCGAGGTAAGACACACAAAAGGAGAGTCTAATACGGTAATAGACTTCATTTCCCAACCTATCACAATGCTAAGAGAACCTTACCAAGGTAGTGGGGAGAAAAAACATTAAAATGACATGCTGAGAGAGCCTATTGTCTAAAAGACCTCTCTATTTTCATCTTCTGGCTTCTGCTAGAGATCAAGGAAATGATCTTCCAAAAGGTCATTGACTATAAGAGGGGCTCAAATAACAATGCCCTACACTAGAGAGTCTAGATGCTAATCAGCAGACAAGAGTTATGACCTAATCACAAGGGAGTATGCCACAAGCCATTTCAGCCATTCCTAGATCAGGATCAGATGCATGAGATTGTGTTCAGAGTCAGCTATAATTTTCATTATGTGGTTGACCAAAACACCAACCGGGGCCACTATATCATCTGTGACATAACCCCACAAGCATATTATATTTTCTAATACTGGTTGAATATGTATTTGGTGGCCCTATTACTCGAACCAAACCTGATCCACACAAGCAGAAGATACTAAAAGGGAAGGTGGTTCGACTGGATGTTCGCTCTTATCTTTGATGATAGTAATTGTTCAGCTTATAGATAATTGGGGAAGGTATAAACCTTCGATGGTCTGAGTTATTGAACATCAACATCACTAAGAAGCGATAGACGCAATGTGAACCGGATGCCTCACAACAATGAAGGCTTTGACATAAGTCTACGAGACGGTACCTATATACAACACATATAGCCCCATTTCACCCTAAGTCCAGGGGACCCCAGATATCTATTTCCAGGAGGAAATCAGGAACATGCATCTCCACAATGATAGTGAAGGAAGAAAAGAGATCCAATGTCAATATAACAAATACATAGAATGGCATGGCAGAATCAGAGAGGCCAATCCCTGGGAACCACTTGAAGTAGACAGGTAAAGGAACAAGCTCGAAGAACTTGAGCAATGTCTAGACCAAGGTTCAGACCAAGACATGTGGCCATAACCTAGACTAGTAGAGGCCCAGCAACAAGCGGATTATGACAGCTGGCAAGAGCTGACAGAAAGAATAAAGATAGGATTTAGAACCCCATCAGACGACACCATGCCAGGCAGTGACAACGACTAGAGTGGAAGCAGTAGTGGACCCCGCAGCAGAAACGGTGGTGATAATAATATGATCAATAATTAAGGGACTCATATGTTACATAGGGGGTCAATTATTAATATAGATAAGTACAATTGAGTGCTACCTATAAGGTATAGTAATAATGAAAATAATATAACAGTGTCTGTATAGTGGATGCCTTGTGCTTATAAAAGAGAGTATTTGGTTTGTGTAAGGCAGAGTTAGATAAAGAGCCAAGTGAGTTTTCTAAGTGTAAGAGCTTATAAGCAACCAATTAGCTAGTAATAAAATATTTAAGTTTTATTACTGATTGTAATATGTTTCTCAACCTATGGTATGAGAAAATTCCTGGTTGTGCCCTTAACCGGGTCAGTGAGAGTGTAGGAAAATCCTTCAAGAAATAAGACAAATTGTGTAATAAGGCTGAGAATGTCTATTCTAAACAGAATGTCTTCACTGGAATTATCAAAGGCAAAAAAGCTATACCTTATTCCAAATGATAATACTTCAATAAGCGTTGTATACTTACGACTGTAGAAATGTTCTCCACTTGCAGTTGTAAACGCTACATCAGTAAGGATATGCATTCTTTTGGCACACATCCTTCTCGTACTATGGAACTGATAGCATCTGTATCAATGAGTGCTGTAAGAGCCACCAGTTCTTTTTTTGCAGCCTTTAAGATTACCTTAACATAGGGCTAAAAAAAGTTTGTAGGCTCCATACTCAGGTCAACTGGAAGAGGTTGTTGGCTCTTCATCATGAGAATGGGATTTTCATCGTTGCTAGTCTCATCTTCGCTTTCTGTTGTGCTCTTAGTATCACTTTTATATTCGAAAACAAATATTACATTATTGATATACTTTATAGTTAGCACTCACTCGAACTTATCGACATCAATAATTGACCCCTATGTATAACACACGAGTCCCTTAATTTTTTATCCTATTATTATCACCACTTATTCCATTGCGGGGTCTATTACTGTTTCTACTCTAGTCGTTGTCACTGCCTGGCATGGTGTGTTTGATGGGGTCCTGAATCCCATCTCTATTTTTTCTACCAACTCTCGCTAACTATCATCATCCCCTTACTGCTGGGCCTCTACTATTTTAGGTTGTGGCCACACGTATTGGTTTGGATCTTAGTCTAGCCATTGCTCAAGCTCTTCGAGTTCGTTCTTTCACCTGTCTAATTTAGGTGGTTCCTAAGGATTGACCTCTCTTATTCTGCCATGTCGTTCCAAGTATCTGTCATATTAATGTTGCATCTCCTCTCTTCATTCACTATCATTGTAGAGACGTATGTTCCTAATTTTCTCCCGCAAATAGAGATTCGGGGTCCCCTAGACTTGGGGTGAAATGGGGCTATGTGTGTTGTACATTAGTACTGTCTCATAGACTTTTGCCAAAGCCTTCTATGTTATGAGGCATCCTATCCACATTGTATCTATCTCTTCATGCTAGTGTTAATATTCAATAACTTGGACCATTGAAGGTTTGTACCTTCCCTAAATATCTGTAAGTTAAACAATTACTATCATGCTGTGGGTCAGATAATAACCATTGATCATCTTCAGCGTTAAGATATCATCAAATATAGAGGCAAACATTCAGTTGAACCACCTTCCATTTCCGTATCTCCTACTTGTATGGATCAGGTTTAGTTTGAGTAATAGTACTTATTGAGTACCGTAAAATATAATATGAGGGTTATGTCACGATGACTTATTCAAAGAAATGATCTTGGTCTAAAATATAATATGCTTGCATACTCTCTCGTAGTTATCACATTGATTCACGAGTGTGTAGGCATTGACATAGTCAATGACCTTTTGGAAGATCATTTCCTTGATCTCTAGCAGAAGCTAGAAGATGAAAATAGAGAGGTCTTTTAGAAAATAAGCTCTCTCAGCATGCCATTTTAATGTTTCTTCTCCCTACTACCTTGGTAAGGTTCTCTTAGCATTGTGATAGGTTGGGAAAAGAAGTCTATTACCGTATTAGACTCTCCTTTTATGTGTCTCACCTCGAACTTAAACTTTGACAGGGATTTTGACCACCTTTTTAGCTAAAGATATAGGATTTCTTCTTCTTTTCTTCTGAAGAGTCCTTACAGGTTTTTGTAGTTTGTCTTAATTATAAAATAGGGTGAGATACAAAAAGAATTGAATCTTCTTGATTCCTTTTACCACTGCTAGGACTTTTTTCTTAAAGAATGGGTAATGACTCTGAGCATTATTGAATTTCCCAGATTTATAGCCACACACCCTCTTATTTTTCTCATGATCCTCGATCAATAATGCACCCCAATAATTATCACTAGCATCGGTTTAGAGGATGAGCTATCCTTTATTGTGAATCTTTAAAGGCAGAAGTGATTGACACTTCTGCTTTAATTCTTTTACTATAGTTATCGCTTCTTCGGATGATTGTGGAGTACCCTTCTTTAAGTGTCTGGAAATCTGAATCGTCAACTTAGTAAGATTCTGCACATGGCCACAGCATAATTAATGATCACGAGGAATTGGTGGATTTGTTTTCTGGCGGACAACTAGTTTAGGAACTGTGCTATCTTTTCAGCAACGTGGGGTTGAGGCATAATAAACCCTTCTTTTATGTGTAGTCCAAGAAAGTCTATCTCCTCGAGTTCTATCTTCATTGTGGATTTTAATAAGACTAACCCATACTTGTAGGTGAGTTCCTTGAATCTGGATAGGTGCTCTTTGTGATCTTTTCCATTTTGGTTGAAAACCAATGCATCATCTATATAGGTTAGGCAAAAATCAGAGATGGATTTGTACAACTCAACCATCCTGTTCTGAAATTTTGACAGTGCATTTTTTAGGCTAAAAGGCATCACATTCCATTCATAATGCCTATGGAAGGCTACAATAGCTGTTTTATACCTATCTTTTTCCTTTATCCCGATCTGCCAAAAGCCCAATTTCATGTTGAACTTTGAATATGCCTTTGCACCTGCTATTCTTTTTAAAAGGTGTGTCTGACGTTGAATGGGGTTTCTGTAGTCTATCACAAGACTCTTCTTGCCACGCACCTATTCTGAGTGTTTGTTTATATAAAAGACTGGGCTAGACTTAGAGGGCCTGATAAGCTTAAGGTCTAATAGGTTCTGGATTTCTTTTTTGCACAGTTCTTCATCATATGGCATCCTTGGATGAGATATTGTCTAATAAAACATGGTCCATCCTTTCTTTTATGGTAAGTCCACGAAGTATTGTTCTCTGGCCCAAAATTAGCTTGGGACCTCTACACAGCATTCCAAAAGCTCTTTTTTCTGGGCTTAGAACTTTTGGATTGGGTTTATTTTCCTTTTCTCATTTTCACCCTCCTTAAAAATATAATTTCTCTTAACTTATGGTATGAGAAAATTCCTGATTATGCCCTTAATCGGGTCAGTGAGAGTGTAGGCTAAGAATATTTCAAGAACTAAGGCAAATGGTGCAATAAGGCTAAGAATGTTTGTTCTGAACAGAACGTCTTCACCGAAATTATCAAAGGCAAAGAAGCTATGCCTTATTCTAAATGGTAATACTTCAATAGGCCTTGTATACTTGCAGCTGTAGAAATATTCTCCATTTGCAGCTGTAAATGCTATATTAGTATGGACATAGCATCTTTTAGGCACACACCCTTCTCGTACTATAGAGGTGACAACATTTGTATCAATAAGTGCTGTAAGAGCCGTATGTTATTTTTTTATAGCTTTCAAGATTATCTTAGCATAGGGTCTAAAAAAGGTTGTTAACTCCAAGATTAGGTCAACCGGAAAAGGTTGTTGGCTCTTCATCATGAGAATAGGATCTTCATTGATACTGGTCTCATCATCGCTTTTTGTTGTGCTCTCAGTATCACTTTTATATTCAAAAGCAAATACTGCATTATTAGCTTGGGTGCTCTAACTATAGTCCTCGTCCTGAAACTCTGGTTGCTTGATCATCTGTAATAGCTTTACTAGTATCCTCTTCCTTTTCTTGCACTTCTTGATAGAATGACCTTTTTTTTCCCACATATGAAGCATCGATTTGTATTTTTAGGCTTTGCTCATTTTTTTTTGACATACCTGTACTTCTTTCCTTTGTAGGGCTTCTATTTCTTCTGCTTTTTATGCTGTTTGCATATACAGGTTTTGTCACTATGCTAGCACCCAAATTTATTGGGTTTGTCATTACAGTATTTTTGTAATGACTTTTTTTTCCAACTGTTTTATATGTCTTTTTAAGTCCTGAGTTATACAGTGTCTCTGAATGAGCTCCATCACCATCTGGTAGAATTGGGCTAGGTTGTATTCTCTTAAATAGGTCATGGCATCTGCCTTTAATTTGGCCTCCATCATCTCGACTGCTGGTCCTAGCATATTTAGAACAAAAGTTCTGTGAATTGTATCTGTTGGTTTGCAGAATAGAAAGTAGAGTTTTGCTTGTTCCATGTGGTAGTCTTCTAGTTATCCAACATCATAACATTTGTTCTAGTGGAATTTTTTTTCTACCATTTCTTCATCTCTTCTGAAGGGACCTATAAAATTAAGAGATAGGTTCATAATAATCTCTACAAAAGGGTTTTTAGCATTGAGCATGTTTTCCTTTTCTTGTGGCATATTTGATCATCCTCACCACCTCCGTAGTGACCCTGTGAATCCAGTCACGAGTTTCAAGGCTGATGTCCTTCTGGTGAGCTGTGGTACCCTATGGCATTCTCCTTTGTACTAAACTACCATTTTTTCAAAATATAACAACCTTTCTTTTAGTCTCATTCCGTTTATGTTCCAGTACATTTTGCCTCATGTTGAGTGTCTTAGATTGACTCTAGTCTCCGATTCTTCTTATTGAGCTGCTTCAACCATAGGAGTATCTTTAAGGAGGTTTGGTTTCAGATGACTTGACTCAACTCTAGATCATAGGTTCTTCGGGCGCTGTATGTTGGGTTGTTATAGTCTTTTGTCTTGTTGACCTTTAGGGATTGAAGGTTTTCTTCCTTCAATTGTAGAAGCTGCAAACCTTCTTCTTGTGGCAGTGTAAAAAGGGTTGGCAATCCTTTGCCTTTCCATCTTGATGGGCAAACTCTTTCTTTCAAACTCAATATAGGATAAGCTAGAAGAATCCTCTAAGTCTGGTTCATTAAGCTCCCATCCTGAGGCCTTAATAAGCCATGGTTCTTGCTGCGGTACATGGTAGCTTGTCTAGAAAGCCTTTTCATTATTTCCCGTCAAGCTTTCTTCTTATATGTGCCATGATTTTGATGGCCTGTCCTTTTTCCAACAAAGTTTGTTGAAGCATTCTTTATTTTTTTTTTCATTTTTCCTACACTGTCTGCACCTGTCATTACGATCATGTTGATCCTTCTTGGCTGCTCATGCAGGTCCAACAACTGTTTTGTTGTCATCCTGCCCACGCTTCTCACCTTCTTCATTTTCTTCTCCAGGTTGTCTAGTTGTGCCATCATTATCTGTTGGTTGATCAAGAGGTCTCTTGATACCTAGTTCTGCTTTATAACATTCAGATTGCTCCAGTTGATCGCCTTTTCTATTGGTCCAAACTCTATTGAATTTGCTTTTTAAATAATCCATTTTACTACCATGTAGCCATCTATTGATTCTCTGACAACCTCATTATCAATGTCTAGAGTGTTGATCATAGAGACTGGTGTCGGTATCCTCATAGAAGAAAATCTTCTTGGTATATGTGTGCAACCTAAAAGAAGCTTTCCCTCGATCTGGCATTTTTCACATAGGTAGATTGGTCTGGTTTCAATAGGAAAAGAGACTGAAACTTTACCATCTGGCAACCTATCTACCTTTGGCGTCTCAAAGATCTATTGGGGATTATTATACTTTTCGTACTCATTGATCTATTGAAAAAAAAAAATGAGTTGGCTCTGTTTGTATGTCTTTGGCTGTATAACCCTACCTTCTCCAGCTAGAAATCTAATGATCGATTTTCCAAAACTGCCCATAGAAAACATATAGGTCTGGACTTTGTAGGTTATTGAGTGATGAATTACTAAAGCTGACTCATCTGGTTTTATATCCAACCCATTCAGTTGGATGAATACCTTGATTGCCTTCGAGAGAGATGGCCTGTGCAGGTCGAGGGTAAAATTTGGCTCGACCTGAAGAATTATATGACCCTGGTTGAGGCCTGCTTTTATTGCTGTAATTAGGGCCTTTTCAAATGTCTGCCATCTAGTATCTAAGATGGCAACAAAGCAAATTACATTTTTTCCTGCCAAGAATAAAGGTTGTACTCTATCTAGATTGCTCTTAGGTGTAATCCCTTATGACCCTTTCTTCTATACCTGGTTACCTTAAGGGTGGATAGTGTGGGAAGGTAGGTTTTCTTTTGAGTTTGAGGCTATAGCCTGGACAAGGATCTCAAAAGACTTATAAATGGATTTGAGCTTAGGCTATCTTACTAATATTAAGGCTCTGAGGGAATTCTAAGTGGTATTTATATGGTAGTACTTATAGGGATCAAGAGGATCTAGCCTAAAAAGTTGTATTGCCCTAGCATTATCTTCCTCTTGGGTTTTTACATGAAAGTTTATGGTAGGGGAACAATTGGTAAAAGTTCTAACAGTAGAGGGAAATGGATCAGAGTTAGGTTGTGGATCTAATCTTTAGTTGTTTTGGTTTTCCATGAGCTTGGGGTATCCTGGGAGTTGCCTTTAAGTGATAAACCCTTAACACACAGCTCTCCTGGCCTTTTAAATGAGTTACCACACTCTAGAGGTTGTTTTAAGAAGGTTTCTACTCAAAATGAAAGGAACAGAAGATCAGTATCCAACAATAGTTCTAATGTGAAGGATCTGAGTTAATCGGCAACCACAGAGCATATTTCGTTAATGAATACCCAGGAATTTTCCTTTTTGGGAAATCTGGCTCTAATGCCATTTTTTAAAACTTAAATATTTTATTACTGGTTGGTTGGTTGCTTGCTTGCTTGCAAGCTCTTACACTTACAAGAGTCACTTGGCTCCTTATCCAACTTTGCCTTGCTACAAACCAGGGGCTCCCTTTTATAGGCACAAGGGATCCACTATACAGATACTGTTACACTATTTACATTATTGCTATGCTTTACAGCTAGCACTCATATATATATATATATATATATATAACATGTATTTAAATTTTATATAAGCAGTAATTATATATTACTTTTTCAAAATAAATACTCAAATGCCATAATATAATTTACTTATTGTATATGACTAACATTCAAAAATTTCTCCTTATATTATTGACAAGGTTTAGTCATTGAAAACCACTTCTATGATCCAAGTCAAGTGAGGAGCAAAGAGCAAGAACAGCTGTAAGCCTTTCATTTATTATCCATTAATTATCTTTTTTAGTTTCTTTTGCTATCATCAAGTTAGTTTTTAAATTACTATTATTAAAATTATTATTTAAAAGTGAATTTACTACATACTATCAATTTTTATTTCATAGTTATAACTTTTTTTTCACAATAGTTGTAATTTAAAAGATGCACCACCTCAATCCTAAATGAAACCTAAGTACTTTTACAAAAATTGACAATAGCATAGATAGGATTAAAGAAATCATCAATCCATTGATCATGATCAAGACCCGAGCATTATGTCTTTATCGGTTCTCTTCAGCACTAGTACTATTAATAATTTTATTATTCAGCAGCATACAAATAATTAATAGTACATCGACAACAGTAGCCTCTCTATTTTTGAAAGACAACATCGACATGATGAACATCGTAATCATGAGCTCAGAAGAGTTTTTTATGGAATTAGAAGTGAGTCATACGCGCTTCTTGCCATCTTTGGAGGAAACCCTTTCTCTTATAAATCTATGGATAGATCTCCATTCAGTAATGCTTTAGCCAAAGTGATTTTTCATCTTTTTTCTCAAATAAATTCTCTTTAGCTTTCAACTTTAATATGATAGAATTCAAACACTTTTTTGAAGTTCATTGAAATAATAAAGTTGTGCTACTAATACTATTCAAATTTTTTTATCTTAGGAGATAAGCAGTTAGGCAACAATATTACCTAAGCACCACTAAGAAGGTGATGAATATTTATTAAGAACATTGTAATTTTACAGGCCTCAGATTTGTGCTTTTATCTTTATTATTACATATTGTTGTAACTTCTAATAATATATGCTATATCAATTTGTTATTATTAACTTATGACATGTAAGCGGCTTATTAGTTAACTCATATACTAGAAAGGTTCTATCACAAAGGTCATACATTGTCTAAAGAATCAAAATTTTAAATAAGACCATTTGCAATCCCTCTAATATTTCTTAAGAACCCTATTAGTGTATTTTTTTCTTACAATGTGAGCTACCTTATGTCATTTTATAGCAAATAGTAATTGAAGTACAACAACAATAATTTCAATTACAAGTTTTTTTAATTATTTAGATATACTAAAGATTTTTACAAAGAAATTAAGGCTAGGTGAAAACATTTGAAGAACCTTTGTGATAAAACCTTTCTAGTGTATGAGTTTACTAATAAGCCGCTTACATGTCATAAGTTAATAATAACAAATTGATATAGCATATATTATTAGAAGTTACAACAATATGTAATAATAAAGATAAAAACTCAACACAAATTAAACACCCCAAGACCAAGATGACCAAGATGACACTCACAAGAACCGAAGAAAGAATAATAAGAATCAAATAAATAGATCAAAATAAAAAGATAAGTACATATAGGGTTTGATCGTTCAGCCTCTTAGTTGCTTAATTCCAACTAAAAATGTGTCGATTTCTTTATTGTTAAAAACTTTAGAAAGAATAATTTACTAGAAGAAACCCCTTTATGATTCTCTTTCTAAATTCACAAATCTATTCTTGAAATTATGCTAAAGACTAGGTCAGAGAAATTTTAGAATATATTAGAGGTATCATATCAGCAATTCAACAAGTAAATGATGTTATGACATGTGTACATTTATTTTGAAAAACTATGATGTAAATAGTGGTTATATTAAATTCAATTACATATGTTATACATATATTAATGTTTGAATTACATTTTACGTATTATAAAATTCTCTTATAAATTGATAGCATTCCCGCTCTTTCTAACAAACTTGGCAAAAGTTTGACATGGTTAGAATAAGTGACTCACATGTGTGTCACATGCGAGAACCCATCTGCAACAAAAGTACAAAACCAAACTTGCCCTGGACTTAAACGATTAAAACGCAAAACTTCGATAGGCAAAACACTGTGGTTTTGCACTTGTACTGTTGATTGACCATGGATGCTTGAGAAATGGATGTAAATTTTGAAAACAAAATGAAAGTCTCTCTATCACAGTAATTTAATATCTTAATCAAAGCCCATATATCTAGTGGAAAGCTCAGGGTCATTAAAAAGCCCAAACCCAATCTATGTAGACTTTAAAGACAGTGTGTTTGTTGAAGCGCAATTAATTCATGGTCTAAATTTTTTGGAGACACCAATGGCAAGTAGACAGGTTTGTTTAGTTACAGTTTGGATCCAAACAAGCATTAATTTGCAATTTGTCCATTAATCTTGTTCACACGAGTTTGGCTTGGCTACAATGCGCGTCCGGTATGGTGTCGGGCCCTCAACAAGAAAGCAAGTTGTAATGGCAGCCAAAAACCTATTGCAACCGGTTTCTTAATCGGTTGTACCTTTTTTTTTGTTTTTTTTAAAGAAAATTATCTTTACACTATATTTCTTATGCTATATGCACATCTAACTATCATAAGATTTTAATTTTTTTTCATCACTTTTATTATTAAACTTATATCAATTAGCCACTTTAAAATAAAAAAATGACTATTTTACTCCTAAATAATTTAAAAGACTATTTTGTTCAATAAAATTTTAAAAAATAAAAAATTATAATTATAAAAATATCCTTAAATTTCATTAAACAAATAAATTTAAAAATCCAAGATGTTAATTTTTTATAATTATAATTTCTTTTAAAAATTATCATGCTAATTTTTAGTAATTATAATTTTATATAATTTTTGTAATTAAATTAAATTTATGGAAGTGTACAAAAATTAACTTTCCATAATTATTGTAAACTTCCCTATAATTAAAATTAAGAAACTTTGATGAAATTAAAATAAAAAAGTTAACAAGATAATTTTTAAATGAAATTATAATATAAAAATTAACATCTTGAATTGACTTCGAGACTTATTTGTTTTATTAAATTCAGGAGTATTCTTGTAATTCTAATTTTTAAATTTTTTAAAATTTATATAATAAAATAGTCTTTTGATACATTTAGAGGTAAAATGGTCATTGTTTAGTATCAAAGTAGTTGATTAATACAAGATTAGAGACAAAAATGATGCAATGAACATGTCAAAATTTTGTAATGTTAGATGCACATGTGACAAAATAAAGGTGGTGTAAAGATAGTTTTCCAGTTTTCTAAAAATAAACTAAAAGTATATAAATTAAGAAATTATGAAAAATAATTTAATAGTAAGAAAAAATATATAAATAGAAAATGAAAGAAAGATACAATATGATCATAATCAATTGAAAAAAATTAAAAATTATGTATAATAAAAGGTAAATATTTGTTCCATATTTTAAATGTGATGTCTCAACATCAAAATTTTAATATATATTGTCATTTATCTCAACTTTATTGCATGCCGAATCATTTGTTACATATATCACGTGTTCTGTTCATATTATACTCATGTTTAATCTCAGCTATTGTAAGTTTGACCTCAGTTGTGCATATTGGATGTGACTTTTTTATGTGTAGATTTGATATTGCATGTTTGACCTTATTTGTTGCATATTTCACTTGAATTGTTGCATATCTAGAATAAAGCAAAAAAAATAGAGAATTTTCTCACTTATTTAATGTTTGATGTCCATGTCGCATGTTTGACGTGGCTTGTTGCATGTTTACGTGGTTCTTATGTTAAACCTCAACTGTTGCTTATTTGAACTTAGTTGTTATATGTTTTATATGACTTTTTTACATGTAGATTTCATGTTGTATGTTTGACCTCAATTGCGGCATCTTTCACTTGAATTGTTGGATTTCTTGAATAAAGCCAAAAACTGAGAATTTTCCTGCTCATTTCATGTTTGACATCTTTATTTCATATTTGACCTTAGTTATTGCATATTTGACGTGACCTATTGCATGTTTACGTGGTTTTAATGTTTAACCTCAGCTATTGCACGTTTATATGACTTTCTTACAAGTAGATTTCATGTTGCATGTCTGACCTTAGTTATTGCATGTTTCACTTAAATTGTTGCATGTCTTGAATAAAGCCAAAAATTGCGGATTTTCCCACTTGTTTCATGTTTGACATATATGTTATATGTTTGATCTTAGTTGTTACATCTTTCACGTAGACTATTGTGTGTTCACATGGTTTTCATGTTTAACCTCATCCATTACATATTTGACTTCAGTTGTTGCATGTTTCACTTAAATTGTTGCATGTTTTAAATAAATCCAAAAACTAAGGGTTTTCTTGCTTGTTTCATGTTTGACATTTATGTTGGATATTTGACCTCAGTTGCTGTATGCTTGAAGCGACTAGTTGCATGCTTACGTGGTGCATTATCAGCAGCTTACAATAGAATGTGCTACAATGTAGCAAAAAATGTTGAAGCCTACGAAAAGCATTAGTTAAGATTAATTGGTTAATGTTAACTTTTGAACAACTACCTCAATAAGACAAGTTCGCAAATAAAAAGGTACGAGTAGGACCAAAGCTATATAACCCAACCGTTGTCAAGACCAAAGGTGTTATCTCCAAAGCCAAATGTAGAAAACAAAGCTCTAGAAAGTGCGGGAAATATCGTGAGGTTAGGCATACAGCAAGAACTTGTTTTATTATACGAAATTACAGGACACAATTTACTTATCCTAAGTTCGTTGTCCTTTGTTTCATGTTTACAGTAATCAACTCTATGAGTAGTCGTTGCATGTTGCCATAATTACAAATAACTTTTAATCTATGAGTTTTCAGTGTTGATGATAACTATATTGCTACATTCACTTTGTCCATATATGTAGAATTTTGGTGCTTTTGGTGGTATGGATCTTCCATTGTTCACTTCTTCAAATAACTAATTTTTTAATGTATTCTATTGGTGGCCTCATTATATAGTTTGTTTGCTATAATGATCGGATATCAGTATAGATAACCATTTCAATCTCTAATGATCGTGTACCAACCTAGATAATCAATTTTAATATCAAATGATCATATATCATTACATATTACCATCAAATACGCTCTAAATAACGAATATATAACCATGTCATAAATTTCAATTTAAGTCAAGTATTAGTATATAATCATCAAGATATTAACAATGCATATTACTTTTCTCTCTTTTGACATCATCAATAATGAGACAACTATCTACTGAGCTTCCCAAGTGTTATTTTATTATCTCCCTCCACCTTTCTAAAAACTAACAATAAACAATTTGCAAATCAACAAAAATCATCCCTGATTATGCTCCGATATCTAAGTGCGCACTCTCTTGTTAACCTTTTTGCAAACTGACGATGGGTTTTTCACTTGAGAGGATATAGGGTTTGCCATTGCAACATGCTTCGTGAACTAAACGTTGGCTAGTTCTAGCAATTTATCTCAATTTTGATTCAGTAAGGAATCAAAGAGTTAAATGGCTAGCCTACCCCTTGCATCTTTCAAAGTGTTGTAGTGAATTTCAAAGAAAAAAATTACTTTCATACAATTAACAAGTTTACGAAACAGTAAGTACAGCCATTAAACAAGTTTAGCAAAGTCGTACTAAGTCAACGACTACTTTGGAACAAATTCTATGTTGTCCATAAAGTTTATCATAGAAACCCCACAATCATATATATTCCTTTGCTTCGAAACTTCAACACCTTAGTTGATTCCAAAGTTAATAGACTTCTTGTGTTCCATATTGGTTGGCATTTGAGGTTGTAAAATCGAATATAGGGAATGTAGATTTCGAAAATATCGAATAACAAAGCCAATTATGGGTGTGAATATAACATGCTATACACCAGTAATAATATGTAATAGATTAGCTAAAAAAACATGAGTGACATACAATATGCAACGCTTGATCGTGCCTTTTTATATTACTACAAGGATCTGGAAGCAAATCCCATATCTTAACACTATTATCTTTTAAATTCATGATCAATAGGAACTAAGATAATTTACCGTTTGTTGAAATGAAAATTTATCATTAAGTTGTGAATTCCTTTGACCAACCACGCCATTATAAATTGTAGTATGTAAAAGGTTAGGAAAGTAACATTTTGACACCTATGCAACTGTTGCATATAATTCTTTCCAATTCTAGCTAGAATGTAATTCGTGGTAAATACCAAATACACATGACTTAGAAAACCCACGCTTGAAACTTGAAAATAGTATATATTCATATTTTTTGTCCTTTTCAAATATGGGTTTCTGTTGTAATCGATAAAAAAAAAAGAGAGAAAACTATATTAAAAACATATTTAAATGGGTGTTTCCGTTAGAAACTATTGTAAAACTAAGGAAACCTGACTAAATAACAGATTCATACTGACCCCCCCCCCCCCCGCTACATGCACTGGAGATGCTCACAGAATATGTGGTTGGTAAATACTAGTTGATTGGCACATTTTTCTCCATCGGCTACTAAGTGAAGGTCAGGTAATACGCTTTCATGGAAATTACTTAAACGTGATCAAATTGATTGAGAGGTATAATGCAAGAAAAATATATACTATAACATGACCAAATTTTGAAACTTGATACCTCTCTACATAGACATGTCCCACACAAAAGGCTCAATAAAGATTGCCAAATTACAAGTTCACTGTAATTAAAGACAATGATTTGACTAAAGAAAATATGTAATAATTTTGAATGATACTTCATAAAAACAAGTTACACATAAATTATTACATAATTCCACACTTACCTTCCCCGAGCATCGCTTGAAACGAACCATCTTTGTACTTCGGATTTACTCCTCACAACACTTAATTGTAGGGTGAAAGTTGATACCGGCCTAGCCTATGATTTTTAGTTCGTTGCATTGGCAGTATACTGACATTAGTAGATGTTTGAGGTTCTTGGCTAAGGTCAACTGGTTCACCTATATCTTATATAAAATAAATTTATACCTGAACTCATTCATCATTGAATTATCATGGAAATAAAATTTACAAAAACAAACTTTAAAACTCTACCTCATCTCAAAGACTAGGTGGTGGAATAAAGACATAACCTCCGACAAAGTGGACAAGATCTTTATGAATTTCAACTATTACTTCACTTGTCCTCATTCAGGCCATCAGTTTATCGAGGTTTAATCTGTGGTCCATAGAGTCTTCATCCCTGACCATAATCATTTTATTTTTTCCTATCAATGGTTGGTTGGGTTTTTCTGACTAAACATGAAGGCTTTGGACTTTTGAAGGATGGAGATCGTGGCGATGGATTATAAGGTTGTTTTGATGGTGCATCAACCAGGCACTTTGATTTCAATTCCTCCAAAGACTTCTCAACTTTTTCTATTCTTATATTGAATGAAGCCATTTGTGTTCAATTATCTAAATTGACTTTATAAGCACCTTCAAAACTACCTCTATATTAATAGCACTTAACCTAGCACCTTTAATATGCTGAGAATGAGGGAAACAACTTTAAAGTTGCAGAAAATTTGCTTAATGTATTAGAACCTAAAATAAATAAGAACAGCAATCATACAAATTGATAATGCAATTTGGTTCTTAAAATTTGCTTCATGTCCCCCCAAACTTTTTTTTGCCAATTCAAGAATTGTTAGATCTTTTTGGTGATCTATACACCAATAGGACATATTGTTCTATCAATAGAACAATAATCATATAGAATACAATAAAGTAAAACAATTGTTTAAAACTAAAACAATTATCATGTCATATTATTTTTCATAGCAATATGTCATTATTTAGTAAAAGAATTATGACATTTAAGATCTATTAAAGATGCCTTTAAAAACAATGGATAGGCACTAATCGACCTTACTTGGTGCTCTTTATACTTTGTTATAACCTATAATAGACAATTGAAGCAACATGTAGCCCAATTCTTTCTCCTGTATTGATGGTACATCTTCCAGGGCATGGAGATACATCAGATTAATATAAGTGGCATTTGTAGGATACAATACAGTTCTTAAAAGAAACATACAAAAAAGGATCTTAAAATAATCATCATAACTTTCACTGTTTATCAGTCTATCACTAATTATAATTATTTCAATCTCTTTTCAACCGATTTAATGTTTGGTAGTTCAGTAATATCATCTACTTATTTTCATATGTTTACGGGTTCACCTTCATCTTCGATCCCCATTATCATGGTGTAGTCAGTGGGGTTTAAACAAAACTATCTGTCATGTAAAATTATAAAAAGCCTATTTGTGTTACACTGTTGGATAAGTATTTCACAAAACTCTTGTCTCAACTTACCACATCGTAAGTCTAGCATGCTCCCAAAATCAATTACTCTAATTGCAGCTTGTTGTTTAAGTAACAATGTGGAAATAACCTTAGTGAATGCGCTCATACTAGAACGAGATAAAATATATTGGTTATGCTTTTCCTTATTCTTTTGTTCTTCATCCATTTTTACAGCACTGCTTTCATCAACATCTATAATTAGGTCCTTAGGCATCATCCCAAATATACGCCTCTTCTCCTTCATTAATTTTTTTTTAATTTTTGAACAATTGTAGCCCTTTATATTTACTACCACAACATTCAATATTATGTCAATAACACAAACAAAACTAATTGTTGACATTACAAACACATACAAAGTTAAATAATTTATACTTTCACAAACGTTATCCATGTATAGTCTGTAGAATCCACATCATAACTCAATTATATTGTTCAAAACCTATAATAGACAACACACACACACACACACACACACACACACACACACACACACACACACACACACATATATATATAGTGTCAATTTAATCAATAATAATAGAAGAAGTAAGATACAGAAATTACCACTAAAAAAGGAAAACCAAAGACGAAGGACACAGGAACCAGCAAGCCAGACTAACCGCTTGGTTTCTACCTTTGGAACAAGCGACTAGCCTCTTCCAATGTAGAAAACAGTCAGCTAGTTGCTTAATTCAATCCGACTAGCCAATTCCCCTCTCTTTCCTCATTTTGTTTCTTCTTTTCTTCTTCTTCTCCCTATAAAACTCTAAACAACACCTCGCTTTCACTACAATCCAATATTTTCTTACGTTTTTCTTCCTAATTTCATGTTGTCAAACTATTAATCATCTCTTGGACAATAATTTTTCATCAAAACTAAATTCCTTTTTTCCACTTAAAATTCATCAACCTCTCATTGTTTCACATATCATTTTCAGTAGTCACGACAAAAACCAATAATACAAATCCAATAGAGAAATGCCTTCCTTACTTTGTCCTTAACTCAAAAATGAAAGCAAATGAAAGGAAGATTCTTTCAACTTCAACAGCTTAAGATGACAGCAATCGGCTGATGGCTTCAGCTTGTTCTTTGTTGTGAGCGAGATGACAGCTTCGATTTTATGTGATTAATAAAGAAATCTAAGAAACAAATTAAAGAGAAATTAGTGATTTGGAAGATAAAGAGGCCTGAGTTGCAATTTTACTAGGTGAAAGAAAATTAGGTATTTGAAATACTTGGGATTGGTTTAACAAGTTACCCATTTTTTTCTTTTTTTATTTTTCCTTAATCTCAATTGTTGGATTTATTTTAGTTAAATCTGAAGGCTGGATTTTTAAATCGCCACAATTGGGCCTCAATGCCCCACATCATAGCTTTAGCTTGTTCACATATGTTAATTTGTTTTATTTTCTAGGATGACTTTTCAAAGACATTATTTATGGTTAGAAAAAGAGGCAATAATACAAAGATTGATTTGACAAAACTGCAACAAGTGAACCTTTTATTTAAGTAATCTTAACTTTTCTAAATTCTTCAATATTAACCCTCAGGCTATACTGTAAGAAGAACTTTGATGCTATTAAACAAAAAAGTGGTTAATTACCATTAAGTGACATTTATTTTAATATTTTTGAGAAAGATGATATATGTTCTAAAAATACGCAATTAAGTAATAATTTACTAGTTTTTACCATTAATTCTAACAGACTAAAGGTAAAATTGAAAAAACTGTTATGAATTTATTCAAATAAATGTGGATGTTCATAACATATACCTATTTATCTCCCCACTATCTCCCACTAGCAACCTTTAGCTTCCCTATAATTCCCATTATCTCACAAGGAATTATGATCCATAATATCTCTATTAATTTTATGGAATGATTATGTAACTATACAAGGAGAGCTCATCTCTTTATTTTGTACATACTTTGGAATGAATAAAATCACTCTATAATATTTTGCTCTCTTATTTTATTCTTCATCTTGTGTTGTTCCTTTTATTTTTATTGCTGGCTAATAGCTTTTCTAACACGTCATCAGCACGAAACTTTGATAAGGTATTAGTTTTTTTTATTTCTTATATCTAGTAGTTTTTATTATTACATAACTATAATCATTCATCACAAATAACATGTCATATAAGCTATTATTATCATGTTTATATTTGCAATATCATTGACTTCTCAAAGTTGCATGTATATTACTTGTCTTTGTCATATCTCTTAAAAAATACATAATTGATGGTATAAGATTTAAAATTTATTCCATGACATCAATAGTATGAAATGTGATGATTATAAAATTTTATAGTTATATTAACATGAGTGATTATATGACATATATAATATTTATTTGTTAATAATGAATGAATTAATTAATTTTTTTTTATATTGTGTTATAGCTATTTGAAAATGTCGAATCTTGCAAAACTTGAATTTGTAGCACTTGATATCTTCGGCGATAATTATTTATTGTGGGTCTTGGATGCTGAAATTCATCTTGATGCAATGAATCTTGGAGATACTATTAAAGAAAATAATAATACATCAACCCAAGACCGTGCCAAGGCAATGATTTTTCTTCGCTACTATCTTTATGAACAATTGAAAAGTGAGTAGCTTACCATCAAAGAACCATATGTCCTTTGGGAGTGTCTTAATGAAAGATTTAATAACCAAAAAATTGTTATACTTCCAAAAGCTCGTTATGAGTGGATGCACTTACGATTACAAGATTTTAAATCTGTTAGTCAATACAATTCTACATTATTGAAAATAGTTTCTCAATTAAAATTATGTGGAGTGGAGATTATTGATGCAGATTTGTTGGAAAAGACATTTTCTACTTTTCATGCTTCGAATTTGCTCCTGCAGCAGCAATATCGAGAGCAGAGATTTAGAAAGTATTCTAAATTAATATCATGTCTTTTAGTGGCTGAAAAAAATAATGAACTTTTGTTGAGAAATCATCAGTCTCATCCTACTGGATCTGTACCTATCCCTGAAGCGAATGGTACTTCAGCCTATAATTGTAGTGCTAATCGAGGTTGTGGCCGAGGCCGATGTTACAAAAATAATCAAGGCCGTGGTGGCTATAATAAGAAATATCGACCAAACCACTCAAAGTGGAATAACAGTAATGAGAAGCAAGAAAAAGATCTACAAAAGAAATCACTAAAGGATCATGAAAATGTTTGCTTCAGATGTGGTGCAAAAGGATATTGGTCTCGTGTTTGTCGTACACCAAAACATTTAGTTGATCTTTATCAAGCATCTAAAAAGGCAAAAGGGAAAGAAATTGAGACAAATTTCATTGATCATGAAGACCTAATTGATATAACTCATTTAGATGTTTCGGATTTTTTTGAAGATCCAAATGGTAAAATTGACCATTTAATTGATGATGGACAAGTGAAGACTGATTAAAAGTACTACACTTTGAAGTGTGTTATTATTATTATTATGTTTAAAGATTTGGTATGTCTCTTTACAATCATGGTGTGTTTAAGTTTATGTTGCAAGACTATTTATTATTTTGAATGTTTTATAAATTAGGTGTGTAATTTTTCATTTTCTTTAATAAAAATTTTTCTGTAATGTTTTCTTTATACTACTTGATTATTCTTTATATTCAATTGACTTATTTTATATACATATGTGAAGATATACAATGAGTTTGAACAATGACTTGATGAATAATGAAGATGGATGTTTGGTGGATAGTGCGACAACACACACAATTCTGTGAAATAAAAAATATTTTCATAATTTAATATTAGCTAAGACTAATGTTAATACAATATATGGTTCTGCTAATCTAATTGAAGGCTCCGGAAGAGCTAATATTATGTTATCAAATGGTACAAAATTACAAATAAATGATGCTTTATATTCTAGCAGATCAAACAGAAATCTACTCAGTTTCAAGGATATTCGTCAAAACGGATACCATATTGAAACATTTAGTAAAGGTAATTTTGAATTTCTTTGCATCACTTCAACTATTTCATATCGGAAGCATATATTGGAAAAATTACCTTCTCTTTCTTCTGGGTTGTATCATACAATTATAAAAACAATAAAAATAAATTTTGTAATGAACCAGAAGTTCTCTGATCCAAAGATTTTTAAACTTTGGCATGATCAACTTGGGCATCCTGGATCAATCATGATGCGTCGTATTATAAAAAATTCACATAAACATTAATTAAAGAACCAGAATATTCTTTTACCAACTGAAAGTCCATGTGCTGCTTGTTCTCAAGGAAAATTAATAACTCGGCTATCTCCAATGAAAGTAAGTTTTGAATCTCCTACATTTTTGGAAAGAATCCAAGGGGATATATGTGGCCCTCTACATCCAAGTTGTGGACCGTTTCGTTATTTCTTGGTTTTAATAGATGCTTCAACTAAATGTTTACATGTCTCTTTACTTTCTAGTCGCGGTGTTGCATTTGCTAGATTTCTTGCTCAAATCATTAAACTAAAAGCACAATTTCCTGATTTTCCTATTAAAAAAATTAGACTTGATAATGCTGGTGAATTTACATCTAAATCTTCTAATGATTATTGCATGTCTATTGGAATTGACGTTGAACATTCTATCGTACATACTTATACTCAAAATGGTTTAGCTGAATCTTTGATTAAGCGTTTACAGTTAATTGTAAGACCATTAATTCTTAGATCAAATTTACTTTTTTCATGTTGGGGACATGCAATACTACATGTTGCATCATTAATTCGCATTCGACGAAGTTCTTATCATACATATTCACCTTCACAACTTTTTTTTGGCCAACAGCCAGATATTTCTCACTTGAAAATTTTTGGATGTGCTATTTATGTCCCAGTTGCTCCTCCACAAAAAAATAAAATGGGTTTGCAACGAAGACTTGGAATTTATGTTGGTTTTGATTCTCCATCAATAATTAGGTATCTCGAACCTTTAACTGGAGATATTTTTTACCGCACGATTTGCGGATTGTCATTTTGATGAACAAGTTTTCTCGTCATTAGGGGGAGAAAAAGTAAAAATAAATGAACGACGTGAAATTACATGACATGCATCATCATTATCTTATCTTGATCTCCGTACAAATCAAAGTGGACTTGAAGTTCAAAGGATCATTCATTTGTAAAATATTACAAATCAAATTCCTGATGCATTTAATGATTCAAGAAGAATAGTAGAATCACATATTCCAGCTGAAAATGCCCTAGCACGTGTTGAGATCCCTGAAGGACAACATAATAAAACTAATGAAAATAAAGTACGTCTAAAATGAGGAAGGCCAATTGGCTCAAAAAATAAAATTTCCCGGAATAGGAAAACACAAGAAAAATTATAAAATGAAATTAGCACTCCCGAATAGTCATTGACTACTAATCAAATAACAGAGATTGACCAATCAAATGGTATTTATCCCGTATACCCAGAAGAAGCAAATTTGCCAACAATTGAAGAAGTATTAATTTTTCCTGAAGAGAAACAAAATAATGAAATTATGATTGATTTTGTTGGTATAAAAAAATCATAGGATCGAAATAAAATAATTATTAACGATATTTTCTTCGTTTACCATTGCTCTTAATATCTCAAATGATGATAAGAATCTTGATCTAAAAACTATAGAAGAATATCGACATAGAAATGATTGGCCAAAGTGGAAAGATGCTATTTAAGCAGAGCTAAATTCACTTACGAAACGTAAAGTATTTGGACCAATAGTATTGACACCTGAAGATGTCAAACCTGTTCGTTATAAATGGGTATTTGTTAGAAAACGAAAGGAGAAAAATGAGATTGTGCGATATAAAGCAAGATTAGTAGCACAAGGTTTTTCTCAAAGACCTGGCATTGATTATGAGGAGACATATTCTCCTGTTATGAATGCAATTACATTTCGATTTCTAGTTAGTCTTGTAACCTCTGAAGGACTTGATATGCGTCTTATGGATGTTGTGACTGCCTATCTGTATGGTTCTATTGATACAGATATTTATATGAAAATCCCTAAAGGATTTAAAATGCCAAAAGAAAAAAAATTTAAACCTCGTAGTCTATATTCTTTGAAACTACAACGATCCTTGTATGGATTAAAACAGTCTGGGTGTATGTGGTATAATCGCCTAAACAACTATCTATTGAAAGAAAGATATGTAAATAATCTAATTTATCTTTGTGTTTTTATTAAAAAATCTGAAATTAGATTTGCAATAATTGCAGTATATGTTGATGATTTAAATCTCATTGGAACTCCTGAAGAGCTTTCAAAAACAGTTTCTTGTTTGAAAAATGAGTTTGAAATGAAAGATCTGAGAAAAACAAAATTTTTTCTTAGTTTACAAATTGAGTATTTGTCAAGTGAAATACTCTTACATCAATCAACATACACTAAAAAAGTTTTTTAAAGTGTTTTTATATGGATAAAGCTCATCTATTAAGTACTCCAATGGTAGTACGATCACTTGATGTCAAAAAAGATCCATTTCGTCCTAAACAAGATGATGAAGTAGTTCTTGGTCCTCAAGTACCATATTTAAGTGCAATTGGTGCACTAATGTATCTTGCAAATTGTACTCGACCTGATATTGCATTTTCAATTAATCTGTTAGCAAGATATAGTTCAGCATCAACTCGTAGGCATTGGAATGGTGTAAAGCATGTATTTCGCTATCTCTGTGGAACAATTAAGATGGGTTCATATTATCCAAATGGATAAAAATCACTACTAATTGGATATGCAGATGCTGAATATCTTTTTGATCCACATAAAGCCCGATCTCAAACAGGTTATTTATTTATCTCTGGCGATAGTGATGTATCATGGCGATCAATGAAACAAACAATGGTTGCAACATCTTCAAATCATTCAAAAATACTTGCTATTCATGAAGCAAGTCGTGAGTGCATTTGGTTAAGATCAAAGATACAACATATTCGAGAAACATGTAGATTGTCATAAATTAAGAATAACCCCACAATATTATATAAGGATAATGCAGCATGCATTGTTTAAATTAAAGGTGGTTATATAAAAGGTGACAAGACTAAGCATATTTCACCAAAATTCTTTTATACACATGAAATTCAAAAGAATGGTGATATAGATATTCAGCAAATATGTTCAAGTGACAATCTTGCAGATTTATTTACAAAATCCCTACCAACTGTAACATTCAAAAAATTGGTACACAAAATTTGGATGCGTCAACTCAAGGATTTTTCTTCAAATTAAAATATATGTCAAGATGAGGGGAAGTATACTTATTTGGGAAAATAATTTATTTTGGAGCGAATATGTTGTACTCTTTTTCCTCACTAGGTTTTTATCCCATAGGGTTTTTCCTAAGTGAGTTTTTAATGAGGCAACTCTATATCTCCAAAATCATTTATGTATTCTTTTTCCTTTACTAATTTTTTCCTATAAATGTTTTTTTTTAGTAAAGGTTTTCATGAGGCATATTCTTGTAATGAACATCCAAGGGGGAGTGTTATGAATTTATTCAAATAAATGTGGATGTTCATAATATATACCTATTTGTCTCCTCACTATCTCCCACTAGCAACCTTTAGCTTTCCTATAACTCCGATTATCTCACAAGAAATTATGATCCATAATGTCTCTATTAATTTCATGGAATGATTATGTAATTATAAAAGGAGAGCTCATCTCTTTATTTTGTACATACTTTGGAATGAATAAAATCACTCTATAATATTTTACTCTCTTATTTTATTCTTCATCTTGTGTTGTTCCTTTTATTTTTATTGCTAACTAATAGCTTTTCTAACAAAAACATATTTATTTTATTTATCTTTTTTCATTTCCCTTTCTCTCTTTCTTCTTTTGCCTTCTTTAGTTCTTTTTTTCTTTCTTTCTTCATCTTATTCAGATAATTTTTTCCCCCTCTTTTTCTCCTTTCTTCGTCTTCTCTAGTTCGTTTTCTTTTTCTTCTCTTTTTTCTTTTTCTCCTTCTTTCTTTGTCTTCTCAAAGCTTTATCTTCTCCATACCCATAGCATAATAACACTGCCAATTTGTGGAGCCAAAGTAGTAGTTTGATTTAACAAGAATTTTTTTAAAAAAGATTAATTTGATTTATGACACTACTTAAAAGTGATTTCCAACTCCCAAGTATAAGAGTGTCTTGTTGTATTATAATTAGGTGAGTCCGAAGTCGATCCACAGAGAAAATATTTAATTTTTTTATTTTATTTTTTCTAAAAATAAAAATAAAACTTGAATATATGAGACTTAATATAAGTGAAACTATGAAATTGAATTAGTTAGGATTATGAATTCATTATTAGTAGTAAATAAAATTTAACAAATTCTTTTTGCCAATTTTATTTAAATTTATTGCCCAAAAGATTAATTATATAAATTATTATTATTTTTCCATTAATTTTATTATGGATTAAGTATTTATTGTGCCAAAATTTAATTTATCTACAATAAATCAAAATACCATGTTACCATATCTTATATTAAGATATTAAGAATTTATTGTGCCAAAATCTATTTTTTTTTGTCTACAATAAATCAAAATTTCAAAATATAAAATATGTATAAAATTAATTAGAAAATAATTTAATTTATATAATTAAAAATAGAATTTGATTAAATCATATTTATTTCTCAAGAGTTTCACCTTATCCTAACGATTATTATGTAACTAAGCATGATTGAAATAAAAATAATTCTTAAAATTATATTACTTATAATTAAAAGGAAATAAAACAACTAAAATTAAAAATAAAACTAATATTTATTTATGAAAATAATTATACAAAATATTAAAATACACATGGCAAAGAGGATTACAAGGGGATTGAGAGAATTTGATAAGAAGATAGATAATTAAAAATACAAAAATGAGACTCTATTTATAAAGAAATAAATTCATAATTCAGTGCTTTGCGGTTTATGATAAGTTTGATGCATGCACTCCACACAACCATTAGATGAAGATCCAACGGCTGGTCAAACTTCAAAAGTCAACCTTACACGTGGCATCATATGAAACGTTCGATTTTATCAAAGAACGGTTGAGATTTGGCGGGTTAATGGGTGGATCGTGTTGACCCAAATACAAAGATTCGGATCATTCAACTTGCTTCACCAACCACTGCCACATGGCACAATCTTGGCAATTAATATGAACGACTAACATTTAGTCAAAATTGACAGTTATCCAGTGCATCCATATTTATTGTAAGCTCATTTTATCATCCAATCAATACTTAGTCAACTAAAAAAGTCAACTTTTCTTTTAAAAGATGAATTTTAAGCCGGTCTTGACCCATCCTAAGGTTTTCGAACCTCTAGAATCTAAATTTGACCTTCATTTCTCTGTTTGAAGCCTTGAATTATATAAAATTAATATTTTACCTAATAAATACATAAAAATACTCAAAATTAAATATAATTAAAATATAATTAATAATTCATAATATATTACATAAATACAAATGTAAACTATAATATATGCACAAAATAATATTTTTATCCCTTAATAAACATATAATTTTTAACACTAATCAATTTAACCAAAAAAATCCCTATTAATTAGAGTTATACACACACACAAAAATATATATATGTACGTAGGAGTATAAACATCATTGTTTAACTAATTGTAAAGGCAAAAATATCATTTTGTAATTAATTGACTACTTCTATTAAAGTTAATGGTAAAAGTTAATAGATTATCACTTGATCGATTAGTTTTAAAATATTTGTCACCTTTTTAAAATGTCAAAACAAATGTCACTTGATGGTAATTAACCATTAAAGAAAGTGCTTTTAGATATTCTTTACACATAATTCACTTTTGGTCAAATGTGCTTACTATTACTCCATACTATACCCTAGAACAATAGTCAAAATAGATTTTTGATTTCATAAAATTTCTCAAAATACTTCAACTTAACCTTCAAGCCTTGTAATTTTGTAAATGACAAATATATAATAAGCTCATAGAATTGTTTCCGACCATGAAATTGAATCCCATGAAATGCATATGACCTCCTAATGCAAATCCAAATCAATACAAATCTTGCAATGCATCAATTTAAAAGCACAAATGGTCACAAATGCAAGGATAAATTTGCCTAAATGTACTCGAGAATATTAATTAAGAAATAAAAATCCAATAGTGTGTACCTTGTTACGAAGAAAGATTTTGCAAGTGTTATAAGGCAACGTTATTTCAACCCCTTTAAATAGAACAAACTTTTGTATGCGAATTCTGAAACACTAAATAATAAAGTTTCATGAAGGCAAAAAGAAAATGCATTAGATTGACTAGGTGAAAGACTATAAGCAAATACATGTAAGTTGCCATTACTAATTTGGTTATAATTATGTGTTAAATGTTGGATTTATTCCTCACATATTATGGACTAGAATATATCATTTTAATTGTTTTATGTTTTATCAAATTAATACATAATTGATGTTAAATATTAAGGAGTAATTATAACATATGCAACTATTAAGTGATCAAATATTTATAAATCGTACTGATAATGTGTTATAAATTTGAATGCAAAAACCTTTTCAATTAGTACACCCTTAGTACACATGTGGAATTACCAATAAATTAAAAAAATAAAAATTTCAGCAGAAGCAAGGTTGAGGCAATTGATAACTTTGTTTCCAAGAGAGAAATGAAATTGTAATGTTATTAGTAGAGGAAGAGCAAGATATAGGCATTAGTGGGAGGGACACTTACATTTCTTAATAATATAAGAACATTATTGGGGAGACTCTTCCATCTGTTAATAATAGAAGAACATAAATAGGGGAGCACCTCCATTTCGTGGAATCCACATCCGCGGTTTACAACACTTTTACTTTAAAAATTGGTTTTGTAGCAGTAAGATGGGCTTGATGATTTTTATTAATAATTCATTATTCTTTTTCGCTATAAGAAGGCATGCAATTAAGTCAAAATATTTTATATACTGACGGACTTTATATTGTTTTTATAGAACCATATTGAAAGAATGAAATATTGTAAATGTTTTTTCATACATATCCTCATCAGTAATATTTTCTCCATATAATTTTAACTGTGAAGTAATTTTGTACAATGTAGAATTATATTCATATATTGTCTTAACTTGTGGCCTAAGAGCATTCCATTCACTATGAGCATTTGGAAGATTTACTAACTTTAAATTACTCCAGAGGACATATGGGTCCTTTATAGTAAGATATTTCATTTTCAATACTTGATAGAGATGGTGACACAGAAAAATCATGGCTTTAACTTGATCCTAAAAGGACTTTAGGATGAGTCATTATTGTTTTTTATTTTGTCACTATATCCTATAACATCAAGATGAATTTCAGTATCTAGGATGCACGATAAATACTTTTTGTCAAATATATCCAACGTATTAAGATCTAATTTTTTCAATTGAGACATTATCACAAACAAATAAACAAAGATTTAATTTCTCTCTTGGAAAAAAATTATCAATTACCTCAAGCTTGCATCTACTAAAATTTTTATTGTTTTAATTCATTGGTGATTTGACATGTGTATCAAGGGGCGTACCAATTGAAGAGGTTTTTGTATTTAAATGTATATCACGTTATTAGCACAATTGCTTTGGTACAAGAATTTACTAGTTTATTTTCTTCAAATTTGTTTAAAATTACTCTTACAAGTAAGGCTAATTATTTACACTCTTATCAGTATTTATTATATTAATATTTGTTTGTTTGTTTGTGATAGTGTCTCACTGGACAAAACTGAAATTTAACGCCTTGGATACATTTGCCGAAAATTATTTATCCTAGATCGTGGATGCTAAAATTCATCTTCATGCTATGGACCTTAGTGACACAATAAAAAATAATAATGACTCATCCATTTAGGATCGAGTCAAGGCCATAATTTTTCTATGTATCAACTCTACCAAGGATTAAAAATATAATATCTCACTATAAAGGAACCATACGTCCTCTAGAGTAATTTATACGAAAGATATGATCATTTAAGGTTAGTAATTATTCCAAATGCTCAGAGTAAATGGAATGCCCTCAGGCTAAAAGACTTTAAGTCAGTACGTGAATATAATTCTGTACTGTATAGAATTACTTCATAGTTAAAATTGTGTGGAGAAAACATTACTGATAAGGATATGTTGGAAAAAATATTTACAATATTTCATGCTTCCAATATGGTTCTGTAACAACAATATAGAGTCCATTAGTATACAAAATATTCTGACTTAATTGCATGTTTTCTTGTAACAGAAAAGAATAATGAATTATTAATGAAAAATCATCAAACCCATCTTACTAGTACAAAACCACTTTTTAAAGCAAATGTTGTCTTATATGATCATGATGATAATTATGAAAATAGGCTTCGTGGGCATAACCATGGCCGTAGACATAGTTGTGGCCATGGCCATGGTTGCGACTATTATCGTGGCCAAAGTCATAAAAAAAATTATTATTATCGACCTCGTGGTGGTTATAAGAAACATAAAAGAGGAAAAAATGAAGAGGGAATATCGGCCTAACATAATACTCAAGAAAACACTTACGGTAGATATGAAATGTATAGTCATTTTTTGAGACAATGTCATACTCCCAATCATCATGTGGATATATTTTAAGCAACCCTAAAATCAAAACAAAAGAATGTTGAAACAAATTATGTTGATGACTCGAAGCTAGGGGATGTTATACGTCTTAATGTTTCAAATTTCTTTGAAGACAAAGATGGAAAAATTACTCGCTTGATCGATGATGGAAATATTCATCATAATTAAAATTGAACTTGTACTTTATGTTTCTTCATGTAACTTTGTTTCTTTCATGTTATCTAATATATATTTCCTTTTTATTTTTGTTTTAAGTATATGGATTTCAACAAAAAGTTTGATTGAGAAATATGTTTGGCTAATAGTGCAACTACACATATGATTCTTTGAAACAAGAGGCATTTTTCAAATTTAAATTTAATTAAAGCAAATGGGAATACAATATGAGGTCCAGTAGATCTTATTGAAGGTACTGGAAGAGCAATGCCCATTTTAACAAAAGATACGAAATTAGATATTTATAATACTCTGTATTCACCTAAATCAAAAAGAAATTTACGTAGTTTTATAGACATCCATCGTAATAATTTTCATATAGAGACAATCAATGAAAATAATGCAAAATATCTATACATTACTTCTAACATGTCTGGAAAGAAACAAATATTAGAAAAGCTTCAAGTTTTCTCATCTAGCTTATATTATACAATGGTAAAATCAATAAAAAGTTACGAAGTCATAAAAGATAAGTTATATGATTCAAAATCTTTTATATTTTAGCACGGTTGCCTGGTCACTCTAGATCAACAATAATGCGTAGAATTATTGAAAACTCTCATGGACACCCCTTGAAAGATTTGAAAATTTTATTGTCCAATGGGAACGGTTGTACTGCAGGTTCACCCAATAAAATTAATTCTAGATCTCCATCACTTTTACAAAGGATTTAACGAGATATTTGTAGACCTATTCACCCACCAAGTGTTTCATTTCGTTATTTTATGATTTTGATTGATGCATCTGCACAATAGTCACATATTTGTTTATTATCTACACATAACATTGCATTTGCAAGAGTGCTTACGTAGATAATCAGGTTATGTGCACAAGTTTCACATGCACATACTCAAAATGGATAAGTAGAATCTATCATCAAACATCTACAGGTAATTGCTCGAACTTTATTATTACAAAATTAATTACCTATTTCGACATAGGGATATGCCATTATACATGGTACGCTATTGATTCGCTTGTGGCCAACTGCCTATCATAAATATTCATCATTGCAACTGGAATTGGGACATCAACCAAATATATCCCAATTATGCACTTTTGCTTGTGTAATACAAATGCCAATTATGCCCTTACATGATTTGGGCAAATATATCCCGACATTGATAGGAAATTTATATGAGATTCGACATACCATCTATTATCAGATATCTTGAACCACTGACAGGTGATATATTTATCACACGATTTGTGGATTGTCATTTTGATAAGACAAATTTTGCTCTATTAGGAGAAAAAAAAAATCTACGAGGTTATACATGATCCTCAATGGAAAGTGACTCATCCATCTCATTTAGATCCACGCACATCTCAGAGTGAAAATGAAGTGCATAAGGTAGTTTATTTAAAAAAAATTGTAAAATAATTGTTATATGCATTTACAAATGCGGTAAAAATAACAAGATCATATATACTAACTGTTAATATACTTGGCTAAGTTATTTTACCTTAAGAACAATTAATGAAAAGCTTAGCTACCAAAAGTGTGGTAGACTAATTGGTTCAATAGATAGTGTTCCGTGAACAAGAAAAATGATTCAATAGGGTTATGCTATAAATAATACTAAAATATAAAAGAACAAGTTGTTTAAAAGAGCAAATAGTCTATGAAAAGAGCAAATTGTCTATGAAGAGATCATAAACTTTAACACTATACAAACTCTTAATGAAGAACAAAGCCTTAAAAAGGCACTTGAATCCACAAATAGTGACATTTCTGTTGATTATACTAAACGGTAATATATTGAATAGATATTTGGTCTTTGATGAAACCAAACAAATTAAAAGATCTCTTAAAGAGGCACATGCCCAAGATATGACACAAGCCTTCAAAGTGACTGGAAATAAAGAAATTATTATCAATGATGTGTTTGCGTTTACAGTAGCTACTGATATTATAAATGATAATGAACCACAAACCATTGATGAATATAGATTGAAGCATGATTAGCCTAAGTGGAAAGAAACAACCCAGGCAAACTGGACTTCTTTAGCCAAACATAAAGTATTTGGACTTGTAGTTTCAACACCTAAGGGTGCCAAACGTATTGGGTACCAATGGGTATTTATATGAAAACGTAATGACATTGACAAATTCATAAGATATAAAGCATGACTTATTACACAAAGCTTCCCATAAAGACCTGGTGTTGATTATATGTGACATATTCTCCAATAATGTGTGCAATTACATTTCAATTTTTAATTGGTATGGTTGCATCAGAAAATCTTAATATGCAATCTCATGGATGTGGTGACAACTTATTTATACAGATCACTTAACATGGATATATATATATATATATGAAAATCCCTAAAGGATTTAAAATGCCCAAATCTTATCAATTATCACATCGTAACTTATATTCAATAAAGTTATAAAGATCTTTATATAGAGTAAAACAATCTGGACACATATGATTGCAATCTAGAATTCATCATATTCAAAGTACATGTAGAATATCTTTATATTCAAATATCCCAATAGTGATACATGAAGATCATACTACATGTATAGCTCAATTCAGAGGAGGATACATTAAAGGGGATAGAACAAAATATATTTCACCAAAATCCTTCCACACTCATGAGCTCCATCGAAACAAAAAGTTTGATATCAAAATATTTACTTACATTTACATTTGAGAAAATAATATATGGCATCAGCATGTGTTGTTTCAACAAACTATCAAATTAATACATGTTGCCATCAAGAGAAGTACCCATAAAAAAGAGCACTCATCAGAGAAACTATCAAATTAATACATGTTGCCATCAAGAGAAGTACCCATAAAAAAGAGCACTCATCAGAGAAGCGTAATCTTACAAGAGAAGAATCATATTTAAAAGCACAACCAACGTCATCAAAGGAGCACATCTTGAAGAAAAGAATTATGTAGGCATTTTTTAATGTGTACTGTACTGTTTTTCTTTTGACTAGGTTTTGTCCCACTAAGTTTTACAAGTAAAGATTTAATGAGACAGTATTAAGTACATTTAATAAAATGATGAATACAAGGGGAGTATTGTAAATCATGGATTGTGGTTGTGGATTCCACCAAATTGAAGCGCTCCTCCTATTTATGCTCTTCTATTATTAACAAATGGAAGTGCTTTCCCTATTTATGCTCTTGTATTATTAAAAAAAATGTAAGTTTTCCTCCCGTTAATGCCTATATATTGCTCTTCCTCTGCTAATAACATTACAATTTCATTTCTCTCTTGGAAACAATCTTATCAATTGCCTCAAGCTTGCTTCTACTGAACTTTTTATTATTTTAATTCATGAGTTAGACTATTGGCACCCTCTTGTTGTCCTCTTAAAACCCCTTTTCTAAATTTACCCTATTAAATAATTTGAAACATTAGATAACTTATATTGACACCCTCTTTTATTCCACAAATATCCCTACCTCACTCTTTCCTCTAAAGAAACCCCATTTATGATGTCTCTTTTCTTAATTTCTTTAGGTACATAAACAAAAAATTTCTATATTTTTCTTGTTGCTAATGTTAATTGTGTATCTTATAAAAAAGAAGATAGCTAATATCCTTTTGGAATTGATTATTTTGATGGTAGTTTGTCTATTATTTAACTTCTCATGGACTTAAAATTCAAAATAAGAAAAAAATAAAAAATTTGAATGTCTTGAATAGATCTAAAGACTTATAACAAGTGTGACATGCCTTCATCTTCATCTATTTTTATTCATAACATTTTTCTAGGATTGGACTATTTCTTTACGCCTCAAAACAAGATATCATTGACATTTTTTGAGATAATTAAGAACAAAGATTAGTCCAATGTAAATTAATGGATTTATTTTAATTAGTGTAAATTATTTTTACCACAAATAAATAGTATTCATCAAACTCTTAAAAACAGAAAGAATAAATCTACAGCTGTAAGTGCGGTTTTCAAATTTTATTTTTCACTTTGCATTGGATGTGGATATGCAGGGGGTTTTCAATTAGGGGTAAATTTGTAAATGAAAATAAGAGGGGTTTTAAGAGGATAATACAGGTGTGCCAATCACACCACTTTTAATTCATTAGTGATTCCACATGTGTTCAAAGGTGTGTACCAAGTAAAATGGCTATTACATTTAAATTTATAACGGTGATCAAATATTTGTTAATGGGTCTAATATGGTTACCTCTTATATAATAGTATATTATGGACAAGTATAGCTTTTATTTATATTACTTTAGCTCATAATGAGATAGAGAATTTTGTATTAGCACATAAAGAGTCCTTATACTTAATCACAATATTTTAATGACTTCATCCCATTTGGAGTTTGCTGTTCACACAATTGAAATTAAGGCCAAGAGTGTGGATCACCTTTCTCCTCTCCCTATCTTTTGTGTATCTGCAGTGTGTTGTAAGAGTTGAAGACAGCAAGTTTCAGGGGTTGGATCATGGCAGCAGCAAAAAGTGAAAGCTTCACAACAAGCTTCAAAGCATGGCTAATCAATATTAAATTAAAGAATCAATAGCTAGCTTCCAGAACTTGAGGAATTAAGCTTATAATATAAAAGTAAATTTATTATCCGATAAATTTTAAGTCAAATCAAGAACTCAATAAAAGGTCAAAATCTGGTTTTAGGGATGGAAAAGTACCACCTATAATATCAAAAAGACGAATTTCATATATATTAAAAGCATGGTTTACAAAGAATAATGGAAAGGCTATATGTAGTTGAGATTATTCAACAAAATTTTATCTACCACTTCAATTATCAAAAAGATGGCTAAAGCTACATTGTAGGGCCTCAATGTCTCGCACCATGCCGCATTTTAAATGCAGCTATTGGATTCAAGTAAAATGAATCCAATGGTTAAGATTGAAAGTAAACCAAAAAAAATAAAAAAAATGGGTAACTTGTTAAACCAGCTGCCTCAGCTCCCTCAAATCCCTAATTTTCTCACATGTTAAAATTGCATCTTTTTCTCAAATCACTCATTTTTGATGAGGCGAGGCGTAGTGGAAGTGGAAATTGATAGAGTAGGAAACACTAGATATCGTTTTAGTATTGGACTAAGCCAACAAGATTAGGTTACGCTCTAATCGAAGAGTGATTAGATATAGTTCTAATTCAAACGACTTAATGAGATTTAATAATGCGTAATGCGAGATTAAATGATACTCTAATCCAAACGACTCTACAAGAGAGATTTTGATAGATAATTCCAAAAGGAATTATAAAAAAAGATTTTTATTGAATAATTGAGTTGGAAGTTCTCAAAATAATTACAAAACCTCTTTATTTATAATAGAGCAAACCCACGTCCCTAAGTTAACTTAAAAAGAGAAACTAAATCACAATTATAATGAAAATAAAATATACTTTCTCTAAATTAACTTAAAAATGAAAAACTAAATCACAATTATTATAGAAATAAAAGACTAGGATACATACTATAATTGACTTAAATTAAAATAAAAAGTTTCAAAATAATAAACTTCTAGAATATTAAAATTCCTAAAATAACTCCTATATCAATTTCTATCTTGGATTTGTCCACCAATCACATAAAATCTAACCCATCATCTCACTCACAGCAAACAAGTCGAATCCATCAATCAAGTGTTGTTGCCTTGAGCCATTGAAGTTGAACTTGTCTTGAGCCGTTGAAGTTGAACACATCTTCCTCTCATTCTCTTCCGTTTTGGATTTACGGATAAGGTGAGGAAGTATTTTTTGAGTTTTGTGCTTTTTGTTGTGACTAATCAAAATGCAATGTGAAACAATTAGGGGTTTATGTATTGTATTAAATTCTTTTCCTATTAGGTAAAATAATTAAGGATTTATGAATTTGGTTAGAAGAAAGTTATTTAGGTGATGAAAAATTGTTGTTCAAGAGATGATTAATGATTTGGAAACATGAATTGACAAGAAAAGCATAAGAAAATAATGGATTGTAGTGAGAGCGATGTGGGTTTCATGTTTTAGAGAGAGAATGAAGAAACGAAGGAAGAAGATGATGAAATTTAAGGGAATCGGTTAGCCGAAACTTTGTATCTGCTAACAGCTTGATTTTTGCCTTCAAAGTGGCAAGTGATTAGCCAATAACAAAGATCTGACAAGCCGATTCCCCTAAATTTCACACATTATTTTCCTTCTCTATTGTTATTTGCTTTTTTTTTCACTTATTCTGCCATTATTTACTAAATTGACATTAAATTTATGTGTCGTCTATTACAAGATTTGAACAATATAATATAGCTACAACATGGGTACTATAAATAATACAAGCGCAAGACCTGGTCAGAGAGCATGGATACGCTTTTGTTAAGTATACATTAATTAATTTCTTGGAAAATGTTATGTTAACAATTAGTTCTGTTTGTTTTATTGACATAATATTGAATGCTTGCTACAATAAATAAGAAGCAAATAATCTCAGGCAATAAAGGGGCCGAAAGCTTTGTAGAGCCACACTTGATGAAAAATAGAAAAAAATTAACAAATGAGGAGAAGTGTCAATTTGGGATGATGCTTGAGAACCCCATTTTAGATGTCAGTGAAACCAGTGTTGTAAAATTTGATGAAGAGCAAAAAAAAAATGAGGATAAGCAAGACCAATTTCTTTTATCTCGTTATCCTATGATATTCTCACTTATTTAAATATTGATATTATTAAGGACAATTGTTCTACTTCACCGTTGTTCTAGATGATCGTTGTTTTATTGATAGAACAATATGCCTTATTAGTGCATAGACTAAAGAAAAGATTTGCCAATTCTTGAAATAATGGAAAAAGTTTAAGGACATCACAAATACTTGAAATAATGGAAAAAATTTAAGGACATCACAAATAGTAAGATTTGTATTATTCTTTATCTTTTTCATGCATATACACAATTTTAGGAACAAATTGCATGTGTTTCTATTATCAATATGTATGCATGTGTTTCTATTATCAATATGTATGATTGCTATTCTTATTTATTTTAAGTCTCGATGCATGAAGCAAATTTTTTTAAACTCCAAAGTCATTTCTTTCATTTTGAACATATTGGGCTCAGTGCTGTAAATATAAAGGTGGTTTTTAGAGTGCTTAACCATGTAATCCATCGCCGTCTCCGACATTCAAAAGTCTAAAACCTACATGTCCACTTAAGAAAAACCAGCCAACCACTTATGGGAAAAACAAAATGCCTATGGCCAGTGACGAGGACTTTGTAGAGCACATATTAAACTTCGATAAACTAATGGTTTGGACTAGAACAAGTGAGACAGCAGGTGAAATCTTTAAAGACCCCTCCCAATTTATAGAAGGTTATGTCCTCATTCCACCACCTATTCTCCAAGATGAGGTAGAGTTTTTAAATCTCATTTTATAAACTTCATTTCCATGATAATTCAATAATGAATGATTTTAATTTTAAATTTCTTTTATATAGGATATAGGTGAATTAGTTGACCTTAGGCAAAAACCTTAAACATCTACTAGGGTCAGTGTATTGCCAATGCGACCAATTAGGAATTGTAGGCTAGGCTAATATCAACTTTAACCTTATGATCAAGAGTTTCGGGAAGCAAATCTCAAGTACAAAGCTGGTCCATTTCAAGCGAACAATCATGTTACTCTTGATCAATTGAAGTTTATTCAATATACTTTTAATAAAGATGCTGAGGGAAGGTATGTGTGAAATTATGTAATAAATTTTTTATTTTTATATTAAATTAAGTTTAAATGGTTTTTTTTAATTATTACTCAAAATTATTGCGTATGGCTCTACTTATGGTTAACTTGTAAATCGGCACTTTTTATCAAGAGGTACTGATTTCAAAATTCATTCACGTCACTCTATGTTTGTCCTATATTATATCTCTTGATCAATTTGATCATGTTTAGGTTATTTCCGTGAAAGTGTATTACCCAACTCTCATTCAGTAGGCAATAGAAAAAAAAGTTGCTAATCAACTAGACTTTACCAACCTGATATTCTGAGTATCTCTGTAAATTTTTGCAATTTTTTTTTTGGTTTAAGTAGTGATAATTTGCTCACATTTATGGCTTTATTCTATGTAGCAATCAGTTCTTACGATTGGAGCCAAAGTGGATTGTTTCACAAGGGTGCTAGAAGTGTCAAAAGATTACTTTCTCGTCCCTTTAATTATTACAATTTATAGTAGCATAATTGTTCTAAAACATTCACAACTATTATAATAATAAATTTACTTTTCAATAAATGATGAATCATCTCATTAGTTCCTACGTGAATTAGAGAGATAAAAGGTGCTGAGATACGAGATCATCTTCTAGATCCCCTCTGTAATAGAAAAAGGCACGATCAAGCTTTGCGCACTTTTATGTCACTCATGTCATTTCAAATAATCTATTTCATTTTATTATTCATGTATATTGTGTTATATTTACATCCATAATCGGCTCTATTTTTTATATTTCCAACTACTGCAATCCCTAAATTTGATTCTCTAGCCTCAAATGCTAACCAATATAGAACATGTGAACTTCCTGCACTTTCCAATCAACCATGCCATCGGAGTGCTGAAGTAAAGGAATAGACGTGATTGTGGGATTTAACAATCCACTTCACTCACATTGTGTAAGGAAAAATATTAGCTCCACTTAGTTGTTTGTTATAATTGAGGAAGAAATTTAGCTCCAGCTATGCTTCATGCGGGCTCAAATTGCTGCCCTGACAACAACTTGGCCACTTGGCTAAAGACAATGTTCCTCTTATTATTATTATTATTATTATTATTAGGGGTGAGCATCAGTTTGGGTCAGTTCAGTGTTAGGTAGAGGTGGCAAAACGGTTCATCGGATCATGTTCATGTCGGGTCAGTTTCGTGTTGTGTTAAATTTAGATCGACTCAAACTCGACCCATTTAATAATCGTGTCAAAATATTGAGACCCAAACCCGACACAGAAAAATAATCGGGTTACCCAATAACACGCTTAATATCTATATATTAAACAAAATTTACATCAAACATTTATATGTTGCCATTCATACACACGTACATACTTTATCGATATTATAATATACATATGTATCAAAATATTACACATTTACACTATTATGAAGTTTTAATATATATATATATATATATATATATATATATATATATATATATATATATATATATATATATATATATATATATATATATAAAAAATATTATATATTGATATTATAAAATATACATGTCTACCAATATTTTACACATTTATACTATTGAAGCTCTAAATGTATATAAAATTTTATAAATAAATCACTACGTTTATATTCATCATTTCAAAAAATAGAAATAAAAGAGAAAATTATCTTTAATATTTAAGTTTTGATGATAAGAACATATAAATTATTTTAAAATAAAAAATATAATCGAGTCATTGATCGGGTAAATGGGTCAAGAACTTTAACCCTAACCGACACGGAAAAAAATCGTGTCAACCCGGACCCGACTCATTTAATAATCGTGTTAAATTCGACGACCCATAACCATTTATTCGTGTCGGGTAATCGGGTCGTATTAAATTTTACCAGCTCTAGTGTTACGATAAGCAAAAATTTTCAATTCGATTCATGTTAGGAATTCGAAAAAACCGATAGACATTTATGAAAAATAAAAACCAAACCCGAACCGATAAGTTCAGTTCGATTTCAGTTTGGTTTTGGTTCACATAATAGTGTGTACAAAACCAAGAATAAAATCATGTTGCTCGGTGATTTAGATTTTGACCCATTAATAGAATGAACTCCAATATTCAAAACATAAAATTTTAAGTTTATTAATCACAAGTTCAATAAAATACAAAACTTTAATATTCTTCTAAATTTTAATCTCAATGTGAATGAAAATCTTATTCAAATAAACTAGCAACAAGTTCCCAAGGTTGTCCCAACGTTCTGAATTTTATTGTTTATTTATTTGAAATTTGCAATTTTCCATTGCAAAATTCAAAATCCTGTGAGATTCCGTTTATTGCAAATAAAGAGAAATATTCTAACCCAACTTGGCAGTGACACATTTCTACAATAACTTGAAAACATAGTTCAATTTCATAATTTTAATAAGAAATTGATAAAAGAAATGCTTCAAACTAACATCTCGTGGGTCCGAAACATGCAATAGAAAGTAATTTTATGGCAAGTTGGCAGCAAAACTAGAATAAAAGAAAAGCATTAAAGTCAGCACAGTCACGCGGTGAGGGGCACAGATTACCTGCAAATGGCAGGCGGCAATACACGGTGAAGGGCTTAGAGAGCTCGGTGACCAGTGACCACAACAGAGTCAACAACCTTCTCCTCCGTCTTTCCGATATCTAAATTGATCCCCTGAGCTTCCGCTCTCACCGCCACCATGAACCACGGCGGTAGTGGCTGCCGGATTTTGTAGTCAGAAGGAAACGGCAGCGGCAGCAACAGTGGAGTGGAGACGCTTTCAAACTTGAAGGAAGCAGCGATGGCTGCTAGATCGTGAAGCCAGAAGGAAGCAAAGACAGAAGGCAGGCGGCAGCAAAGCGGCGAAGCCAGAACGAAGTAGCAAAGGTTTTGTAATCAGCGGCGGCGGCAATTCGGATGTGGAAATTACGGTTCGCAGCATGGGTATATTCATATATTATTATTTCTAAATTACAAAAATGCCATTGTATTTCGGTTGGGTTCTGATTATGAAATTTTGAACCAACCGAATGGTTCGGTTTGATTTTGGATTAAAACTATTCGATTTTTTAATTAGAAAATACCAACCGGAACCGAAAAAATGCTAACCCAACTGATTTTTTGGGGTCTGGTTAGATTCCGCCCATCCTAATCATTATTATTTAACTTAACAACCAGCAAATTCCCTAACCACCCACGCAAGTAAACCAAATTCAAATACCAAATTTCTTCTTATTTTAAGACAAAATTTTGCCATCTTAAATAAATAGCAACCACAAAAATCTCATATTAATCGTACTTAACATGGCTATCGCCATACCATTTATTGTCAAAGCATTATTTGCTATTTTCATTAACACAGCTCGTTAAACAATAAAAGGCTACAGTCGAGATTATTCGATGAAACTCGATTTAGAAATGCTGTGCTGTCGACACAAGCTAAAAGGTAAAGATCAGAGAGCAGGAGGGCAACGAGAATATGTGATCATATAATATCATCTGTTACCAAGGGTAGTTAATAAAAACATCGTATCCTCAGACTCAAATTTCCTCAGCTATGATCTTTCCAATGACTGAAATTCTCAACCACGTGATAATAACTAAAAGTACTTCATGAAAGATTTGATTTACACCGTCGAGTCAGTCCTGATAACAACTAATCCGCTTTCTGGTAGCTTTTTAAGTCAGAGACAGATACTTACAAAAATGGAGGTGTAAATCCTGGCAGAGAACATAACTTGGGTCTCAATATCACAAGTGCAGTATGGTTAAACAGAATTCTTCAACAAGAATGAATCATCAGAAAACAAACTCCGTGTATTACCTAAAAAGGTGCAGCTCAGACTGACCAAGAAAATTTGGATCCCACCACTGATGAATTCCATGGGCTCGTTTAAAATCAGGGCAATGACTCAAATTAATAGTCAGATTTGCTGAAGGCAGCAGGTGCAATGCTTCTGAATACCCCCCAAACAAACCAGAGATCATACTCCCTAGGGAATATTGTGTCGCAAGTCTCTCGATCTTGCTTCCTCCATTCTTCTCCATCTTCTTCCTGTGATCAAAATACCCAATATACTCAGAGCAAATATGATCAGCCGGGTTCACAAATAGACCAGGGACCCATTCAGACAGTGCATAAAATGAGTCATCTTTTTGGGACCTCTGGCTCTGACCCTTTCTAGCAACAGCAAATCCTGCTTTGACAACACTGCTTGCAAAGCGAATCCCATGCTTGACCTTTTCGTTATTGATACGTTCAATGGGAGCAGATGGGAATGGTGGATTGAAGAGATACGTATCCATAGTATATCCCATCTTGGTCATGTTCTTCCCAGCAAGCAGTGCAATAGCTGACCCCAGAGAATGTCCAGCTAACCAAATATTGGCAGCTCCTACAAGACTAATTACATTCTGGATAGCCTGTATTGCAAGCTGAAAGCGGGAACTCTGATGAAGTCTGTTACTAATGCACTGGAGATCCAGCTTAAGATCTCTTGACTTGGTATCTGGTTTCTTTATTGTGCCCCGGAAAGCAATAACAAATTTGGGAGCATTGCAGTCAAAAGCAAATGAATTATATTCATAAATGGCACCAAAGACAGAGTAATCAACATCATCTATGAGCATACGACTAAGCTGGAAATGGAAGAAGTTCCACCAGGGAGAAGCTTGAGCTTGATGCCCTAGGCGGTTCTCCTGGCGGTCACGCTCTAGAATGTACACTCCTTGAACCAAGCTTGCAGCAACAGATCTTCGATGATGTGGATTTTTCCTGTAAATAGTTCAAAAACTCAAAGAATAACTCATCCAAAAATATAGTTAATAAAAGGTTAAATCAAACTCATACAGTAACTTGCTACATAGTGCAAGAGACATGCTTAGGGAGCCAAAGATTAGCAGCAATGAATCATTGCTACAACTGGGAAGAAAAATATAATAATAATTCTGGTTATGCTACTGCAATTAATTTTCTACATCATTCTCTTTAGAGTTCATTTCTGACTCTCACATTAATTTCAACCACTTTAAGATTTGCATAAATTCCTCATTGATGGGAGACACAAGGACTGCTGATTCCAGAAACTGATATCCATGTACTAGACAAGGGATGAAACTGGTTTACACATTAAGATTTAAGCACAAAACCCCAGAAACTTCAATGATCTCTCAGTTATATCAAGAAGACTAACAATATGATGCAGTCACGTTGCCAATGTGGATATTCCAGATAAAATAAAGTACTAATCTGTCACGAAGTACCATCTTTCTAAGTAGGAAAGAAATGGTTTTACCAATCAACAGCAGTGAGGTATAAGGGTCCAGAAAGACTGAAAATTTCTCGCTCAGAGACCGCTGCCTCTTGTTTTGCCATTTTCTTCTCTTCCTTATATTCGTTTAATAGGATCTGCCACAGATTGGAAGAGATATTGCATGAGAGACAAATTAGATGACAACATGACAGAATATAGTGCACCTCAAGTTCAGGAAAACACAACTCAGCAAATACCGCAATAAAGATTTTTCAAATGTTTAATTTTCTGAATTCTTCAATGTCACCCCTTTGGTTATACTATAAGCAAAAATTTTCTTGTTACAAGCACTAGAATTCAAGATAAGCTCATTTTCAAGAGAAAGTGCTTTCTAGATAATCTAGCAGATAATATACTTCTGCTCAAAAAGTGACTCCTAAAAGCTACTCCAGAATATACCGATATGCAGCATAGGTTACTCATCTTGTAAAATTTCTTAACATTATTTCCACTCAAAATTTAAGGCTTGCAATTTTGTAAATGACAAAAATAATAAGCTCATAAAATTGTTCCCATCTATGAAATTGAACCCCATGAAAAGCAAATGACCTCAAAAATGCAAATCCTACAATGCATTCATTGATTTAAAAGCATAAAGAATTAAGCACCTTGTTATGAAAAATGATTTTGCAAGTGTTACAAGCAAAGAACGTTCTTCAACTCCTTCTTCAGTCGTCACCCATAAGAAACTAAAACTTTTTGTATGTGAATTCTTAAAGGAAGAGAGAAATTATTGAAAATGAAGTTTCGTGTATGACTAAGCTAAAATATTTGTGTAAGTCGGCAATTTGGTTATTAATATGAATGATAAATTTATAGAGTCAATGGCCGGCTTAATTAAAATATTCAAGATTAAAAAATAAAAAGGAAAAAAAAACAATATTTGGCTTTTGGTAAAAGTATTAAAGTACCTCGGCGGCATGGTAGCGTCGGACTGAAAAGGAATTAGTCTCCTTCTGAATAAACAAACGACCGGGTACTGAATAAGCTATGCCATAAAACGGTGCGTTCTGTTAAATATTAAAGAAGATGATTAGATGAAAAATGAAAAATAAAATGAAGCCTAGGAATGGAGGTGCGGGGAATCGAACCCCGTGCCTCTCGCATGCGAAGCGAGCGCTCTACCATATGAGCTACACCCCCGATTTGAAAGTGGTGTCTCCAATTTATTATATAAACTAAAACTTAACTGCAATACAATGCTACCAAATTGCTCACCTTCTAAAGTTTTAAAATATATCAATTTGGTTTTAAAACAAATTACTGTTACCATTTACCAACTGATTTTCAATAAAACATGGCTAATTCAAAATACTAGTATCCTTCCTACCCTCCCAAATTCTTTTTTCCACTTCTCTGTTACGGTTGGAGATATGTAGATAGTATTTCATCTAATTATAAGAAGTGTTAGTATAAATTCAAAATATAACAATTATTAAAATAAATAAATAAATAAATAATCTCTGAATCACCAATCTTTTATTGAAAATTTATATAGCCATTGAGAAAAGTTAACAATTGTTCTATACCATCTAACTTTTAAAACATATATCATCTAATCACTATTCGATTTACTTCTTTGATGTGCACTTTTAGTTTTAAAAAAAAACCATTTTTGATCCAATAAAGAGGACATAAACATCAAACAGGCAGCTTCAAAAAGATCCCCAAGAAGGGGTTGTAAGCTTTAAATAATAATTTTTGAGGTATCATTTGTATAGCTTATTTCTGTATGTAGAGAGTGATTATAGTGCACAAAGCAATTAATTAATCAACAAGCTAGGCCTAAGCAAGTAATAATAAATTATCGGCTAGCTACTCACTGATTATTTCATTACAACCCCAAAGTACGCCTTCAATTGCAACTTTTAATTCATTTCTTTATAAGGAGCCTGTCTTCAACTTTGACAATCGTGATTGAATTCACTTTCTGAGGAAACAAAAATCAAAATTCAAATCCATAGCTCTGACATCTCCAGCTCATTGATATGAACTCAAATCTCAATCCCTGAGATCAAAATTAATGAAGCAATAGGCCATTCACATAAAGAGATCAACAGAAGCAATTAGGGAAGAGGAGATCAAGAACTACGGAGAGAGCTGCTCCAAAAATGGTCAATTATGGTGGCAAAGAATCGACGTCAAGGGATATTTATGAAGAGCCTTTGAGCCCAGCCGCTCTGTTGTTTCAAGCACCGAATTTTAACTGCCATATTATTGCGATTATGGGATGCAAAACTAGCATTAATCCAAGTGTTATTAAAGAAGGATTGCAGCATACTTTGATCAAGCATCCTCGGTTCTCCAGCAAGCTGGTAAGAGAAAAAAGAAAAAAAAATTCTCTCTCACTCTCTATATATATATACACACACGGTTTTCTTTTCTGGCTACCTTTTGCTTTCTTCATATGCTTACATTACGTATATTATATTATATTTATTTGTTATCTTCTTCTTTGTTAGACATGGACTTATTATTTTTTTAAACTGGAAAACAAAAAAAGTCTACTTTGTAGGGGAAACTTTGTTTGAAATTTCATCTAAACAAAATTAAGAAGCATTTTTTTTTCCCTTCAAAATGACTCTTCTGTTATACTGCGTTTTGCTTGGCTTGTTTGCTTTAAATATTCAGACTATATTCAAGCACAATTAATTGGTATCATATATATATATATATTCAAGCACAATTAATTTGTATCATATATATATATATATATATATATATATATATATATATATATAGTAGTTTTCTGGTTCGGAATCATAAAATATAGGAAAATTCTAAAAAAATTTAAAACTATGAGATTTTAAAAGTAAAACTTAAAACGTTTAAACTACATGGTTTATGTATTTTTTCGAATATTTCCATATTTTAAAATTTTAAATTTAAACATTTATACACACATACATATATATATATATATATATATATATATATATATATATATATATATATATATATATATATATATATATCTGTTATCATTCTATTTAATTTTGATGTTATTTGATTGCCTGATTTATCCCTTGCAGTTGAGGTTTTAATTACAAACCATCAACAAAAGAAAATATTGGAAAATGATACTTGTGCCACCAATGAGCTCCACCTATGCAAGAATTGTTCATATATTTTTCATTATTTTTTTTTCAATTTCAAGTGGTATTTGTTGGTGGAGTTTGTATATCAAAATAACATTTTTATAGTGTGAAAAATAACAATTTTGTCTTTCTACTGTTTTGCTGTTGTTCAAATATCAGTGTTGATGACTTTCTTCACAATAATTTATCACTAGAAGATAATAGAAAAACTTGTAAGGATGAAAGTGCTAGAAGTTCCCTTGTAGATAAAATAAAAAGGTCATTTCTTAACTTGCAGGTTTGTTGCCCGGCGGTAATGAAACTAAAGACTTGTTTAAATAATTAGAGCGTGTCTTATTCCTTTGTTGGGTTTTAATCAGCAAGAAGCCAAACTAAGCGGAAAGCTATGATTAAATGTACTGATTTAACATTGATAGGGATGCTCAGGTCCATAATTTCTGTATATTTTTATTATTAATAACACTTTTTTGACTTTTATGTCTAATTTACTTTATTATTTCTCGCATGTGCAAATTACAGGTGGTCCAAGGAAGAAAAAAGAAATGGACTCGAACTACGGTAAATGTAGAGAATCATGTTGTTGTTCCGGAATTAGATCCAAAAATCGAAAATCCTGACCAATTTGTTGAGGATTACATCTCTTACATCACAACAAATCCAATGGATTACTCAAGACCCTTATGGGAAGTTCACCTTCTTAATGTCAAAACCTCAGATGCTGAAGCCACTGGAGTTTTCCGAATTCACCACTCAATTGGTGACGGTGCATCTCTCATTTCCCTTCTCCTTGCCTGTACTCGGAGAACTTCTGACCCCGGGGCGTTGCCGACCATTCCGGTGCAGAAACGTGGCGGCTCAAGCACTGCCACACCCGGGTGGGTTTGTTGGTGGCTGTTGTTGGCAATTTGGTCCGCAACTAGGTTGATTTGGAATACAATTGCGGATCTTGTGACGTTTCTGGCAACAGTACTATTTTTGAAAGACACCGAGAATCCTCTCAAAGGCGGACCTGGAGTTGAGCTTGTGCCTAAGCGGTTTGTGCACAAGACAATTGATTTGGATGACATAAAGCTGGTGAAGAATGCACTGAACATGGTACGGTTTGTTAATTACACTTTGTTCAATTACACTTCGTTCAACTAGCAATATAAAATATTATTATTATGCATACGGAACGTTTTAATTAAATGTTGTAAGTGGCATTTCAGATTGGGCCCTTACGTTGTGTAACTGGGTGTATTTAGATCTAAATGGGTATATTTACAAAATGAAATTAAATGAAATTGATGATTAGTAAGCCTAAACAATTAAGCCAGGACCCCACCTCCCGCAAGAGGGACCGAGTCGGGCTGAGTTATGTCAGCACTGTTTTGCCATTTTTGTATTTGATGAATTTTTTTTAAATATTAAAAGTACCATATTAGTTATATAATAATTTAATGACAAATTATTATGTACATATTTATGTTGAAAACCGATAGATAAAATGAGTTGGTAGTTTCATTAATGAAAATGGCACTAGTCATATTATCGGGAGATTCTCTCCCATTTGACACACTTTTATAGGCTACATATTACACATGGCAAAATATCCTTTTTGGATTATTCAGTTGGTTCACTGCAAATATTTGCTTTGTGATCTGTATGTACTTAAGGGTTCCTTCGGATCAATTATAAGGCAATGAATGCAAAATCATCCGTTTGCCATAAGAAGTTGACATGTGTCTCCTCTCTGCTGCCGCATGCCAATCGGAGCATGGGACCCTTTGTCACACAGATCCCTGAAATAATAAGTTCCACACTATTTTAGAGTTCCAAAATGAATGGGTCGAAATTAATTATCTGAGGCATAATTTTAATGAATTGTCGAAGTGAACCCCATAAGCCTATAACTAACTGCCCATTCTCTCATTAAAATTAAAATTGCTCCATCCTTCTCCTTTTTCCGAGTATTTTATTTAATTTGTAAAACAATTTAATATCCTCTGTAATTTTCTGTGCATGGCTGAGATAACAGACAATCAACGATGTTATTTTGGGACTAACACAAGCTGCTCTCTCGCGGTATCTGCATCGGAGATATGGTGAGTTTTCCATCAAGTATTAACTTAATTATTCCTTTCGCCAATATATATCATGCTGCCATGATGTTAGCATATTAAGACTAAGTGTTGTCACTTAAAAATAAATATTTTTTGTCAAATAAAAAGTACCAGTGTCGTAACTATAATAATCACTAATCAGTCATACTTGGCTGTCAAAATCATGAAAATGGATTAGATTTGAGTTTTATGGAAGAAATCATTTTATAATTATTTAGATATGATTTACACATGCGCCATACACAAATGTCCAAAACTCATTGTGACATGTTAGTGGGAAATAAATTAAATTAAATTAATAAAAATAAATTAATTCCATTGTTTTTAATTCCAAATTCTCGGTATGATTTGATCACAAGCTGACTACAAAGAGTATTATCGGTGAAGCTCTTGAACCAACACCCAAACAAGTAGCCATTCCAGCTTCTAAAATGAAAGCTTAGCAAAAGACACAAATTTTCTGCTTTCCTTTTTATATTAGTTTTCTACATTAATTCCTTTTTATATTACTTGTTGATGTCATGTTTGTGAAAATTTATTATTAGAGTTCACAATTTCATTTATTGAGAAAAAAATGATTTTCATGATTAAACTTTATTTTAATTTTCTAGTATTTTTTTAATTTAAGGATGAAGTTCTTGTAAAATTCATTATTTATAATTTTTTATCCACTATATTTTTTCATATTTTAATATCAGTTTAATAATTAATAACAATAAATAATTATTATAATTTTGATATAATTAAATTTATCAAAATAAAAAATATTTTGATTATAAAATTCAAACTAAACTCAAACCAAATCTAAATGGGTTTGGTTTGGATTGGGTTAAAAATATTTAGATTGGGCCTAAATTTTTTTGAGTTGGCTTAAATGGACTTAAAATCTAACCCAAACCAACTCATGCCCACCCCTAACTTAAGTGGTTACTTAGCATAATCTAACTTTGCTAGTTAAACTACCCATCAACACTCAACCACAAGAGAATGCCCATTTCAGATTTCAGATCCAGTCGACAAATTCGGTAGAGTATTTATGCTTCAAGATAAGGAATTATTTGGACCTAAAATAGACACAAGTCTTTAATTCGCACTTATTTTCAGTTCTTTTTAATTTCCATTGGCATTCCCGTAAGAATTGGATATTGATAAACACAATTACGATGTCCTTTTGTTGACAAGTCACCGGCTCGGCAGGTGATAAGGCTATGCAAAATGGAGGAGCAAAGCATGAGTCAAATAATATTCTACCAAAGAACTTGCGCCTACGGGCAGCCATTCTCGTCAACCTTAGGCCAACTACAGGGATCCAGGTCGATTAATTATATTTATCTCCCTCAGCTTTAATTATTAATTGTATTTTGATGACGTGCATCCCCAAATGTACTGATGCCTTAGTATATAATTCCATTAATATATAATTACAGGCTTTAGCTGATATGATGGCCAAAGAATCAAAGGGCAGATGGGGCAATTGGATCGGATACATCCTCTTCCCCTTCACCATTGCTTTACAAAATGACCCATTAGATTATATTCGTGTAGCTAAAGCCACCATCGATCGTAAAAAGCATTCCCTTGAAGCCTTCTGCACTTTTTCAACTGCCAAGTTTGTGCTCTACACAATTGGAGCCAAGGTACGCACAATAGATTTTTACAAAATACCTTATTTCATTTCTAGTGTTAAAATATCAAATGCAAACAAAAGCATTGTTGAAGTGTAAATCTATCTTGTTAATGTACAAATTAACGACGTCTAATTGGAAGTGATCTCAGATAATTAATTTACATGTGAATATGTAACATTTACCTTTCAACAATAATTTTTTTTTCCTAAAACCGTTAATGAGAGTGCCATAGATGAAATGAGGTACCATAAATTTATATATCAAGGACCCAAATGGTTAAAAATAAAAAATGATTTATATGTGCAAATTTGTGGCAAATAATAAGTGCTATTTTGCACGGTTAATTACCAGGTCGCGGCCTCTATAGCGCACAGAGTTCTTTCAAACACAACAATGGCCTTCTCGAATGTGGTCGGTCCTCTAGAAGAAATAAGCTTCTACGGGCATCCAATGGCTTATCTTGCTCCAAGTGTTTATGGCCATCCGCATGTAAGCATGCATGAATTCAATCAGTAGCATAATTAGCTTAATTAATAAATAAATCCTATAGATAATTAATTTTATATTAATTTCGTGTTACAAATTAATTTGCAGGCATTGACGATCCATTTCCAAAGTTATGTGAACAAGATGACCTTTTGTGTCGCTGTTGACCCAAACGTGATTCCTGATCCTCACCTGCTTTGTCAAGATATTGAAGAATCTCTTAAAGTCATCAAGGATTGTGTTGTTGACAGAGGACTAATCGAAGATGATGCTGCCCTGGTCTAGCCAGCGATAGGCTTTATTACTTCAGTTTATAGGAGCAACATTTATTTTTAGTAATGTTGCCATTAGTTAGAATATATAACTGTTAATTTTTATCGCACTTCTAACCGTAATTATTTTTAAAGATATAGTACTGACTAATTTCTCTTACATAAGTGTCCAAAGAAGTTAGTTTATTAGTTTTCAAGCAGTTTTATTTTAACTGCCTACTCTAATTCAATTAGTAGTTTTTAAATAAGAATATAAAATTATTATACTACTTATATATTGCTACACATATATGAGTGGTTAAAGATTATGAATAGTTGAACGAGGTCAATTCGCCATGAGATACAAATTCTAAAAATTGATTTAAGCTTAAAGAGAATTCCCTAACATAAGGGAATATATCTCATTAAAGTACATTTTTGAGCTATTGCTCGATGTACTACAAAATTTATGTACCTTGATTTTCATATCGTAAGGCATATGTATCATTAATTCAAAAAAAAAGCAAAATAAAACAAAAAGAAGAAAGAGAGAGAGAGATGTTAGCCTTAGAGGTGTTCAGAATCCAATTCGATTTGCTCAATCCGTTTGATCTGTAGAAATCTAATCCGTAAAAATTCAATTTGTGGACTGGTGGATTGAATTGGATTGAAAATTTAAAAATTCACAATCAATGGATTAGATATGGATTTACTTCTGTAAATCCGTAAAAATCCTCGAATCCACAAAAAAATAAAAAAATATTTATTTAATTAAAAAATAAAACATGCAAATATGACATTAATACTTACTAATAAATAAATAAGTTAAAATATAGTTACATTAACACCATATTATATATGATCCGATAATAATATAAAATAAAAAATAATTAACTAAGCAAATATGATTTCCTAAACAATAAATTTTCACATACTAATCTAAACAAATGAGATTTTTTCTTTTTGGTGTGTTATACTTTAAAACTTTGAATGTATTTTCTAGTTCTATTGAAATAATTTATTTATTTAAATCTTATTTAATTTTGAATTTGATTGATAATAAAATTATTTTTATATTAAAATTTTTTAATTAGTTAGTTCATAGATTGAAAATAATAAAAAAAATTAATCCTTAAAAAAATTCATAAAATGGTGGATTAGATATGAATTAGGTCAAATCTGCATCCGATCCGCAGATGTATGAATTGAACTTGAATTGAGTTTCACCGATCCGTGCATTGGATTATATTGAAAATTTATAATTTGTAAAATCTTAAATTCATTATAGATTAATACCCAATCCACAAAATCTTATCCACGAACACCCCTAATTGGCCCAAAGAGTTATTAACGAGCAACCCAACGGCATCTACAACTTCATAAGGAGTCTGATGTGAACTACGATCAGAGTTAATATGTATGTATGTATTTCCCAACAATTCACTCAAAGTTTATGAAATGTATCCCTTCTCTATTACTAACACTAATGTAACATCAATAAAATGGTTATTTTATCCTTAAACATTAAATGACTATTTTATCTTTAAACGTTAAATGATTATTTTAACCTATTTCTATGAAAAAAAAATCATATTTCATTTTTTCTTGAAAAAATAAATTTATCTTCTTCTTCTTCTTTTCATCTCCTTCGTTCTTCTCTTCTTCTTCTTTTCTTCTTCTTCGTTTTTCTTCTTTGCTGCTGGTTCTCAAATGGGACATAAAATCAATGAATTGACATTTATGTCCTTCTCGTAGTTAACCTAAATGAGTGTCACAATGTGGCCCTTATTTTTGTTTTAAGTCAAATGAAAATTTTATCCTAATTAATACATCAGTAATTATTTTACGGTGTTAAGAACTCAACAAAAGAGTAATATAATTTTTAAACTTTAAATGAATTTTTATTAAAAAAAATATTTGCGTATTTTTTATAAAATTTAAAAAATCAAATGGTGGTTAGATAATTTCTTTTCTGTGAAATGCGAATGCCTAATGCTGTTTATTTATTTATTTATTTATTTGCAAAGGTTGAGGGTTAATCAAAGCCTGGTCGAATAAAAATATTTGAATATAACTCAGGCGCATTGGACAAAATTTGAATGTCTTGCTCAATATACGTAATACTTTATTAATATATAATGGACGTTAGAAGATAACATTTTTCTTTTCTTTTCGGCATTTGTCTAACTTTTTATTTGTTGGACTCTTCATTTTTAACAATTTTTTATACTGCATTTTTCTTGGCTTGTTTGCTTTAACTCTAACACCACATTCAAGCACAATGGATATTACAATTTCTTTTTTATTGTAATTTGATTGTCTGGTTTGTCGTCCCTTGTAGTTTCTATGTTGTAGCTGCTTAGCAAAATATAATCCCGTTTATTAGTTCTAAAATTAAATATGATAGAAGTCTAGTAAATAGATGATTACTAAATATCACATCAACTTTTAATATTCCCAACTGAGCAGTAGTCGCTACTTCTGAGGGGAGCACATGTCCTTTTTTACTTTCGCACCCACACGGTTTCACATTAAGGAAGCCCCAATTCTTTGAGCATTACTAATAGGAAAATTATATATATATTATTTTTATTTTGTGATATGTGCATGTAATCATTATAAAATTTTGATATATTTTTTAAATTTTCTTTGTTTTTGAACATATATTAATCAACTAATTGAACACTATAAAATGATCATTTCACTTGTCAATGAATTAAAAGACCATTTTATTTGATAAAATTTTAAAAATAAATAAATTTCAAATCTCATATATTAATTTTTTATAATTATAATTTCATTTAATTTTCATAGGGAAGTTTCTTAGTATTAATTATGGAGAAAGTTACAATAATAATATGGAGCTTTCTCTTCATGCTAATTTTTGTAAACTCTTTATACTTAATTTAATTACAAAAATTAAATGAAATTATAACTACAAAAAAATTATAATTACAAGGTGTTAATTTTTTATAATTATAATTTTATTAAAAAATTATCATTTTAGATTTTGATGTTTATTTTTTTTATTGAGGAGTATTCTAGTAATTATAATTTTTTTATTTTTTAAAATTTTGTATAATGAATTAGTCTTTTAATTCATTTAGAGGTAAAATGGCTATTTTTAATATTAAAATGATTGATTAATACAAGTTTAAACATAAAGGTGGTGTAAAGAACATCTCAAAATTTTATGGTAATTAGATATACATATATCAAAACAAAAGTGGTGCATTAATAATTTCTCTTATTACTATTTATTGTGTTACCATTTATTTCATTGTTTTTTTAAAAAAATAGCATTCTATTAAGAATTTAAGTTGATTACAATATTCGTTTAACATACAGTAGAAAAGAAACACCAACATACAAATATTATTTTTAAGTAGTAATGATAGAGATATAAACTTTTTTTATAAATTTATTTTAAATAAATTGATGAAGTATAAATTCTTTGATCCTATGAAAAGAAAAAATAATAAAATTAAATCATATGCATGTCACAATAATTTATACAAGAGTTTGCTACTATATCATTATTTATTACCTTTTCACCCTTTATTTTAACTCCTCTCTTAGTAACTTGCATGTGAAGAACCATTTTTACCTCTCTCTATCTCTCTCTCTCCACACACACACACACAAATACATAGATTTTAATATAATAATGATTCCATATTTTATTCATAAATCTTAATAGGATATTAGCTATTTTCTCTTTGTTAGGTTAGTTGTAGTTTACCTAGAAATAGATTGAACAAAATCACAAACATTTAAAGGGTATAGTAAAGGGAGTTTGTATCATAAAAGGCATTATTGGTAATTGATTGCCTAGTAATTAAATAACATGGGTTTATTGCAATAATTGATTGCAAAGTAAACACTGAAACTATAACAAACGCTTTCAATTAGAGATGGCCAACAAGCCAGAGCGGCACATGGAACGGCATGAGTCTGTGTAATACAGTATAACACAAGTATATTTTGGTAGGCTCGTGGTACGACGCAGCACGTGTGCAAGCTAAGCAGGGTTGAGATTTTTAGAAGCGTGGGCCTTAAAAACAAGGTACAATAGAGACAAGCTAAAACATGTGAAAAAATCTACAATAAGCATGTTTCACTTTTTAATGAAAGTAAACTTAAAATTTAATAATTTCACAAATAAATTAAAATTGATTCTGTTAATATATTTTATTAACATAAGTTTTTTTATTCATTTGATTCTTAATTTCAAAAAAAAAATACTCTAATTGTTTTATATTTATAATTTATTAGATGAATAGATGATATCATGATTTTATAAAATATATATATTAATATTATTATGGACTATAATCTATAACTCTATATAAGTTCCAGTTAACAATAAAGTTAACCCTTAAAAAAAAATTATTATTTCTACTGTTGTTGTTCTTGTTGTTGTTAAGTATTAAAAGGGAATTCTAATGCCGTAGGGTCTAATTTATTGGTTAGTATTAATTTCTCCTACTATTATTAATTCATTATTATTGAATATGGACTTGAGTTATGAAATTCTAATTCTATTAAATTTCACTAAAGACACATAGACCTAAAAAAATATATTGGCCTAAAAAAAGTACCCCAATAGCTTGACATGTCATGTTAAAAAAATTAATAAAAATACAAAAGTTTGTTGTGCTTTTTTTAAGGTATGGCCCATGGCACAACATGGCACACGTGGGCATGGTAAGTGTGCTGGCCTAAGAAAAAAATTAGGTAAAGCATGAAGTATATAATAGGAACGACGTGGCATGAACATGAGCTCTCATGGGTCTTTGGCTCGGCTTGTTGGCCATTTCTACTTTTAATCACACACTAAAAGGAAGAAGGTTAGACACGTGTCCCTATCAGAAGCGTCAATGGTGCTTAGGGATGACAATGGTACCTGCAAACTAGCAAATTTGTCCAAACCTGCCCGTTAAAACTCTCCAGTTGCGGGTAATTTTGTGGGTTGTGGGTGAGTTTGGTATTACAAATTAAAACCCGCACTAGGTTGTGGGTGGATTTAGTATTAAACAAAAATATGATGGATAACCGCATGGATATCCACCAAACCTGCAGCTTTTTTAAAATTATTTTTTAATTTAATTTTAATTGAAAAATGTTTAAATCTAAAAATATAGTTATATATTTATTATAATTTTGATTGAATTTTCTTTAGCTTAATGCATGGATTATTTCAATATTATAATTTTGTTCTTTGGATTAATATTTAAAAAGTACTATTCTTTAGATTAAGTATAGAGTACACAAATCCATAAAAAAAAGTCATAAGTTATATCTAAAAATAACAATTATGTTGGATTGATGTTGAAATTTTAATTTTCCATTTATATTGGTTAAATTTAGAATTGAGTATGTTATGTAGAATTTTTTGTTATTATTATGAATTTACATATTGAAAATTTACAATTTCAAATATGGAAACCTATAAAAATCCGCCGGATATCCGTTGCAGGTTTGGTGCGGATTTGGTAATTGTCAAAACCCGCAGTGGGTGAATTTTCTTAAAAAAATTAAAACCCACAGCGGGTTACGAGTGGGTTCGGTAATTTAAATTGTGTACGGGTATGAGTTTAATAATGGTAAACCCACTGTAAGTAGTACCCATTGCCATCTCTAATGGCTCCGAAAGTCGACCTATTCTAACACTACTCTCACAGAAAAGGATGTATCTCTTCAATATATAAAATCAAAATATAATTAAATAATGAGGAGCTGTTAAGTTACATTAGCTATAACTTATAGCTCACCTAAATTAGTTTTACACAACCTCTAAAGTGTTTGAGTAGCAACAATGAGAGGTATAAAGAAACTATTTTTTGGGTGGTTGTAAAATAATGTTATCCAAAAAAGAATGGTGATTAAATTAGATGGACCCTGCCTTAAAATCATTATTAGAGAGAGTGTCATATTTCTTAGTTTGATTCATTTCAATAGAAGTAGTGTTTATTTTTAAATATTCTTTTTCATAAGTAGTATTTATCAATGTAAGCACCAATTTAGAATTAACATGGGCTTCCTTCTTGTACAAATTTGGATATTGATCGAAATAGACCAACCGTAAAACGCTTTGCATATAGCAAATTTTGAAAGTTATTAAAAATAATTTGCTTGTCATTCTTACTTTTGATGTTTGTAATTACGTAATCCAAATCCATTAAATAGAGCTATTATCACTTTTTTAGATTTTAGATTCTACCACTTATTTTCTTATAATTTTTAAAATATAATGTTATTTTTATATAAAACTTATACAATAATAATAATAATAATCATCCTTATCACCACCACCACCACTATCACCATCATTATCATCTCAACCACAAGACAACTACTTTTTTAATTAAAAATTTTGACATTAAGAAAGTAACAATATATCATGAAAATTACTATAAAATAAGTTGTATAAAAATTAAAATGGGGAAAGTGGTCAATCTCTCACCTTTTTTTCTTTTATCATTGTGATGTATAACTATAAATGTTCAAGGATGAAAATGGGATGTGGTAGGGGTCAAGAGACATCCTCCATTCCCACCATTTAACCTTGAGTTTTTAATAAATTTAGTGGGTTGAGTCAAAGAGTCACTACGAAGAGATCAATTTATCCATCCCTACTCTGTTTTCTGTTTACCTATCTTATAATATATTTTTATATATAATTTTGGTGAAATAGAATTTAAAAATTACTCAAATAGATCTATTTTTAACATATTATAAAGCATTTAAATTATTAAAAATAGAAAAAATCTCAAAACATATTAGAATAATATCTTCAATAAAAATATAAAATATTTTATAAATAATAACTAAAAATATATGCATATTTATGTAATTATATATGAGTATCAAGGTGGGAGTAGAGTGAGGAGTACAAAATCAAACTCATCCATTAAGAATTTTAGGGTTGCTTTCCTTTATTCTAAAAAAATTTATCAAATTTTATCGTATTTGAGTTAGGCCTCGTAAACTTGTAAAAGGTTTCATGATCTCTAATGGTCAACATTTTTCAATAATTTTCGGTATTGTACTCAAAACCTTATAAGAATAGGCCAAGGTGATCCAAGGAAGCAAAGAGAAATGAACTCAAACAAAAGTAAATGTAGAAAGACATGGTCACCTTAATTAATTTCCATTATGTATTATAAGCTTTCTTTCAAATCTATACATATAAAGCACAACATCTTTTTTGTAAACAATTCTCTGGTTCAGCAGGTGATAAGGTTATATAAAATGGAAGAGCAAACAACATTTTTCTTAAGAATTTATGCCTTTGGGCAGCCACTATCATCAACCTTAGACCAATTATAGGAATCGAGGTCAATTATGTCTCCTAGTTTAATTTCATTTTGTATTTTGATGACACGTATCCCCAACGTACAGATGCCTTAATTCCTATTAAGGAAGCTCATTATACAGAAAAGAAGAAGATGCTTAAGCTAAGGAAGACCAGCAGGCCTGTGACATTAGAAGATTGTAAACAGAATGACAACTCAATTGCCACCTCAGCATAAATAGTTAAAAGATTGTTATGATTTACTTTTGCGTATTGAGCTGAAGTTAAGCATGTATGAAAATGTTCCGAGTTAGTTAGCTGTTAGTTATAGTAATGCTTAAGCATTGAGTATAAATAGAATGTAATTGTAACAATTTTCGTTAAGTGAAATAAAACAAGAATTCTAGAACATTCTTTGAAAATTTTCTGAGATATTTTCTCAGTAAGCAAACAACATCTTTCTTCATTTCTTTCATGGTATCAAAGCCAAAATGGCTAGTTCCAATAGTACAACAACAATTTCAAACTCCACAAATACAAATCAACCTTCACAAATCTCACTTTTCATTCAGTGCTCCAATAAAACTAGATCGATCTCATTTCTTAATCTGGAGAAAATAAGTTCTTACCTCAATCAAAGGAAATCAACTTGAAGATTTCATATATGAAGATTAGATCATACCAGAGCAACGTATCAATCAAATAGCAACTGATAGATCAATTCAAAAAACTGATAATCCAACTTATATAAGTTGGAGAGCACAATATCAAAATCTACTTGGCTGGCTCTTGTCATCAATTAATTTCATATCTGAAGATCAGATCATACTAGAGCAATGTATCCATCAAACAACAGCTGATAGATTAGTTCAAAAAATTGATAATCCAGCTCATATAAGTTGGAGAGCACAAGATCAAATTCTACTTGGCTGGCTCTTGTCATTAATTAATGAAGGTATCCTCAGTTCTGTTCTTAATAGTGATAATTCACGTGATGTTAAGAGGTCTATTGAGAAACAATTTGCAATTCAATCTGAAGCCAAGATAATGTAACTTCATTATGAGATGAATGTGCTTAAAAAGGATTCTATGTCTGTTGAAGAATGTTGTTTGAAAGTCAAAATTCTTGTTGATAAACTTGCTTGTGCTAGTAGTCCTGTATCAAAGAGGGATTTGTTAATGTAAGTTCTGAATGGATTAGGGCTGGTTATCTGGATATTGCATTTATTATTACTACTAATAAGATGTCCTATAATGATGTATATACACTGCTTTTGACAGATGAGGCTTAATTGGAACAAAATCATAATGCTAAAGCAATGTTTAATGCTAACTATGGAGTAGTAAACTCTAACTATTCTCAAGTTAGATGTAATAATAGAAGAGGAGGTTTTGGTTATGGAGGATATCGTGCACATATTTATAATGGAAATAAAACTGTTGGAAGAGGATTATTTCTTCATACATATCCTAGAGGTTTTTCTACTAGTGTTCCTAATTTTAGTATAGGCAATTCACTACAAATGCTAATGTCATTTCACAAATCAACGTTAAATCCTAAGTCCTCTTTCAATATATCTCATGGTCAATGGTTCATGTCTACTAGAGTTGAATTAGATGAAAATATTCCTATTTGTTAGATCTATCGCAAATCTAGTCACATAGCTGATGCTTGTTGGCACAGATATATTGAAAATTATGTATCTTAATCAAGGCATTTTGGTAGAAGAATAGGATCTAAATCAGCAAATATGACTAGTTTTGAGCCACATGCTAAATTTACACCATATTTTAATGATTCCTTTGCTATAAATTGCTCTAGTAATTAGTCTTACAATTTGGATCCAATGATCTATCCTTCTATGCCTTATTGTTCACCTAAAACATCTTCTACACCTAGAGCTGCTTATCTTGCTAATTTTGAAGGGTCTACTGATAAAGGGTGGTACCTTGATAATGGAACAACTCATTACTTAACCAATAACATAGCTCTGATTAGCATATCATTGGAAATGGACAAGGTTTGCCTATAACTCATGTTAATGATGCATATTTTGTTTTAAAACCCCATCTGCTCAACATAAACACCCACATATAGCACTGAAAGATATTCTCTTTGTTCATTCAATTACCAAAAACTTATTGAGTGTTTCCAAACTTACATCTGATAATCATTTGATTATTAAATTTCTTGGAAATATTTGTTATGTGAAGGATGCTTTGAAAGGGGAAGTACTACTGCAAGGTGTTGCTGAAAAAGGACTATACAGGCCATTACTCAAACTATTCTCATCATCTTTTTTCTATCTCAAATCAATTCAAATAAACCATTGTTTATGTTGTCTTGTTGTCATTTCAATTCTGTAACTAGTGTCAATATTACAGATTTAAGATATTTGAAATCTTGTTATTCATTTACTGCATCTTTTTATAAACCATCAGTGAATAAAGTTGCTTTGTTTCATAATAGATTTGGTCATCCCAATCAATATATCTTAAAACATGCTCTTAAAAATATCAATTCTAAACATTTTTCTAATAGTCAAATACAATAAGCACTACAATACACTTATAAAGCATGTCAAATGGGCAAAATTCATAAACTTCACTTCTCATCAACTATAACCAAAACCTCTAAGATCTTAGAACTAATGCACGAAGATCTCTAAGGTCCTTCACTTGTCTATTTTAAAGATGGTTATCATTACTATATCAATTTTATAGATGATTTCAGTAGGTATACTTGGATCTATCCTTTAAGATTCAAATTTAAAGCTCTGGATGTCTTTAAGCTTTTTAAAGTTCAAGTTGAAAATCAGTTTCAAACAACCATTAAGAAGTTATAGTCTGATTGGGGGATGAGTCAGTTTAGTATTATCTTTAAACACTCATGCCCATACATTTATCATCAAAATAGACTAGTTGAGAGAAAACATAGACACATTGTTGAAATAGAGCTTACTTTATTAGCTCTATCTCAATTACCTTTCAAATTTTAATAGGATGCCTTTCATACAGCTGTCTATATCATTAATAGGTTGCCTTCTGTTGTTCTTAATCTCTTATCCACCTATAAGAAACTTTTCAAACACCAATCTGATTATGACATGCTAAAGTAATTTGGTTATGTATGCTATCCTTATTTGAGGGACCATAACAAACATAAATTTGACTATTATTCCAGCAAATGTATTTTCCTAGGTTATAGTCCATCTCACAAGGGTTATAAGTGTTTGAATCCTTCAAGCCAGCTCTATGTAGCAAGACATGTCCTTTTCGATGAATTCCCATTTCCTTATTCTACTGATTATAAATTTCACAATCTCATTGAATCACCCTCATCATCCTTCTCTTCTACTTTATTCTCTCCTAAGCAAATATATCATCTCTCCACTTTACCTATTATTGAATCATTTACTGAGAACACACTGAGTATTCCACCTTTGCAAACTTTAACTGCAGCAACTCAACTCACTCAAATAATCTTGCACAAGTAACAAGTGACCAAAATTCACAGAAAATTATTTCCTATACTCATTCACCTACCAATACACAATAGTCCTTATTTGTTCCTACTCCTGATAATGCTATACCATTAACAGCTCTTAATAACACTATACTATTTACACCTCCTGTTACCTTATCTCATATGAACTCTAACATTCATTCCATGATCAGTAGAAGCAAATTAAGTACTTTTAAACCAAACGTTTACAAAGCTATTCTTACTCACAAAGAACCAAATTCAATGTAAGAAGCTTTGAATGATTCTAGATGGATGAGGCTATGCAAGAGGAATATGGTGCATTAATTCATAATGATACATAGTCCTTAGTTCCTATGAAGATTGATTAATAGGTTGTGGATAATAAATGGATGTATAGAGTTAAATACAACATTGATGGCAATGTGGCTAACTACAAAGCTAGGCTTGTTGTTAAAGGCTTCCAACAAGTTGCAAGGGTAAGATATTTTGAAACCTTTAATCTAGTAATCAAACCAGCAACTGTTAGAGTGGTACTGAGCTTAGTTGTGATGAACAAATGGCAAATTAGGTAAGTTGATGTAAACAATGTCTTTCTTAATGAGGAATTAACAAAAGAGGTCTATATATCACAACCAGAAGGCTTCATTGACAGCACAAAACCTGATTATGTGTGAAAATTGCGTAAATCTCTATATAGACTTAAATAAGCTCCTTGAGCTTGGTATGACAAACTTAAAAATTGTTTGCTACAATGGGGATTCACCAATACTATCTTTAATACAACTCTGTTTGTGAAAAGGAGTAGCACCTCTATAATTCTTGTTCTCATGTATGTTGATGATATCTTGGCTACAGGTCCTAACAGTGCTAAATTTGAAAATTTTGTAGCTACATTAAGCACAACTTTTGCCTTAAAGGATCTTGACATTCTATCTTATTTTCTTAGGTTTGAAGTCTGGTATGATGCAAATTGCATATTTCTATCCCAAAGAAAATATATCAGATATTTGTTAGCTAAAGTCAATATGGTTGATTGTAAGGGCATTGATACTCCTCTAAGTACAGGTTTCAAACTACAAAAATCGATTCAAGGGCAACTTAGTTATTTTCTTGAAGATCTTACACACTATAGGAGTATTGTTAGGGGCATGCAAAATTTGTTTTTAACAAGGCCTAAAATTGCATTTACAGTTAGTATCTGCTCTTACATTATAACATCTCATGGCCTGTAAAAGGGTCTTAAGATACTTAAAGGCTACTCAAGATTATGGCTTAAAGTTTATCAAAGAAGGCAGTATGAAGTTCATTAGGTTTACAAATGCTGATTAGGCATGTGATTTGGATGACAGAAAATCAATGGGTGCATATTGCATCTATTTGGGTAATAATCTGATATCATGGTTTTCCAAGAAGCAACCTAACATAACTAGGTCAAGTGCAGAGAGTGAATACAGAGCATTGGCATCAGCTAATGCAGAATTAACTTGGTTGCAGCCCTTGTTTACCAAAATTGGAGTATGTTGCACAGATACACCTATAATTTGGTGTGATAATATAAGTGCAATTGAATTGGCTAAGAATCCTATTTATCATTCAAGAACAAAGCATATTGAAATTGAAATTCATTTTATCCACAACAAGGTTCTTAATGGAGAGCTTAATATTCAATATATATCAAGTGCAGATCAAGTAGCAGACGTAATGACCAAGCCTCTCTCATTCATATAGTTCAATTACTTAAGAGCCAAACTCAATGTTCATCCTTGCCCTTTGAATTTGAGAGGGGTTGTTAAGGAAGCTCATTGTATAGAAAAGGAGAAGATGCTCAAGCCAAGGAAAACCAGCAAGCCTGTGACGTCAGAAGATTGTAAATAGAATGACAGATCAGTTGCAACCTTAGTATAAGTAGTTAAAAGATTGTTATGATTTACTTTGTGTATTGAGTTAAAGTTAAGCATGTATGAAAACGTTTTGAGTTAGTTAACTATTAATTATAGTAATTCTTAAACATTGAGTATAAATAGAATATAATTGTAACAATTTTCATTAAGTGAAATAAAACAAGAATTCTGGAACATTCTCTGAAAATTTTCTGAGATATTTTCTCAATAACCAAACAGCATCTTTCTTCTTTTCTTTCAATTCCATATATATATATGTACATATACATATACACATACATAACAAGATTTAGCCGATATGATGGCCAAAGGATCCAAGTGCAGATCGGGCAATTAGATCGGATACATCCTCCTCCCCTTAACCATTGCTTTACAAAATGACCCATTAGATTATATTCATGTAGCTAAAGCTACAGTCGATCGAAAAAGTCACTCCCTTGGGACCTTCTTCACATATTCAACAACCAAGTTTGTGCTCAACGCATTTGGAGTTAAGGTAAAGTACTTACAATTAATGCCGTCATGACATTTAGGCGTAATTAATTCTCATTTTATACAATACGAATTTACATGTGTTAGAGCAATTATTTTGGCAGATAAAAACATGCATTTTTTACTTGGTTAAATTAACAGGTGGGTGGTGCTATAGCACAGAGAGCTTTTTTAAACACCACAATGACCTTCTCAAATGTGGCTGGTCCTGGAAGAAATAAGCTTTTATGGCCATCCAATTGCATATCTTACTCTAATTGTTTACTACCACATCCATGTAAGTTATAAATTAACATATTTGCATGAATTCATAATTCAAAATCCACGCCATGTGATATTAATTAATTTATCTCTCGTTCTTAAAATTTTTCATCGGCAAAAACAATCCATTTACAAAGGAATGGGAATAAGATGACCATTTGCGTAGCGGTTGATCCGAATGCCATTCCTGATCCCCGCCGCCAACTTTGTCAAGATATTGAATGATCTTTTAAAGTCATCAAGGAATCTGCCGTTGAAAGGGCATTAACCAAGGATATTAATAAAGCTTCGCAGATCTACCCAGCTAAGATAGGATTTATTACTCCATACTTTATGCTTGGAACGACATTTCTTAGCGTTAATTAGTTTTTAGAAGAGTAATGACAGACATTCAAGATTTTATGCAAAAAAATTAAAACTAAAATTAATTCTAAATACATTACGTCCTTATGCTATATCATTTGGAATGAAAATTTTTAAAGCAAAATTCAGGCTGTCTTGTATTAATCTTTCTTAAGCATGAGTTATTTATTTTCATTTTTATAATTATTTGGGAACATCTGTATAATTACTAGAGAATTTCAATTATTAATTAAATAATTAAAGCAAAACTATACTCATCAGGAACATAGTGAACTTTATCCCCTCAAAATGAATCTATCAAAAATACTATTCCTCAACCCCTCACCATCTCCGGTGACTAAGTTTTCATTACCTGTAAACTCTTTCATGACTTTCATGTCTCCATGGCCGGTCCTTCCATATTAGCCACATAATGCTGAACTCAAATCTCTGCATGGTGGTTGCCTATAAGCATCGGCAGCAACAAAGTCCTCTAAAGTAAATCCTATCAAATATTTGTTGTACGGCTTACCTATTGAAAAGAGAAGCAGTTTGATGAAATCCGTCCATATGAAGCATTCTTGGAGGGAAAGGACTTGAATCTGTGTTTATTTTTCAGATTGGGTAATTAGAATACTTTATAAAATAAAGTTGGAAATTGGAATCAGAATCTTAGAGCCCACTACAATTTAGAAATGAGGAATGAAAGATTCATTTCCGAGGGGGAGGTAGGAAGTAGGTCTCTCATTTCCGAGATTGACCATTTTGCTCATCTCTAAAATTAAAAATGTCTATTTTAACCTCTTTTTTTTAATTAATTAATATATTATTATAATTAATTAATATAATTAATATATTATTAAAAATAATTATTGATAGTAATTATACTTACTTAATAATAATTATAATATATTATTTTAATTTAAGAATGAATATAGTTATTATTATTAATAAATAATAATAATAATAATTTAATAATTTAATAATTATTACCAATAATTATTAATAATTATAATTTTTGAATAAATAATCACTATAATTTAAATATAAAGTAATAATTATGATAATAGTTCATCAAGTAATTTATAGTAATTTATTATAATGTAACTCATTTCGATTCTAATTTTTATAGTTTAAGTAAATAATTTATTTTAATTCTCATTACTCATTCCCATTCTAACACATTTCTATTTCTACCCATTTTGATTCTAAGTCATTTTAATTTCAACTTATTCCGATTTCAATTTAGTAAACGCAACATAATTTAAGTTCACACTTCATCAAGGCTAGTCTAAGGGATCAGTGGTCATGATTCGAGCAATGGTGGACAGCTGGCCTCCGACATGTCAAATAAGTGACTCACGCATAAGTCACGTGTGAGGACTTGTCTGATTAATTAAACTTTAAACCTGATATGGACCTGATTGATTAAGACATAAAATACCAAAGCCCAAATCTGTAGCATTTTTTACGGATCCGCTTTGATTCACAAACAACAACAAACAGCAAAATGTATTACTCTCTAGCATAAACCCCCCTCTTCCACCACTGAGATCTCCTCTTCTACTTAGGTTTCCAATATTTGCATAATAAGCTTCTATGTTTCCTCTCACATTTGTACTTAACATACCACGTTCTTGTTCAAAAGCCTAGCTTATTTAGCAACCAACATAACATAAGCTTCATCTAAATCCACTGAACCAGCCTAAATAGTAATATAAGTAGCAACATTACTAAAATAAAAAGGGATGACAATAGATTTATTAGATTTGTTGTTAAAATATCACATGAACACAAGATCGTATTTGTTGACACCTCAACATTTGAAAAATGAATTTTTTTTTTAAATCCCTACAAGCCCCCAAACCTATGAGTGTCGACCAAATTAGGTTAGGTTACTACAAAAAAAATCACAACTTATAACAAAAATTTTAGTTACTAAAGATAAGAAATTATTTGCCTTATATTTTTTTTGACAAAAAATAAATATTCATACGTAAATCGGGGAAAGTGCATCACACTAGATTTTAACAACTAAAATTGATTTCTTCACATAAAATAATATGCTTTTGTGACTAAACAGTTTGCCCCAAATATGAATTGAACACATCATAAAATAGTATTCAAATGGTACATTTAAATGTTCAAAAGTGAATTTAGTGGTATTATTTTTTCATCGCTTGTAGTTGATTTATAATGACTGAAATTTTTGGCTCAATAGTAAGTTAAAGTATTCATTTTTGGGTGTTTGAAAATACATTTAACGACCCCACATTTTTGTCACTATATGTTATCTTTGGTGATAAATAAAATTGTACTCACGATTAAGTAAACATAGTCGCAATTAGAACCAATTCAGGTCCCCGAAAAGCTTCAAATATATAGTCTGATTCAGATCCTATACCTCCTAGTATATGAATGATCAGATCATTGCATATCCTCTATAGGACTACTAGGACAATCCAAGCTATCTATTGGGATTATGTTCTTTTTAAAGCATATTGATTCATTTATTTTCTGATTAATAAAATATTTGAAACATTTTCAGATATTTTAATTACATAAATATTTTGGATAAGGTCTGTTTAATCATATTATATGTATTTTATGTGACCATCATATGGATTCATAGAAGACATAAATACAAGTTATATTATGATTAAATAAATTGAGTTTGCAGTTAATTAATAGAGTTGGACGCTTTATTTATATTTAGACTGTAGTAAATTCATTGAATAATTTTTTTAATCATGTATGAATTTACTGATGTAGTTTGACTACATTGAACTGGATCACATATGAGATTTAATTAACATTAAAATGACTGTCAACTTATTAAATCTCATAGGCATTGATTTTATTGCAATCTTAATCTTAAGTTAATTATAGTTTCATATTTATGATTTTCATTTCATTTAAGTTACCAATGGGCGCGACATACATTTGTAGTTAAGATTACTCGGTATCTTGGTGGAAGCAATTATGAGCAGTGAGATTATAGATTAACAATATAGAATTTGTACAACATATCTCTTAACGAGTTTTTGGTACTTGATTATAGAATTCTCTAGCTAAAGTGTGTCAGCATAATTAGTATGTTGAAAATGATCATTAGAGAAAACCAATAAGTGTCAAGGAACAAGATGTAATTAAATTGATTGGACAGTTGAAATAGCGATTTAATTAGCGATGTGGTACAAAGGATTGTTTAGTAAAGAAATCAATGTGGCATGGGTCGAATTATTATTCGAGACCACTATCTTAAATAGCATACAACTATAGAGGTCAGTTCTAATCTTTTAGTGGAGTAGATTTGGAATTAAATAATTGGGTTAGTTTAATTACAGATCTAATTATTGTAGCCACTATTGTATGTACTCATATGATCCCGGGGTTAGCTCATTTAATTGACTATGCCGCTACTGGATTAATAAGTAAGATAACTAACTATTTGGATTAAAAGCTTAAATATATTATTTAGTGGGAGACTCCATTTAATATGCTTGTGTGTAGAGGCCTTGTGTTATTTTACAAGGTGGGATCCTATAAGAAGAACAAGTATAACACCACTTTTGGTTTTCTCTCTTATCCTTTTATTTAATAATTTGATTTAAATAATAAAAAAAAGAGAGAAAAATAAGGATCCTAGGGTTTCCACCAAATAAGATATATAAATAGGCTTGTTTCTAAATAAAAAAAATAAATATGGTTGCCACAATATTTATTTTAGAGAAAAAGTTTACTCTTGCTAGTTGCTTATAATAGTGATAAAGGAGTCCACATGTCAAGTGCATATCAAACTTGAGTAATAACCTGGAAGATCATTGGTGAAGGATCATAATCTAACAAGATAGGTAGTGACAGATCGTGATTTTGGAGCCTAGTTACTTATACGAAAAAGCAAAAGTATGATTTTTAGATTATGGTAATTTTATATATCATATGAGAAATGCGATAAAAAAATTTCCGCTGCAAAACAATTTTTAAAACCAACACTATCAACGTTAATTTATTTCATTTTAACAAAGTAATAATCAGTCATACTCAATATACTCAATATCATCTTTGTAAGTGGCCATAATGCCAGGCAAAGGCAAAATAAGAAGTATAGAAATTCATTTATAAATTGACTAATGGTATCTTCAGTCATGGAAGAAAGCATCGAGTTGAGAAGTAGTTGACCTTTTGGGCTCCAGCTAATAATGTATTTGTCAAGATTTTCAACAACTTGAGTTGCTCTAGCATTTGACCTGATTTTGATATATGGTTATAGTGGCATATTGTACCATTGAGTTGATGCTTTTTAATAAGCAATCGCAGCAAGTAATCTTTTTAGATCTATTTGGCTTAATAGGAGTACTGAAACTGAAGTTGATGTTAGATTAACTAGCTTCTTAATTGTAAGTATTAATATTTAAATCAAGATTGCGAGTGAAATTTTCTTATACTCATATAACAGTTTATGACTTAGGATGATGATGTCACACTCATATAATGATTAAATTTATTTTAATGGAACCCTTTACTTTTAAGGTGAGAAATTCTATCTACTTAATTAGTTGGCAGCCACTTTGACTAAGATATTTAATAGATAAATAATTTTGAATGAATTACTCAAAATTTTTATATACTTAAATTATAATTATAAAGATGATTTATTCATATTTTTGTTAAACAAAAAAAGAGAATAAAAGTATCTCATAAATAATTAATATTTATTATCTAAAAACTATTTAGTAAAACAAGGTTTTTTTTTCTATTTTTCTCACAACCCAGTGAAACTCTAATCGCAAGACCGAGTGAAACTCCAACTGCTTGTCACGAATTTACCATGGCCTCCAAAATCCAGAAAGAAAACGTGATGAAATTGTGGAAAATTTCAATTACTAAATTAATCTGCGCATAACTAGGAATCCTCAACTAAAGAGGTACAAGTGATAATTACCGAAAAGAACAAGGAGTCCTCTGTAAAATCGGCGGAACTAGTGGTTCTCGAACCCTCTTGAGCCTCGAACTCTTTCGGAACGCTTCTTTCTCGTATATAAATAAACCCCCAACCCCCGAATATAAATTACAAATTCAAAAGAGTTAAAAAAAAAAAGGACTGCTTCAAGTTAAGGCACTCGAAAAGCTCCCTCGCTAAAGTAAAAGAAAGCAGCGATGGCGATAATCTCCGATTTCCAAGAAGACGAGAAGAAGCCTGACCTTAAGAAGAACCCATCGGCTTCCGCTTCTTCTTCTTCGCCATCATCGGCTAAGACGTCGTCGTTTAGCGCGCCATTGGATCCGTCGAATCCGCTAGGGTTTCTGGAGAAGGCGTTCGAGTTTGTGGCCAAAGAGAGCGATTTCCTGACGAAGGAAGCCGCTGAGAAGCAGATCGTGGCGGCGATGCGAGCAGCCAAGGAGAAGAGTAGTAATAATAAGAAGCAGCCGCAGCCCCAGTCGCCGCAGCTGGAGGAGGTTAAGGCTAAGAAAATGAAGGAAGAGAAGAAGGAGGAGGAGAAATTCGAGGATTTGCCGACGATGAAGGTGCAGAAAGCTCCGCCGCCGGAGCCTCAATTGGATGCCAATGGCAATCCTGCTAGAGGTATTAATTTTATATATTTATTACTTGCGGCGTTGATGTTTTCAATGTTTAGATTGTATTATCAATAAATTTACAATCGGTAGCCAAACTCTAATCTCAAAATTTAAAATTTTAGAGGGCTTCGTAGGGTACACACACAATGTATGTGAATAATATTTTGTTTTAATTTGTAATTTTTGAGTTATTTGATTGTTTACATTGTTAAGACTGGTTGTCAATTGGAGGTTTTGTGTTAATTAGATTGAATAAGTTTCTAGGAACTGTAAATTTGTGTAATCTTATTTGTAAGACAAACAAGTTCTGGTTGCTTGTTTGTGGCAATGATTTCCATGAATGGTTGTCTGCCTGCTTGCGTTATTGATCCTGAAACATGTCAAAACTTTGTGTGATTAGTGGTGTAGATTTTGCAATGTGATAAATTATAGAATCATGTTATTATGATGCATTATGATTCTTAACTTACTATCTAACAATGCTTGTAAATGTTCAACAGCTCCAAATAAAGGCAATGGTCTCGATTTGGAGAATTACTCCTGGACACAAACCCTGCAAGAGGTGACTGTCAGTGTTCCGGTTCCTGCTGGTACAAAATCAAGGTTTGTTGTATGTGAGATAAAGAAGAACCATCTTAAAGTTGGACTCAAGGGGCAGCCTCCCATAATTGATGTAAGTTCATATGCTTTGCTAGCCTGCCTTTGTCTTTTGTGTGAAAGCATATAACAGCCTTCAAAGTTTGTTTGTCAGTTCCTTTGTACTTTTAACGGCTCAAATTTCTGGATTTTAATATTTGTAGGGGGAGCTATACATGGTCATCAAGCCTGATGATTGTTATTGGAGCATAGGTATTTTACAATGCATTACATAGATATACATTGATCATATTCTGAATTTGGTCCCAAATGCCTTTGCATTTTGCTTTTGGCATTTAGTTTGCCTTGACTCTTATTCCTTTTCATTCATTTGTTGTTCCGTATAATACTAACATGCTCTCTATAGTTTTAAATGTTAGTTCATTCTAAATGATGTTTGTTCATTTTGTAATATAAACTTTTATTCCTGCAGAGGACCAGAAAACCATTTCTATTCTTTTGACCAAGCAGAATCAGATGGAGTGGTGGAAATGTCTGATAAAAGGAGGCCCTGAAATTGACACTCAGAAAGTTGAACCTGAGAACAGCAAGTTATCTGACCTGGATCCAGAGACTAGGTCGACTGTTGAGAAGATGATGGTAATTGGTTTATCTTTGCTCATTTTCTGCTCTCAATCTCAGTTATTCCTGGTGATATATAGTACTATCTAAGACTATGAATTTCAGTTTATTATTGGCACTTACTAATTTCGTTATCTTGGTTGTTCATACTTGAAGAATCATAGCATAGTTTCTCTCCTTTGCTTATTTCTGGTGTGCTTGTTTTGCTGTTGTGCAGTTTGACCAGAGGCAAAAGTCCATGGGCCTACCAACCAGTGACGAGATGCAGAAACAGGAGATTTTGAAGAAATTCATGGCTGAGGTGAATACCCTTTTACACATTTCAACGTCTCCTATAATTACTCTCTGGTCTGCAAGTTTTGCTAGCAAAACTTACCATATTTTAACTTTTTAATGTGTGCAGCATCCAGAGATGGACTTCTCAAGAGCCAAGATCTCATAAATAGTCTTCTTATTAGGATGTGCAGTAGATGCACGTCAAAAGTTTCTAGTGGATTTTGAGTTTTGTTTTGCAGCCCCGCAAGCTTTGTATTAGATGTTTGAATTTTGTTTATATTTGTTAACAAGGATTGGCAATTGTTATCTAACTAGCGTGGTGCAGAGTCGATGCCTTCTGTGACATATTATTTAAATGTTGTTTCTGCCGCTACATTTACTTGTATAACATTTTTGTTTGGAGCCTAAGCTCATGAAAAAGCCAATTAAAAATAACTCATGAAAAGCCAACTGAAGAAAGTATTTTCTAAACATATGATTTGGTTTAATTTTATTAGTTTAAAATTGATAGTTTGAACTGAATTTAAATAAAACTATATGCAACTTCCACGGTGCCGTTTTATGAGAAGTAAATCTAATTTTAATCGAATCTAAGTGTCATTGATGGCCGAAGAAGATAGTTTCAGGTGCGGTAAATAGCTCATTGGAAGTGTTGTGATTCCAGATGGTCCAGTTTAAGGGCTGGAACACGGTCGAGGGGATGAATTTGAAAATGATTATGTTATCTCCGGGGTCCTGGAAATTATATAGATACCATGAGAGGGATGCCTTTACTCCTGTTGAAGGGATGAAATTTCCAGTCTTGGAAGTGGACTGTTCCAGTTTTAGGGCAGTTTTTTATGGGCTGGTGCTGTTTGAATTGAAATTAAAATAAACAAACAAAAAGAATAAAATAAATTTGTCAGTTATTAAACTAGAAATCTTAAAATTGCGTCAAGAAACCCAAACTCTTCAAAGTGGAAGCATCTTTACATAAAAATATGTTTATAGAGTTTTATATTAATCTGTTACTAAAACGAGATAAATTCTAGGATCAAGGTACCGTGCAACAGGTGCACCGTGCCCCTGATTTGTCTTTTTTGACTGGACACCTTACTTTCTTATGTATTTACAGTTATTAAAGTAATTTCCTTTTCCTCTTTGTTTCACCCCTCACCTTTACAATCTATTTTTTCTATTTTCAATAAAACCTATAATCAATCAATTGCAATCAGTAAGAAAGAAGTTGACAAGCTATTTCTTTGTTGACTTAAAATTCATTTGCTCTATAACACAAGCAATAATGAATTGAAATTTTTATATAAAAAAATCATATGAGTATATTTTTTTTACCCACACTCTATTTATCATCTACAATAAAATTAAGATGCAAGTAAATTTGATTTTTTTATCTTTTATTATGTATATTCTTTCCCTTTTCTCTTATGTGCATCTCTCCATTTTCTCTTTAAACAATCTAACTTTAAGGCTTTCTAATAATTGGTTTATTGTTATTATTTTTATAAGTAAAACTTCTCTTTATTATGTCAATAGGTTTATTTTTTTTAGGAAAAAAATATTTTCACAAATGACCAAAAGTGAGAGCAGTAACAAAAATTTAAAACCCATCCTAATTTTTGTTGTCTTTGTTGATGCATCTGGCATATTTGATCTCTTAATTATAACTTGTGAGAGTAGGTACTATAACACAATAATGATAAATTGATGATTAGTAATTTTTACCGAGAGTATTCGGAAAGAAAGAAGTTGGGGCAAAATTTTATAAATTTTGACTTTTTTAAAATTTTACCGAACAATAGGGACTGCATTATTAATAACTAAATAAATACATCTATGCCCTTGAAACTTCTTTTATGTTAGATCCAATGGTGGTAGCATAAGAGAACAAAAAGAAGGGAATGGTGCACCCATTGCACCGTAGCTGGATCCTAAATTCTAATATGTAGTAAAAATTAAAGGGAATAGAATGAAAGTTAATAATTTCTTTCATACATGATATATATTTTAGAATAATTAGAAATTAATATTTTTATATTGATTTGCTCCAATATCTCGAATATTATTAGAATATATTTGTTACTAAAATGAGATAAATTTTAACATGTAAAAATTAGGCACTTACATGTGAAAAAGAGAAATAATGAAAAAATGAAGAGGAGCGATTAGAATGAAAGTAACAATTTATTTCATGCATGATATATGTTTTAGAATAATTATGATATAATATTTATGTGAGATAAAAAAGTTTTGCTAATAATACAAATGATTACGGAGTGACCAGTTTGAGCTAAAGAAAGTTTCCCGAACACTTTTTTCATTCATGGAATTTATTATATCAAGCTAATAATTATTTGGCAATGAATTTGATTTTTTTTTTAAGCTGGCAATAATTAATTCCATGAATTTGATTGGGATTAGTTGGCAAATAATTAACAGAATTTGTCCAGTAATTCATCGTGTTATAAATCCAATTTAAGATAAAAATAATGATTGAAGTTTAATGAAACAAAAAGTGGGATCAAATAGCTCCCCACTCAAATAAACATTATATTTGTCATAGAGTTATAATAAATTTTATTATTATTATTATTTTATCAATGATTTTTTGGAAAGGTAAGAGCTAGCTAAGTTCCAAATTGATTTTTAGGATTTGAACGTCGTTGATCAGCTGAAAAAACTGCTTAAAACCAAATAGATTTATTTATGAAAAGAACAATGTTCGTGATTTTTAGTGAGTACTTTGTTCAATGGAAGAAATGACCGAAGAGCAAAGGAAGTTAAGAGCGTCGACTTAATTGCAAATTGAGGACAAGGTTCGGAAATTCCAACAAAAGCGCAACACCCTTGTGGCGAGAATTGGGTGGGGAAGGGTGTCACGTGACACCCTTGTCACGCTTTCACTGGAATCCTCAAACCGTGCAAGATAAAAAACAAGAGTTGTACATACATAAAATAATTCTCTAATCGAAGATATTCACATTTTAATAAAATGAGAACCTTACTAATAAATTAAAAAATACAATCTCTTATATATTGTAATTTATATTTTTTTTTTATATTTTAGTGGCATCCTCTTTTTGTTGTGTATGTGTGTGTATCATAAGAAAATAATATTTACCTGTAATAGCGGCCATAGAAACAATAATTGAACTATATGGTACTAACGTGTTTTTTCTTTTTAAATTAACAGTAGTACCATATGGTATTAACATATAATCTATCGTCATTGTAAAAAAATTTTCTAGATGAATATAGTGATTGGGAAGATCATAATGATTAATTGTCTGATGATCAGTGTGAAGAACAAGTGCACACTGGTTTAAAGACCTAATTGCAATAAAAGAAGACTATCAGAGCCTTAGGTGATTTTTGATTGGGAGGAGAGAATGGAGGAGAGGAAAAGAATTTAAATTTTATTTTTATTTTCATTGTTTGGTTAAACAAAATGTATAAGAATCTAATTTCTATTAGAATTTAATATCTATCATAATGTGGAATTTGAATTCCACCCTCCTTAGGGTGGAATTCAAATTCCTTTTATGTTAGAAACCAAAACTTTTAAATTATCCTTCAACTTTTTGACTTATTGAATGCCATTAATAATTATTATTTATAATTTTATTTTATCAATTTAATATTATAAATAATTTTATATTAATTAAATTTAATGAATGCTTTAAAAAATTTAGCAAAATAAATAGATTTATTTATTTATTTATTTTATATATATATAATTTTAATAAATCATGAATTGTTTTAGGACTTTTTGACATAAAAAAAGTTTGGTATTGATATTAAATTTTATTTCATTACTAATATAAATAGTTTAGTATTTAAGGCAAAAGATAAATTTATCTAAAGAAAAAAATTGTAATCCCTTTCCCTATAAAATTTTGTGTGAAACCAAATAATAAAATTTAATTTCACTATTCTCTTCCTCTCCTTTCTTTTCCCTTCGTTTCCATGCCACTCTTTTCCTCTCCTTCCCTTTCTTCAAACCAAACATGACCTTAGTGCAGAATAATTTCAGTTTATGTGTCGTTTTGCAAATAATGACTGAGTGGCAGAAGTCGTTATTTCGTTGTTATTTTGGTTTCCAAATTCTTCCCAAAAACCAGTACATATAGCTGATGAATAGCATCTCATGTGATGCGAATTTCTCTCTCATTTTTTAATGAAATTGCATGACGCTTGTTTGTTTTGAATCTATGTAATATCATCTGAGTATCTTGATCTGTTTTGTGTCAGATTGATCAATAAAAGTTGGCTTGTTTGTCCTTATAAATTCATTAATAAATTAAAAAAAAAACTACAAATCGACCAAATAATATCACGAGCGTGTCTTAGATGAAATAAAAATAGTTTGAGAAATTGGCTGATTATAGGAAGTTGACGTGACAGAGCATTGGCCATGGAGAAAAATATACATACGAGGTCAAGGATGCTAATAAAAATAGCAAAACAAAGCTTTCCAATAAGCCATCATGAAATTAGAGATGGTAAATGAGTCTGACAGTATAAGGCACGGCTCGGGTATGACATGTGTCCATATAGTATTGTATGACATGAGCTGTTTCGGTGAAGCATGCAGGCCTTACAAGTACGGCATAATTAAAGATGAGTTAAAGCACGATATTCAAAAAAGTACGCAATAAGCATGTTTTATTTTTAATAAAAGTAAACTTAAAATTTTATAATTTTATAAATAACTTGAAATTGAATTTTTTAATATATTTTATTAGCTCAAGTTTTTAAATTTATTTAATTCTTAGTTTCAAAAAATTATAATTGATTTATGTTTATAATTTATTAAATAAATAATTGATATGATGATTTTAATAAATAAAATTATAAATATTATAATTTTATAAATATGTATTAATATTATTATGAACTATGATATATTACTCGATCTAATTTTAAGTTAATAATTAAGTTATCTCTTAAGAAAAATTTATTATTATTGTTGTTGTTAAATATTATAAAAGAATTATAACATCATAGAGTCAAACTTAGTAATTAATATTACATAATCTTATTATTATTAATTTATTATTATTGAATATAGACTTGAATTTTGAATTTTTGATTTTATTAAATTTGAATAAAGGCACATGGATCCAAAATGGTAAATAAACTTGAAAAAAAAATACACCAACAATTTGGTATGCACTCTTAAAAAATAATAAAAAAAAAACTTAGTAGGCTTTTTTTATTGGGCATGACATGGCACGACAGGTGTGGGCATGGCACAACAGGTGTGGGCATGGCACAAGTGGGCACGACACGAGTGGGCATGACACGAAATATATAGTGGGCAAGACATGGCACGAGCACGAGCATGAATGAGCTTTCCTTTTCCGTTGGCCACCTCTACACGAAATAAAGAGAAAGTGTGAAAAACAAACACCAATTAGATGGATTAATTTTTTATATACTAATGAAGATATCACTTTATTAAAAATGAGAATGTTCTCACTAGATTATATATAAGGACAGGTTCAAGAGACAATTTTAAACACAAATTTTTAGCCATTAGATTAAAATAAAATTGAAGACGGAGATCTAATGAATTAGATAATACAACACTTTAATTTCAACACATTACTGCTATAACATTTATCTTTCTTTATCCTCTTTCCTTTTCATTAACACTTTTCTTCTTTTTCTTCTTCATTTTATTTATAAATCTTAACACACTTTCTTATCTATTTTTTTTCCTTTCCCACCTTCTTCTTAAAATTTCAGTTTTTCTTACTCTCAAATTTTGTGCTTTTCACTTGCACAAAGCAAATTAAGCATTTTAAGTGGATTTTAGGTGCAAGAAAAGAAAAAGGGACAAAACCTCACCAAAACAATGAATTTATTTTTTTGAGATTCAGGGTATTCACTTAATTGCGGTATAGGGGCTGATTTGAGTTTTAAAAGAGATGAAGAAGAGTGGGAGAGGGGTTGATAATAGTGAGAGGTTAAATATGGAGGAGAGGGCTTGAAAGGACGCCTTTAGACTTGCAAAACAACAAAAAGAGGTTAAAGGTGGATCGGGCGGTGGCTGACGACCACACTCTGTTGTTCAAGTCAGCTACTTGAGCTTTTTTAGGTGATAAGAGCTTGTACACTCTCTAAAATGGTGGTTAGAGGTTAAATAAGACCTCAGCGCCCCCCTACCCCCCCATTTGTATGTTTATGATGAATATAAGAAAGATAAAACCTTGTTTCTTTTATATAATATACCCTAGGTATCCTACTACGTGACATATCTCTAGTGGTGATTTTACTGTCCTTTCTAAGATATTTTCATCTTTTCACCTTTATAATGCTTTTTAGGTTGTTAAGAGTATGCTTGGGAAGCAAAGAAGTGGTTATTTGGCAGGGTTTGTTATTTTGTGCATGTGGAGTACCCTATAGGTGGTCCAAGATAGCTCTATAGAGGTTGTCTGGACAGCTTTTGGTCGTGGCAGCTAAGGACTACTGTCCTTGATGTGTTGCTTTTTGCTTTTTACAAGTGTGACAACTAGCTATCCCCTTTCTTTTAACAAGATATTCCTCATTTGATTTTGTCAAATCAAATATTCTCTTTAGATGATGGAAATATCAAACATGGTAGGTATTTTTATATATTTTCTTTAACTACCTTGACTTTGATGTGACGTACCCTGCGTACCTAATTAATTAATAAGTGTAGCTGGTATAAATCGGGTACCCCACGAGAATAACTTATAGTTATATAACCTTCATATAGACACGTGGCACTTTATATTTAATATTTTATTTATTCCCCCTTAGATGACTTTGATAATTTTTTCAACCAAATAAATAGTGGCTTCTTAAGTGGCTTAGGTACCACTGCTTCTGTAAAGAGCGTTTGTCCTTTTCGTTTCCTGAGGGTGGATTGGGCTTTGCTAAAAATAGGAGACTTCAAGAGTGCTTTTACTACCTGTAAAAAAAATGGGATCCTTTTTCTCTTTACTTGGAGATTTCACTTAAGGAAAGCTTGTGTCTAATTGGATAGATTAGACCAATCGAGTGCCACAGGCGACCTTTTGCTTGCATTTCCTATGGTACCTCTTACTAGTTACAAACAACTAGTTGTTTGAGTCACTGCTTCCAAGACCTTAATATTGCCTCCAACGCTTAGTCTAAGGCGGAAAAGCTTAAAGGTAAATGTCAAAGCCCTAAGTCTTGTAAGGAGAATTTTAATTAGTAGAACAAGCTTTGAAGAGCCACATCAATGATTCGTTTGAGGAGAAAGCTTGGGTAGCCAACAGATCATGTGGAATTGCAAGCTGCATAATAACTAAAGTTCAAATTATGGGGTCGGGGTTGCTGGTACCTAAAGAAGAGAACTGGGTATATAAATCGGCTAACTTGGTAGTGGTCAAGGTAAAAAAGGAATCCCATGTAGCCCAGTCTAGTAGTCCACAAAGAGCATCTAGTGTATCTCACCTTTCAGAGCCAAAGCTCTCATCAGATGTTCCTGCTACTAAGGATAAGAGTAAGGATGAAGCTCTTGTTGTGTGGCTTTATTTGGCAATACTATTTATTTGTTGGCACTTTTCTCGAATTTTGACTTGGAACTATTTTCATAACTTCCTGTTGTACCTCATTTTGTCAAGGTACCTGAATTATTTCATTATGGTACTAGCAAACTTTTCTTATTTTGTGATTATATGTGATGGTATTTTCACTTCTTGTAGCTTTGGATGTTGTTTTTTTTTATGTTTTCCAAAATTTAACTAGGTGCATGGATTACCTTGGGTACCCTTCAGCTTAGATGTTTACCAAGCTATCTCTTATTTCATGATAGAGTAACCCAATTTCATTATCAATATGGTGATTCATTTAGATATGTTTGCTACCAATGTTTAGGAGATTATGACAATTCTTAGCACTTATCAGTAACTAAAGTATCAGCACAACAAATTGATAGAGCATGTAAATTCACAATTGGTGTAACAACAAAGGCAAACTTATTTTTTGCTCTCCTTGCGCTTTCTTAGGATCCCTCTTGGTGTATTGGAGGAATAACTTTCTTGCATGGGGTACCTCGAGTACTTGTAATATTATCTCATCAGTGTATGACAATTTACTTAAACATGATTGCCTCAAATCTTGACAAAAATTGTGGCGAATTCTTTTAGGAGTAGTCGAAAACCTCATGATTTACCATTCGCATTGAATTAAATATAGGAGACAAATAGCGGTAAAGTTGGCTACTCGCCTACGCTTATGCAAGATGGTCAAAAATCTCATGATTTGTCATTTGCCAAAAATCAATTTAAACACAAAAGATAATGATAAAGATAGTTGATCGTCTACCCTTTTGCAATATGGTCAAAAACCTCATGATCTGCCATTTGTCTAGAATCAACTAAGCAACATAGATAGAGATAAAGACGGCTACTTATGAGATCATATAAAACCTCATGATCCACCATTCACATGGAATCAAATAAGTAAAATAGAGAGTAATAAACATCTTGCACTAGATAAAAAATTTTGTGTGTGTATATATAGAGTAGGTTTCCAATTAGTAGGGATGTTGACTATATTAAACCTAGGAATGAGCTAAAAAACACAAATTTCAATACACTTCATTGGAATCTGTATTTTTTTTTTGTTAGCTTATCCTTAACGTTAATATTATTTGGAATACATACATACATACATACATACATACATACATACATACATATATAAATTCATCGCTTCAAAAGAAATAATAACAATATTTTTTAAATTAAAATGATTGAAACATGTGAGTATCTAGTACTAAAGAATGACTATGTATATATATATACCAAGATTAGAAATGTTTGAAGATGAAATTATAAATTTGTTGCTTCAAAAGAATCAATAACAATATTATTCAAATAAAATATGTCTATCCACCCATTGATAAAAGTAACGTGTGTTTCACACCAATAACTTTAAGGTGTGAATTGCTAATCAATTCACAAGATATAATTTTTTTTTTAAGTACAAAGGGGCTCTTTAAAACAAAGAGTTAAGACAAAACAAGGTGAGGAAAGGCAATCCTATACATATCCTAAATAAGAAATTGAGCAAAGTTCACAGGGGGATTGTTAAACAAGTGCATACTTAGAGGGAGAGAAAAAGCATAATTAGCCAAGAAGTCTGCCATTGAATTTGCCTCTCAATAGATATGATTAATAGTAATATGCCAATTCCTTCCCATGAGCTCTTAAATGATTAAAGCAAAGGTGTGTACTTAATATTCTATCCCAAATGATTATTAATTAGTTGAACAACACACAAACTATCAACTTCAACCCGCAACCACCAAATCTCACCCTACCAAGCCATGCTTAAACTTTGATATAAACCCTAGAGTTCCGTTGATGTAACTAAGCATATGCCAATATTCATAAAGAAACCACCAACCCATGTTCCATTGAAGTCTCGAATAATCCCACTAGCACTGGCTTTTCCATTGCGTTTGCAAGCGCCATCCATATTCAATTTGCACCATGGCCAAACCGAGGGATGCCAACCAATTAATTTCTCCTTCCTGTGTTCTTTTGTGGACAAATCAAAAATTTTAATCCGATACATCTCTTCAGCTCATATCAAGATGTCCTTATATATGATATCATTTGAAGTAGAGAAATGTTAAAATTGGAACTGGTTGTGCCAATACCAAAGTCTCTAAATCACCACCCAAAGACACAAGGCCACTCTAAACCCCCTTCTAAAATCCAATCACTTTTCAAATTTTGAACAATCCACTCACGAAGGCTTACAGAATAAAAATGTTGGGAAATAGTCCATTGGGATGAAGAGATTCCATAACCTTTTAGCAATGAAATAGTCACGCAGCACATGTAATGTTGTTTCCTTGTCAGCTTCACATCTATTAAAACTGCACTCAATTGGAATACAACACCTCATAATCTCTGACTTTGTTTTAAGCATGTCATGTTGGATTTTTTAATCCAACATTGTTGGATCCTTAATCCAACGTTGGGCTTATATGTGAATAATTATGTGTTGCGGACTGTCATATAAAGTTAAGCTCAATTAAAAGTGATCTATTAAAGTTTTCGGTATTATAGGCTTTAATGTATCTAATAGGATTGTAGGCCTTTAATGTATAGAAACCCAATAAGTGTTCTAATTCTACGATGGATAGAATTAGGAATACCCAGTGACAACAGGAAGCAGTTGTTTATATAAGTGGTCATGGTCTCCAGGTCACACGTGGTAATTTTTTCATTCTTTCTGATATCCCATCTTCAGAGAGAGAGCGCAGAGAGAACTAAAGGACTCTCTAGGAGAATGTGCAGATCTGGAAGGCCAACCACACAACCCTAGAGAGGAATTAAGTGTTATGGATTCAGGTACGCTTCCGCATAATTTATTATTGATTCTTAGTGATATAATATGAATATTTCTGGGTTATAAGTGATAGTTTTCACCAAAGATTTTATTGTCCCAACAAATGGTATTAAAGCCAATTCATGTTGAATCATTGAGAATCAAATTTATTTTTTATTAATGATTAAATCTTTGGTGTTCTCAAATTTAATAATACCAGAATTATTAAAATTATTGAGTTTGAGAACAAATTAAGGATTAAGTATTTTTTTGTGTTCTTGAATTTAATAATTCTTGAATCAAATTTATGGTTGACTTCTGTTATTCAATAAAATAAATTCATAATTTTAGGAACTTTTCTATTATTTTTTTTTATGGGAAAATCAGGTAAAAAAAAACGATGGCTGCATGGTTGTTGCCGCAAGACAAGAAAAAGGGACTAGGGTTACATAGATTATATCATAAAAGTCCCTACAATTTTTTAAATTTTCTTTTCAGCAGAATTATTAAAGGCTTTTCATGTAAGCCATAAATTTGGTTGGGCTTAATGAAACTTAATTTTGGGCCCAATATATTGAGTTTGATAGATTAAAATTAAGTTTCGTTAACATTAGCCCATTAATAATGTTAAGCCCATTAAAAAAAAAAAAAAAAGGGGGCTTGTTTAATTTTTTTGGCTGGTTCAGGATCCAGTTCTGGTCACCCAAACCGTTCAGCCTTAAAACGATCAACGGTCAATAGTTGACTGTTGACTTTGACCGTTGATCGAAGTTTGACCCAAAATTTTTTAATTTTTTTAAGTATTTTTTGTGTAATTTTAAATTTAAATATTAGTTGGTTTATATGTATTTTGAGATGAATTAATTGAAGCAACATGTTACCAAAGTGACCTCTCTTGTAGAAATTAATTTATTTTATAATACAAACGGTTTGTACATGCAATTTCTAAAAATATCGATCGGCTCAAAGGAATGTCCATATTTAATAGAATTACATGTGCACCTGTGGTAATAAACACGTGATGATTATTCAGTTTTACATGTGAACAGTAAATCGGCCCAAAGGAAGATTCGTAGTTTGATATGTTCTTATTATCGTTGTTTGATTACTGCATCAAGATATCACTTACAAGTTAATATTTTGTCCAAAGATTGAATATTAAAGGAGTGTCTGGTATCTTGAGATGGGGTTTACCTTTATTTGAATTTATTTTTATTTTAAGACTAATATGAGCTTATTCTGCTTGTTTGTTGTTATATATTTAGTTATGTCTACTGCTAATATTACTGCCAACATCAATTCAATTCCTATTCTAAATGGCTCTAACTTCAAATCATGGCACGAGAATCTCTCAATAATTCTCGCAATCATGGATCTTGACCTTTCTTTAAGGGTTGATTCTCCCAAATCTCTTATGGATGATAGTACCCCTAATGATAAAAGGGAAATAGAAAGGTTAGAGAGATCAAATCGCATGTGTATCATGATCATGAAGAAGCCCATTATAGAAGCATTCAGGGGCTTAATACCTGAAAATGCAACTATAGTTAAGGAGTTCCTTAACAAACCTAATTTCAATAAGATATAAGGGTAAGGACAAGGGCAACAAAAGAAATAAGGATAAGGGAGCTGCAAAGTCACTACTGTTGTGCAAATTTTATTGAACTCGCAAGTGCACAAATCTATTGTAGAATAGATTCAATGGTGACGAGTGTCGATCCCACGAGGAGGTGGATTTTAATTACTTGTAGAATTAATTTTTCTAAGAGGGTGATTGGATTTATAATGACGATTATGTAGGCAATGTTTTAATTTAACGCTGTTGGAATAAACTATTAAAATGAAATACTTAGATCTCCGGATCTGTACTCAACATGCACCATCGGCTTAATATTCATTATTAGTACCAATTAAATCATGAAGGGAGAACTTCCACTCATCATGAACCACACTCTAATAGATATGGTGCTAAGGACTTCCCGTGCCAAATAGTAATAACCTTGCCTAGGGAGACGGTTATTCCAGCCGATATCCAGACAAGATTATTACTATCTGTCTACGAAAAGTCAAAACAACCACATAAATTAAAGGGGAAGAAAAAGTAAATTTACCAAATTGAGCCCATGGAGCATGTTGAGACTTCACCTTCAACCCAAGCTTGAAAGGAAATTAGCCACTCATATTTGAACTAGAGGTAAAATGGGAATTTTATTAAAATACGTAGAAAATACAAGATGGAGATGGAATTACAGAAAATGGAGTCCAAAAATAGATTCAGGGGTCTCAAAGGTGGGGGGGAGCCCCTTTTTTATAGATACACTGAGTAAATCATGGCCATCGGATTAAAACAATTTGGACGCTCAGGATTGCGCCACGTGGCAAGTTCCTATTGGATGGAACACATCATCGTGGTTGTTATTTCGCGTGTATATGCATGTACCGCATACACGTTTTTTTTTTCGATCCACTAATACGCCCGCCACGTCACCGGCCAACATTTTTGCTCCAATAGGATCATGACACGTCATCGTCAACGCCACATCATCAATCAATGCCACATCATTCGCCCAATCAAATGCCGCCACGTCATCGCGATTGCCACGTCGCCAAGATATAGGTGAACGATTGCCATGAACAATGTCGTACAATACCGTATATATCAACCGCATCAGTATGTGTGAACAGACCATTTTTCTTTTTATGCTCCTCCTAAGGTTTTCGATCATCCCGAGTTCAAAAGTCTTTGTCCGTTTTTCCATCCGATCTCTCGTTTATTGTGAAATGACCATGATATCCCCTAAAATACATAAAATACTTAATTAAAATAAAACATACATAATTAAATTACAAAGGACTTAAAGACATAAAAATAGGGATGTTAATGAGACTTGGAGTGTAAAATGATGATTTTCTCCATTATAAATACACACTTTCTAAGACTCAACACACCCCCAAACCTTGTTGCTAGTCCCAAAGCAATTTGAAAAAAACAAAATCGAAACAAATATATTTTTTTTTGTGGTATTTATTCAATCGACTAATGATAACAATCAAATAAAAGTATAAGCATTATCTACAGTCTAAAAAATATCATTCCCACATCAACTCTCCACATGAATCAGTTTAGAAAACTTTGTCACAACTTTAGTAATCGAGTCACTTTTAAGAATGACATGCAAACCCCAAAATCTCACTGGTAGTAGTAATACGCTCACAAAGAAATTAAACCCAAAAATAATCACTCCAGGTGAATGATAATTTAAGTGAAAATAATAAAAAGTAATATCACACACTCTCACCAAGGTGATAGAAATATGCCTCACTTAGAAATAAGACGATTTTAATTCAAAAATGCTAATCAAACCAATACATTCATCATCTTTTTTTTTTTTTTTATTTATTTTTTTAGTATGCATTACCACATCTTTTCAACCCATATAACTAGTTTCCATTTCGACTATAGTTCCTAAAATCGAAGGACTTTTATTGTGACGTAACGTAGGCTAGGGACGTGGCTAACAAAGAAAGGATAATAGGAAAAACAAAATATATGTTTGACAAATAGAGAACTTTGGAGATTGTAAGGTGCTTTTCACTTGATTTTTTTTTTATTTTTTTTATTTTTTTATTTTTTATTTTTTTTTATTTGTAAACATTTTTTTTCTTTTGTTTCTTTTTCTCTTTTTTTTTTTAGCACCTTTTTTTTTTATGCAAAATTATCTCTATTTTCAAACATAAATGGGTAGTGAAAAATACAAAATATAAGGTGATACTCCACATTGGAATGGGACAAGATAATAGGTTGCCAAAGAAAAAGTCTTTATTTTTTTTTAAGGCTCAAAGGGGTTAACTATGGATACATATTAATAGGGTTGGCTAGAAAGGCTCAAACGGACCAAAGATGGCCTTTCTGTCATCTTTTAAGGTTCTAAATAATCTTCCATATCTGCTAGTTAGATAGATCTTCAGATGTGGCAACATTTTTTTTTTTTGGAGATAATGTATAAAGCAATAAACTACTAAGCTGAATGAAGAATGGGCAAAAATGGTTACTCTCCAAGAAAAATGACAGGCTCAAAAACTCACTTGGAAATTCTTATGACATGTGCATTCTTTCAAGCAACTTATATTTGTCTCCAACATCAACATGTAGAGTAACAAACATGGTGTAACATAACTAAAGACCAAAGATAATACAAATACTAAAATTTGAAAGTTATCATGTCATCTAATTATGAAAAGATCACACAAAATGCTTTTTTTTTTTTTTAATAAGAAGATGCGTTTCTAGAGTCACTGCACTCCATATTCAGCCATCTTCGACTCAAAAAATTTAACCACAGTTAGTTTCTAAAACAAAAATTAGTAAAAACTACACTAAGATTGAGATATTCCACAATTGTCAACTATTCCCTCCCCCCAACCTGAACGGAACATTGTCCTCAATGTTTGAAAGAAAATAGGGTTTAGAAGACATCACCCGAGGTCGTATCACGTAAGAAAATATTTACAAGCGGAGAGTTAAATCTAATTTGCACTTCTTATTACTTCCATTACCATCATTAGTTGGCCATTCCAAAGACAAGGGTCTTGGGATCGGCTCTGGTCTATGTTGAATGAGATCAATTAACTCGTTAGCAGTATGAGCACAAATAAAGATTTTTTTCGCTGTGAAAGGGATGAAATGATTTTTTATTGCATGGTTAAGAAATGCGATGAAGCCATCATAAAAGTTATTGACATTTAACAAACCGATGAGTTTCTGATGAATGTTCAGATGGGCCCAAGAAGCTAATGTGATTAGTGCCTCTAGAGTTGCAAGATCTCCTGGTAGGAAAATAAAAGCATCAGCATGATTTAGCATTTCAGTTATTCTTTCTTGCATACATGAGACAACTAACTCTTCTCCAGTTGGTGAGTCAGACATACAGGCCAACGGTTTGAGGCTTCTTGGGATGATGCATAACACTTGGCTCCCTCTGAGATAAATAGCTTCTGAGACTAGTTTTGATAACCCTCGGTCACCTCCTCCATAAATCAGATGCAAATTTCTTTCTGCTATGCGTTGACCAAGATCGATGGCTGCCTCAACGAACTCTTTATGTTTGCCATAGTTAAATCCAGAGAGCACACAAATGTTCTTGAATTGTTTATTGGGAGTAGTTGCCATTGGTATGCTTCTCAAAAACAATTTGTGAGTCTAAAAGAAAATGATCATATATCAAGGATCTTTGTGACAATGATTTACAGCCGTATATGAGGTAGCATGTCTATGTCAATTAACGCGTAAAGCACATGGCTCGAGAGTCAAAAAGGAAATAGTAAAAGAAAAAGCACTCAATTATTAAAGACAATAATGCAATTGATAAAACAACAGTGAAATAAAACAACAGTAAAGTAAAACAACAGTAAAAGGATATTTACAGGTAGTTGTGATTGTGGCTCACATCTTTCCTCGATTTTACGCCCGTAAACGGCTTGAACGCCCTCTATAGGTCGAGGATAGGCTTCCCATCCAGTTTTCTTATAAACTGGCAAACAGGGTCGTTTATAGTCAGATTCCCAAGACTATATCGTGCATGTTCTTTTTGAAATAATGGCCATAACTGGAGAATTGCTCTTTGTACGTATCCACTGGGATGCGTTTCAAGAGACAAAAGGATATCATCCAATGACTCTTTATTCAAGCCATCCCTAATGAATTGAATCTTATCTTCCATGTTATCAGACATCATTCCGAAAGAACAAGGATTTTTATCGCATTTCATCCTGGCACACTTATGACAATTAACATGAAGTTTTTCAGCTCTTCGTTTTCTCGAGTAATTTCCTTTACCACAACCACGCATGTATGCAATAAATTTAGGAGGTAACTCACCTGCCAAACGTACCTTGGCCTCGATTAACCAACGGATGTCAGCAGGGACGTTATTTCTCATAAGCAATCGCATGCGTTTGGACCGAGCTTTATAGATCGTAAGGAGGGCATTCTGAGGAAGTGAAGGAAATCGCTTGTGAAGCTTTGCTAGAATCGCGTTTCGTCCATACCTTCTTCTCTCGAATATTAGTTATTATGGGAAACTAAAGTAACCGACTTTGATTGTCACGAGTACCGTTATCCGCCACTTAACCTGGGTAACAAACTAGAGAACACACAAAAAAGAAAAAGAAAAGAAAAGAAAAGAAAAATAATAATCTCACAATTGTCCTCTTATGAGTTTTTCCTCAAGTTCGATTTGGGTTTCGTTGATACCTCCCTCAATTTCTTTGAGTTGTCTTTCTAGATCTTCAACATGGGATACCAACTCGGAGGTTGTAGCTTCCAAATACGATCGTTTTTCAAAATCGTATCCGCTTCTCGATGAGATTGTACACGTTGAAGTTGTCGAGAATGTTCAAGAGAATGTCTAGTTGAGGAACACATAATTAGAAGTGATAAAAGAAAATGAATGATTAAATAAACACACTTTCACAAAAATTTAAATCACCGAAAAAAGAAGAAATAAATAAGAAAAATTCTTAATTTAAATTTGGTGGGTCACTCAAATCTATTTGGTGCCTTTTTTCACGTGGTTGGTACTCTTCAGATATGGCTTCAATCTTTGACCATTAACTTTAAAAATTACACCGTTCTTTGGATCCTTAATTTTAATCGCTCCATATGAAAAAAAAACGTGTAGACTATAAAGGAACCAGGAATCCATCGATAAGCAGAACTTACTCGGGAATAGGCAATGGCGAGAATTGAATAAAAGTACTTTCGACTGGTGTGAAAGATTTTCTCATAATTTGCTTGTCATGAAAGACTTTCATTATTTGTTTGTAAATCTTGGCATTTTTGTATACATCATTACGACTTTCTTCAAGTTCGCGGTTGTGATTTTCTTCTAAGTTAGCTTGCGCATGTCAAAGTTGAATTTCTTCTTTGGCCCAAGATGCGAATGCTCAAGTTTTGGTGGTGATTTTGATGATGGACTCGGTTTCTTCTCTCGATGGTGCTAGTTGTTCCACTCTTGACTTCCATTTGTTAATGTCCATGGATGGTCTTGAATCAAGTAAGGCGTTAACCTCATCTATTGATCACAATATCAAAATTCAAACCAAAGTGAGTTAAACATGTTTGTAAAAAAGGTCATCACTAAGATTTGAAAGAAAAGTATTATCAACTAATTCTTCGATTAAATCCACATCAACAATTTCATCATCTGCGTTGGGAGGTTGTTTGGCGATGTTGAAGATATTTAGCTCCATCGTCATATTGCCAAAGGACAACTGCATATTTCGATCCGCATTGAATGTGAGCATCGGCATTGCCAAGAAAGGTCGTCTAAGATAATGGGGATCCGCTTCTTGAATCTCGGATGGTTGAGTGTCAATTACGATGAAATCAACAGGAAAATAAAACTTATCTACCCGTATAAGACGCCCTCCACAATACCACGAGGTTTTTTCATGGATCGATCTGCAAGTTCAGAACTCACCTGGAGTTGGGTATAATTCTTCCACCCAAGTTTCACAAAATCGAGTAAGGCAACAGATTTACACTAGCTCCTAAGTCCAACAAAGCATTCTCATTGTGTGGTTCCCTATACTACATGAGATAGTGGGGGAGCCAGTGCTTTGTATTTTAGAGGAAGTTTGTGTTGGAGTATAACTAACGTTTTCATTAAAAATGTCTTTTTGAACATGAATGTTTCTCTTTTTAGTACAAAGGTCTTTAAGAAACTTGGCATAAGATGGCACTTGTTTTATAGATCAAGCAAAGGGATGTTAACACTTACCTGTTTAAAGATTTCAAAAATCTCACTTGTAGATTTTCCTTTTTTTTGCTTTAGGTAACCCTCTGGGAAATGGAGCTTTTGAACGTATTCTCGTGGGTTGGTTTCTTCTTTCTCCTCGATGATGAGTCTTCTTCATTTCTGGGGTACAATTTGAGTTGTTTTTTGTACCAAGCATCTCCACTTTGTTGTCGACTTCTTTTCCTTTTCGCAAGGTCATGACGGCTTTGACCTCTCCATGCTGCTGAGGTGAACTGGTACTTACTTCATGCACTCCTTTAGGATTAGGCACTGGTTGACTTGGGAATTTACCTTTCTCAACTGTCATTGCCAAAGTCTGAACTGATGAAGCAAGTTGTCCTACCATTTTTTCAAGGTTTGAAATTGATTGGGTTTGTGAGTTGAAACCCGCTCTCATCTCATTTCGTAGTTCATCAATGGTGTGGTTTTGTTGCTCGATTTTGGAGTGAATAAGATTCTTGAAATTTTGAAATGCATCCTCCCATGGTCAGGTGAGAATGGTTTGGGTTCTGATTATATGGTCTAAATGGTGGTTGAGAGGCTTGAGGATTTTGAGGAATTGGTTGCATTGGTGGAGCTGGAGCTGCTGGTCCATTCTATTGGAATCCTTGAGACCATGAAAAATTGGGGTGGTCTCTCCATCCAGGATTATATGTGTTGGAGTAAGGGTTGTAGTTTGATGGCTTTCTCATTACATCTATGGCATTGGCTTGATCTGAGTATGAGTCCTGGTCATGTGGTTCCATTAATTTAGCAGCTGTTAACGATGCTATTTGACGGGAAAGACCTTCAACTATGTCTTTGACTTCTTTAATTTCCGAACTTGACTCGCCAATGTGAACCTCATTCACTCCCTTAACTCTTCTAGTACTCCCGAGTGAACGACTCGTTGTTGGGAATTATCCGCTTGTCATTTGGAAGAAATCCCAAATCTCGATGCACTTTTTGACATTAGCTCTCCTCCACTTGTTGCCATTAGCCATTCTTGCACATTCGGCAATAATCCCTCCAAAAAGTATTGGCATTGGTGCCATTTTTCGTACCCATGATGTGGACACTTTAGGAGTAGCCCATTGAATCGCTCCCATGCTTCGAAAAATTGCTCGTCTTCTCTTTGGGTAAACTCTGAAATTTCCCTGCGTATAGCTTTGGTTTTATGTACTGGGAAATATTTATTCAAAAATTTTGTTACCATTTGTTCCATGATGTAATCTTTATTAGCAGGCAATGCATTGAACCATGAACGAGCTCTATCCTTTAAAGAAAATGGAAATAATCTAAGCTTAACATCATCATCTGAAAAATTCTCATATTTAAAAGTTTGACAAATAGCATGAAAATCATTCAGATGATTATATGGATCTTCATTTTCTAGGCCATAAAATGTTGGGAGACAATTTAGCACACTAGGTTTTAATTCAAAACTCCTAGAAGCTACATTTGGGTATCGTATGCATGATGTGCTCAAGTTAGCTAAGGGACTGAAATAGTCCTTAAATGGCCTCTCTTGTGGTGCTGGTTGCAAATCCATTTCAAATTTATTTTTAATTGTAACGTGCTTGTGTGTGCGAAGTGTTTTTTCTAATTTAAAGTCTATAGGCTCAAGATTTGGTAATTGTGATCTACGACCATGCATGCAAATGAAAAAAAAATGATAACAAAATTAATAAAGATAAATAAGAGGGAGAAATTACAATACTAACCTTATCACGCTGTTACAATTTGTTATGAAAACAACTCAAGTGCTATATATAGAAAAGAAAATACGTGAAACAAATTAAAATAAATTAAGAGGCGGTTGAACCTGCCGATTTCACAAAATAAAAATAATAATAATAAAAAAAATAACAGGAAAATTAAATTACATAAATTTAAAGAAGAGAAGAAAAGAACAGAAAATAATACTTACTTCAAAATGTTAATTCACTTTTTTTTTCTTTTTTTTTAATAATAAAAAAATATTACAAGGAAACAACTAAGATAAATAAATAAAGAAGAAGAAAAAATTCTACACATTAAAATAACTTACCTCCCCGGCAACGGCGCCAAAAACTTGTTGTGCAAATTTTATTGAACTCGCAAGTGCACAAATCTATTGTAGAATAGATTCAATAGTGACGAGTGTCGATCCCACGAGGAGGTGGATTTTAATTACTTGTATAATTAATTTTTCTAAGAGGGTGATTGGATTTATAATGACGATTATGTAGGCAATGTTTTAATTTAACGCTGTTGGAATAAACTATTAAAATGAAATACTTGGATCTCCGGATCTGTACTCAACATGCACCATCGGCTTAATATTCATTATTAGTACCAATTAAATCATGAAGGGGGAACTTCCACTCATCATGAACCACACTCTAATAGATATGGTGCTAAGGGCTTCCCGTGCCAAATAGTAATAACCTTGCCTAGGGAGGCGGTTATTCCAGCCGATATCCAGACAAGATTATTACTATCTGTCTACGAAAAGTCAAAACAACCACATAAATTAAAGGGGAAGAAAAAGTAAATTTACCAAATTGAGCCCATGGAGCATGTTGAGACTTCACCTTCAACCCAAGCTTGAAAGGAAATTAGCCACTCATATTTGAACTAGAGGTAAAATGGGAATTTTATTAAAATACGTAGAAAATACAAGATGGAGATGGAATTACAGAAAATGGAGTCCAAAAATGGATTCAGGGGTCTCAAATTAGGGGGGGGAGCCCCCTTTTTATAGATACACTGAGTAAATCATGGCCATCGGATTAAAACAATTTGGACGCTCAGGATTGCGCCACGTGGCAAGTTCCTATTGGATGGAACACATCATCAGGGTTGTTATTCTGTGTATATGCATGTACCGTACACACGTTTTTTTTCGATCCACTAATATTCTGCCACGTCACCGGTCAACATTTTTGCTCCAATAGGATCATGACACGTCATCAGTCAACGCCACATCATCAATCAATGCCACATCATTCGTCCAATCAAATGCCGCCACGTCATCGTACAGTGCCACGTCAGCATACAGTATAGGTGAACAGTGCCATGAACAATGTCGTGTACAATACCGTATATATCAACCGTACCGTATGTGTGAACAGTACCATTTTTCTTTTTATGCTCCTCCTAAGGTTTTCGACTGTCCGTTTTTCCATCTGATCTCTCGTTTATTGTGAAATGACCATGATATCCCCTAAAATACATAAAATACTTAATTAAAATAAAACATACATAATTAAATTACAAAGGACTTAAAGACATAAAAATAGGGATGTTAATGAGACTTGGAGTGTAAAATGATGATTTTCTCCATTATAAATACACACTTTCTAGTACTCAACAACTACCTCAAAAGAAACAACAAAAAAAATCAAATGATCCAATCGCCATTAGTTGTTTCTTTTGCGAAATTGAAAGGCATTGAATGGTTTGTTCTGAGATTAATTTAACTTTGGTACCAAGACACACATAGTGGATAGATTCTGGTGCAACCACTCACATTGGTGTGTCTATGCAGGATTGTCTCAACTGCCGAAAACCCAGTGATGGTGAAAGATACATTTATGTGGGTGATGGCAAAACAATTGAAGTTGAAGTAATTGAAAAATGTAGATTATTATTAAAGATCGGATTTTATTTAGATCTTGATGAAACATTCATTGTTTTGTCTTTTAGGCGGAATTTGATTTCCATTTCTGCTTTGGACAAATCTGGTTATTCTTGTTCATTCGAAAATGGAAAATTTAGTTTGTTTCATAATTCAAAATTAATTGGTTCTGGTTTTTTTTGTTAGGTAATGATAGTTTTTATATGCTTAATACAATTATTTCATTTAATGAATCCCTGCAATTAAGCACACGAGATTTAAAGAGAAAGTTAATCAATGAGAATTCGGCTGCGTTATGGCACAGGAGATTGGGTTATGTCTCCAAACGGAGAATAGAGAGACTTATGTCAGATGCAATTCTCGACCCCTTAGATTTCATAGATTTTGACATTTATGTTAATTGTATTAAGGGGAAACAAACCAATAAAAGGAGATTTGAAGCTAATAGGAGTTTGGATGTCTTAAAACTCATACATACAGACATTTGTGGGCCATTCCCTACACCTACTTGGAATGGTCAATAATATTTTATGACGTTCATAGACGATTTTTCTAAATATGGCTATATATATCTCCTCCATGAAAAGGCACAATCCTTTGATATGTTCAAAAACTTTAAGGCTAAAGTTGAGAACCAACTTGCAAAAGAATTAAAAGCATCAGATTTGACCATGGTGGTGAATACTATGGGAGATATGACAGTTTAGGTGAACAACGTCTAGGGCCATTTGCTAAGTTCTTAGAGGAATGCGGTATCGTCCCATAGTACACTATGCCGGGTTCACCAATTATGAATGGTGTTGCTGAAAGATGAAATAGGATGCTTAAGGATATGGTAAATAGTATGATTTCTCATTCTACCTTACCAGAATCACTCTGGGGATAAGCACTTAAGACTGCAGCGTATATCCTTAATAGGATTTCAAATAAAATGACTGTTAAAACCCCTTATAAGCTTTGGACAGGTAAAAAGCCTAGTCTCAAGCACTTACATGTTTTGGAATGTCCAGCTAAGGCAAGGTCTTATAGGCCTAATGAGAAGAAACTGGACTCAAGAATGGTGAGTTGCTGCTTTATTAGGTACTCAGAACGATCTAGGGGTATAAGTTTTATGATCCCACGATGAAGTCGATTTTCGAGTCAGGAAATGCTCGGTTCTTTAAAAATGTCAAGTTTGCGGGGGGAGATATAGTTAAGGACTTTGTCTTTGAAGAGGAATATGTTAATATTCCCATAGGTGTTATTAACATTAATTAGAGTCTCATTCCTGACTTTGTTCAAGACGCAATAAATTAAGATAATGTTGGAGAACCCCCTATAGAAGAAGTTGTTTCAGAAGAACAAACTCTACCATCTCAAGAACCTATGCCATTAAGGAGATACACTAGAGAAAGGAAAAGTGCATTGCCAGATGATTACATTGTATTTCTCCAAAAACATGATATAGACATCGGCTTGACGGAAGATGATCCAATCAATTTCCATCAAGTTATAGAAAGTTCTAACTCTCAAAAGTGGATTAATGCCATGAATGAGGAAATGAAGTCTATGAAAGACAATGACGTATGGGATCTTGTCTCATTGCTACAAAATGAGAAACATATTGGTTGCAAATGGATATTTAAGACCAAAAGAGATTCGAAAGGTAATATGAAGAGGTACAAGGCACGTCTTGTGACAAAATGCTTTACACAGAAAGAAGGCATCAACTATAAAGAGACTTTCTCTTCAGTTTCTTCGAAAGACTCTTTCAAGATTATAATGGCATTACTGGCGCATTCCGATCTTGAGTTACATTAGATGGATGTAAAGACGACGTTTTTCAATGGCAACATTGATGAGACGATCTATATGGTGCAACCAGAAAACTTTGTGTCTGAAGACCCAAAAAATATGGTTTGCAAACTTAAGAAATCCATCTATGGGCTCAAACAAGCATCTCAACAATGGTATTTCAAGTTTCATCAAGTGATCATCTCATTTGGTTTTGAGATGAATTTGATCGATGATTGTATATACCATAAGTTCTGTGGGAGTAAGTATATTTTTCTGGTTTTATATGTCGATGACATTTTGCTTACCAATAGCGATATAGGCTTATTGCACGACACCAAGAGATTTCTAACTAACAATTTTGAGATGAAAGATCTTGATGACGCTTCTTTTGTGTTATGCATACAAATACACCGAGATCACTCTCAGGGTATTCTGGGATTATGACAAAAAAGCTATATCGAAGTAGTTCTCAAGAGATATGGCATGTAAGATTGTAAACCAAAAGATATCTCTGTGGCTAAAGGAAACAAGTTTAGTCTCAATCAATGCCCTAAGAATGACTTTGAAAAGAAAGAAATGCAGAAGATTCCTTATGCGTCAACAGTAGGAAGTCTGATGTATGCTCAGGTTTGTACGGGACCGGATATAGCGTACGTTACTGGGATGTTGGGTAGATATTTAAGTAATCCAAGAATAGACCATTGGAAAGCAATCAAACGGGTCTTACGATATTTGCAGAGAACAAAAGACTACATGCTCACATATTGGAGGTCAGATAAGCTTGAGATCGTTGGGTATACTGACTTTGATTTTGCTGGATGCCTCTTCCACAATGACAGCAGAGTTCATAGCATGTTATAAGGCATCCAATCATGGGATATGGCTACTAAATTTTGTCACGGAGTTGCGTATAGTAGATGGTGTTGATAGACCACTCAAGTTATTTTGTGACAAAAAGTCAGCAGTACTGTATTCCAATAACCATAGAAGCTCAACGAAGTCAAAGTATATAGACATCAAGTTCTTAGTTGTTAAAGAAAGAGTTCAGAGTGGATAGTTGTCTATATATCACATTGGCACAACTTTATGATTGCGGATCCGCTTACTAAGGGACTGTCACCCAAGATGTTCCATAAGCACACTGCTCGTATGGGTGTCATGTTATTTAAGGATATTCAGTTTTAGTAGGAGTTTGTGATTTTAGATGCTCTTATAATATAGATATTCTCAGTTATTTCAGTTTTTGAATATTTAAGATTCTTTTCTGCAGAAATAAAGTTTTGGTTTGTTCACACTCTGATTTTTCTAAAGTTTGATCTCAATAAGGTTTAAGGTGAACTAGTTGGAAATAAACATGTTAAGATCACATTACATGAAATTTCCATGCTACACATCCACATCATGATCCATGTTATTCAGTTGTATTGGCATAGTGACCATTGAGAGTAAAGTTACAATAAATGTAATGAAGGCCGCTTTGATCCTATGTTGGTATGATTGATAGACCGGATTGGTTATAGATACATTTTGGTAATGATAGTAAGGTTGAGCTTATACGGTTATTTTTACAAAATATAATTATAAGGTTACACATATAGCCCAAATGGGAGATTGTTAGATTTTTTAATCCAGCATTGTTGGATCCTTAATCCAACGTTGGGCTTATATGTGAATAATTATGTGTTGCAGACTATCATATAAAGTTAAGCCCAATTAAAAGTGATCTATTAAGGTTTTCAGTATTATGGGCTTTAATGTATTTAATAAGATGTGAGCCTTTAATGTGTAGAGACCTAATAGTATTATAATTCTATGATAGGCAGAATTAGGAATACCCAATGACAACAGAAAACAGTTGTCTATATAAGTGGTCATGGTCCCCAGGTCACACGTAATAATCTTTTTTATTCTTTCTGATATCTCATCTTCAGAGAAAAAGCGCAGAGAGAAATAAAGGACAATAAAGGACTTTTTAGGAGAATGTGTAGACTTGGAAAGCCAACCACACAACTCTAAAGAGAAATTAAGCGTTATGGATTTAAGTACGCTTCTGTAAAATTTATTGTTGATTCTTAGTGATATGACATGAATGTTCCTGAGTTATAGGTAATGATTTTTACCAAAAGTTTTATTGTTCCAACATGTCATGCATAACCAGCCACAAAAAAGTTCAAATGCATTGAGGGCCATGCCACATACAAATTAAATTTCAAGCTAAATCCTCTCTATTGTGTTGGCTGTTAATAATGACCTTGTATTCTAACTTAACAGAGAAAAATTTGTTTCTTGACGTAGCCCAAAAAATTTGATCATCACCCTTATTATCTGTCGATGGTTGAATAACTGCAATTCTCATAATAATATGGTTAGGAAGGAGGTTAACAAAAGCGACTCACTTCCAATTGTCATTATCTTCCGTGAACTCACAAACAAACTTAGGTAACAATTCATCTAGAATGGGACTGAAGCATAGCACAACAAAGGTTTATTCTTCACAATCCAAAAATTCCACTAAAACTTGACACTCCTACTATTACCAATGCTCTAATGTATCCCCTGAATGGTATCATTCTAGATACTCCTAACCGACCTCCACCAGCGCAAGATCGCTGGGAGATTCGAAACATCCACCCTATATTTAGTGCAGAGAAGTTGAGCCCAAAGGTTATCAGGTGAAGAAATCAACCCCCATGTAAGCTTTATTGACAAGACTTTATTCATCACTTCTAAAATTCCGAAACCTAGGCCATCACAAAGTTTTGGCTGACAAATCTTCTCTCAACTGACAGGACTCAGCTTGCGCTGGTTGATAGAACCACTCTAAATAAACTTTCTACATATTTGATCAATTTTGCTATTGACACACAAAGGTTAATTTAAAGTTTGCATCACATGTATGGGGACAACTTGGATCACAGATTGGGCCAGGGTTATTCTTCCTACAAGGGAAAGATGAATTGCATTCAAGCCCTACAGACGCTTGTCCACCTCCTCAATAATATCTTGATAAGTCTTCTTTGTGACCCATGAGTGGAGAAGGGCATGCTTGGGTACTTGCCTAGATCTTTAGATGTAGTATAGCTTAGAACTTTGCTAATGTTGTTTACTTCTCCTTAGCTTATATTTTTGGAAAAAAACACTTTTTTTTTGTTCACCTTAGCACCAGAGCTATAGCAAAAGGATTCAAGGACCGAGGTTAGAACCCTAGCATGGGCAGCTGAAGCTTCAAAGGTAGGTAAGAGAGTTTCCATTACAAGAAAATGCATAGACTTCCAGTCTTTCTCATTTACTGCTTTACGGATGCCATGGCTAAGCCGTTCAATGTATAAAACAGAAATTTAAGGGGAAATTAAGTCGCCCTACCTTGTACCTCTAGTAGGTTTAAAATCTCGTGATCTTACCATTCCAAAGCACATTCATACCTGCAGTAGTGATGCAATCCATTATAAGTCAAATGAGATTCATAGGGATCCCCGCCTCAAAAAGAGTCTCATGGATAAAACTCCAACTAAATAAGTCGTAGGATTTCTCAAGGTTCACTTTTATGGCCATATAACCCCGTCAACCCATCTTTTTTCTCATAGAATGGATCACTTCTTGAGCTACAACAATATTCTCAATTATGCGTCAATCAGGAACAAAACTCACCTGGTGAGGACCAATAAGGTGTGGCAGAAAATTTTATAATCTGTTGGTCACAATTTTAGTTACGGTTTTGTAAACAATCGTGCAAAGCCTTATGAGCCGATACATCTTTAAACTAAGCAGGCTATCATTCTTTGGGATAAGCACTAATAGGGTTCCATTAATCTTAGACGGAGTGTGATTCTTGGCAAAAATATTCTTGATGAATCTACAAAATGAATCACTAAAAATGGATCATTGTGACTGATAAAACATAGTGTGTAGACCATCTATGCCAGGCGCTTTCAAAGGTTTCATATTGAAGGCAGTATTCTTAATATCTTAATCTTCAATGGGAGCTTGTGACAAGTGGAACACTGAAGTATCCAAAGCTGGGAAGTAGCTTATGATTGGATAGGGATGGCACCAAAGTTTCTGCAGTATATGGAACAGAAAAGAAGTTAATAGCATGAGTCGTAATATCATCATTACCATATACCCCCTGACTTAAGTCATTTTCTAATCGCTAAAATCTTGTTCTTTTTTCTTGTGGTTATGGTTTTCTAATGGAACAAAGTTGAATTGCCATCGCTATGACTAATCCATTCTTTCTGGGATTCTTGATACCACAGTAACTCCTCACGCAACAAAACTTCCTTCAGTTCCTTCTATAACTTCCATTCCAAACGAATAAGACCCTTAGAATCGTACAACTCTAGAGCCTTTTGAATACCTCCAAGCCTTACTAACAGATGCCTTTTCATATGAAAGATATCACCAAAACTTTCTTTATTCCACTGGCTCATCTTATCTGCGAAACGACAAACGACCTCAAAGTACAAGATGTCAGGATTCCCAGTTGAAGTGATAAAATTAGTAAAATTTGTATAGGTCAACCAGGCAACAAGTGAAACAGTCAATTACCCTAACTTCGCCCTTCGAACTTGTCAAAGCGGACTAATATGGGTCTATACGATCCGGTTCAACTTTTGGGAGGTGCAGAATTGAGCTCTCTTGGAACTTCTGGAACCAACATTATTACAAATAACTTGCCAAGACGTTTAAATAAGGAGCCTCTTGCCTAAGTAAAGCGCAACCCTTTAAACTAAAGATCATGCAACTTGTTTGAATAAAACTAATGATGAAATAAACCACAAGCACCAGTTCCATTAGACGATCCCCCTTTTCTCTCTGGTGCATATAGGATAGTATTAAAGTCCCTTCCCATGAGCTAGGGTCTTTGCATTGTCTTAGCAATTACACCAAGCTGATCCCAAAGGTGCTTGTGAATAGATAGGTTTGGGCTGCCGTACACTGCAATGACCCAAGAAAGCAAATCATTCTTCTCCGAGATCCTAAAGTGCACAAATTATTTATGATTAGGAAAGGCTTCAACAGCAAATTTGTTTTAACATAGAATCTCAATACCCCTGAGAAACCAGTAGCCTCAATTCGATGAGACTTGTCAAAACCGTTGTGCCTAATAAAGTCGTCAGCTTTCTGCCCACTAATACAAGGTTCAAGGATAACTGACATGGTGGATTTATAGTTACTACACACAACACATAAAGTACGACGAAATTTCTTAGAGGTCGCGCCTTTAACATTCCAAAATAAAATCGAGAAAGACATATAAATTATAGTAGGTAAGAAAGGACATAATAAATCGTTGGCCCTCAGGTCTCATGTTCTAGGTCCATCTCATTCCCATCTTCAAGGGAGATATCATCACCTGAAGAGACAGAATCATCAACTCCTCTGTCTTTCATGTAATCATTATCGTCAATGTCATCATCCAAATCCTCCTTCAAGACTAGATTATCACTATCAGAAGGATCACCTACAAGGTGCTGAAACTGGTTGTGAGCATCCTTTGTGTTCAAATTTGGCTGAGGTTCCGTTCGTGGAATAACGGTGGATGGTAGGATAGTTTTTAGGGGCTGGTCAAAAGAGATTGCTATGCGGTAAAGAGGGTTTAAAATTAGATATGGCAATTGTTTTTTTTTTTTGGAATGGGGTCCCGTGGAATCTCATTCCGTTTAGGATGGAATTCACAAGATATTATACACATAACGCCTTGAAATTCAAAGAGTCTGTTATTAAATGCACGATTAATTAATATATTTTATTGGTAATAAATAGCCGTTACCATTTGCAATCACACATATTCATAAATCAAATGAGGAATGAACTTGGAAGCACATATTGCAATCAATGCTCTCTCGTAGCTTTATCTCCATTTTCTTCATTAATCTCATTTTAGTCCTTTAACTTTCCATTATTTATATTATTTACATACATGTTAGGATGCTTCAAATTAATTTCACAGCAAAATCGATTTTATGCTCATAGTACAATTGGTATTGGAGAGTAATTAATTTGAGGCCAAAGACTTCTCAAAATTTCTAATTTAATTTATTGAAAAAGTTTTGATCCTCGTTTAGCGGCATCAGCGGTAAGATCTAAGCTCATACCGTTGCGCATAAATCAATTCAATTTGGAGGTTTATTAGTGTTATTTTTTAATCCTTTGTATTTTCAGATAACCTTGTAGTGAGCTAAATAACTAGCTCGAAATAGGACACAAATCAAAAAATTATTTGCTATTATTCATTACATATTTTTCTTCGTTAAATGCACAGCCCAAAATGGCCCAATAAGCCCACTCAACCTATATGACCTCCATGTTTTGTTTGGTAATTGACTTAGGATTCGTTGGAATTTTCATTTAGGAATCTAATTTCTCTAGTCGGGGGAATTCTAATTGCTGCCATCTTGTAAAAATTCGTGTTTTGAATCCCTCCCGTCTATTTTGATAAATTCAAAAACGATTGTAGTAATAATTTAATTCATATTTAAATCTTTTAATACAAATAAAAAATTTATTTCTCATAATCTAAAGTGTCGATATTACAAACTAGCATGGAGGCCAACCTCCTTTAAATTATAAGCATGGAATCATAATGAGAGAATATAATTGATAATAGAGCCTATTGTAATATTCAAGTCCTAATTTGAGTCTCAACTGATATAGTATTTATTAATTTGATGATGGTTTAGTAATTTTGCAAATTATGAAATTTATCATCCAATAAATAAGTGACACATAATATTGAGACTCAAATATTGATATCTCCAACATTATTGATGATGATAATATAAAGGAAAACATAACTTAATCTAGGAAAATAATTGCGGAATTGCAGAAATAATTAAAAATGGTATGGATAAATACTCATATCAATAAATATGGATAAATATTCATATCAATAAAACATTTTATGCCATAAAATTATGATATTATCAAAAAAAAATTACATCAATGATAAAAGAAGCGTTTCATACATCTTGTTTAGAGTTAAACATGATTTGGCCATCAAATTAAACAGACTTTTAGATTAAGAATTAGTCTCTCATACATCCAAAGTTCTTGATAATTGTCACTAATGGGGCTAAGGAAACAATCTCCATGATTCTCATGAAGCTCCAAAATCACAATTTTGAAATCCCGAGATATGTGTATGAAATTGTATTTATTATTTGTATTATTTCCTTCATATTATAGTTTCCTTTAGAGCTTATATAAAGGTCCCTTCATTATAGATACAGTTGAGAAAAGCAAAATACAGAATAAAATATGAAAAAAAAATAATTACTATTTTTTGTGATATTTGTCTTCACATAATGATGTGGACAGTCCATGATAATTTTATAGTGGAATGAATCTTGTTGGGAATTTTCATAAGCCCAATAATGAGAAAGGGAAAAAATAAAAACTGATGGACAAATCTGGAACTTACGATAAGGCAACGACACCTTTCACTTCAAGCTGTTCATTATACAGGCAACAAGCTGACACGTGCCTAAACAAGTCACGTGAGTCACTCTCAATTGCCACTTTCCTGAAAAGGTTACCGGGCTCACTACTAATTTGTCCTATTAATTTTCCAGCCCAAGTCCATATTTAATCTGAAAACGACTTGCCGTTTTGTTCCCCAGCGCATTCCCCTTTAGGTCGAATCAGTTTATGCACCTGTACTTTTCAACTGTCCCGCTCAATTGAAACACTCCTCCCGTTTACCACTACTCTTCACTAAGACATTTGACCTTTATAAAATTCTACTGAGCATTACAATTTTACACGAAGTAATAAAATGGGAAATTTATGGAAATGACACAAAAATTAGGTAACTCACAAGTTACAAAATTGCCCAACTTAAGTTTTTCATTCTTCTTTGTCCCAAAAAAAAAAAAAAGAGTTGTTTGGAAAATAATGCCCAACGCATGATGATAGACTAATAGTAGGGGTGTTCGCGGATCGAATTTTACGGATTAGACATCAATCCATATCCGATCCATGATTTTGTGGATTATAATTTTTCAATCCAATCTAATCCACAGATTGATTAACTTCAATCTACAGATTGATTAACTTCAATCCAAATCCAATCCATACATCTGCGGATCAGATGCGGATTTGACTCAATCTATATCCAATCCATACGTCTGCGGATCGGATGCGGATTTAACTTAATTCATATCTAATCCACAATTTTGCTCATTAGTTTACGGATTAAAAATTTTTAGTTCTCTCCAATCCATGAACTAATGAAATAAATCTAATATATAAATAATTTTACTACCAATTAAATTCAAAATTGAATAAAATTTAAATAAATTAATTATTTAAATAAAACTAAAATAATACATTTAAAGTTTTAAAATATAATATGCTGAGATTAATTGTTCAAATAAAGCTACAATAATATGTTTAAAGTTTCAAAATATAACACACCAAGATTAATTGTTCAAATAGAGCTACAACAACACATTCAAAGTTTTAAAATATAACACTGAAATTAATTGTTTAAATAAAACTATAATAATATGTTTAAAGTTTTAAAATATAACACACCAAGATTAATTGTTCAAATAGAGCTACAACAATACATTCAAAGTTTTAAAATATAACACTGAAATTAATTGTTTAAATAAAACTACAATAATACATTTAAAGTTTCAAAATAAAACACATTGAAAAGAAAAACGTCCACCTCCAATTTGTGCTTCGTACTTTAACCTAAACAAAATAAACATAATTAAAATAAATAACAAATAAAAATTTTTATTTAATGAAAAAATTAATTAATATTTACTCTTACCATCCCATCAAATGCTATTAAATTTCATCAAATATGTTCTTATCATCTTTCAAAATCTCTATATGTGTAAGATAAGAAAAATGTCAATTTTTAAAATAGAATAATAATATAAAGTCAAATAATAATCAATAAATAAAATTAAAGTTAAATTGTTATATTTTACTTGTCTCAATATGTTTAATCTCATCTATTGCTTCATCATAAAAAAAGTCAATTTTTTTTATATTATTTTTGAATAATGGATAATGTATATTAATATTATGGTGTTAATGTAAGTATGTAAAAATTATCACATAATTACTTATTTATTAGTAATGTCACATTTATAATTTTTTTTAATTATATATATATTGTGTGGATTTACAAAAGTCAATCCATATCCGATCCACCAATTGTAGATTTTTAAAATTTCAATCCAATCCAATTTATTTTATTCATGGATCGGATTTTAACGGATCGAATACTTACGGATAAGACGAATTAAGCGGATCGGATTAGATTCTGAACACCCCTAACTAATAGTGTCAATAGATAGGCAATTGATATTAGTTGTTGGGTTACACATTAGTGATGTAACAGTCTGAGTCCAACATCTAAATAGATATTATCCGTTCTAGAGCACAATCCATCCTAATTTTATAATTAGGTTTTGCAATTCAATACGTCTATATTAAGTTAGAATAACCTAAAGTTTATACATTAGTCCAAACACTTACTTGCTAGCGATTTGCGTAATAATTCTAACAAGTAGACGCATGCCATCAATAAACAAGGGTCAATCACTTGCGAATAGGCATTCAATATCAGAAGGTGAGATATTACTGTTGGTAGATATGTAACTGAAATTAGTTAGTGGCATACCTAGAAAAGCATATCAGTGGGGGCAAAGTTTATGATCGATCAAAAGAAAAATTTTACAACCTTAGTTCATTACTTTTATAATCTTCTTAATACTCTCGTTACAGACCTTAGGAAACTAGAAGGTTTAGAAGGCAACTAAATCATGAAGATTAAAGAGGAGAGTACATGGTTCTAGATATTTTTAATAATGGATTTAATTTTGATTGGTTTTTAATGTTAAGTTGCATATTTGGGTTTGAATCATATCCAAATTCAATTTAGATCTTAGGCCTTATTTTAATAGATTCAATTGGGTTTTGGACATCTAATTAAGGAACTAGACTAATAAATTATAAATGAATGAGATTTGTGTGTGATTTTAAATTAAAATTTGAACATAAATTTATGTCTTCAATTAATCCAATGGGATAAATTTGTAATTTTAACTAACTACATAGAATATGTTGTCTGAAATTTCTGGACCAAGCGGGGGCAGCTCTTTGTAGCTCGGCCACTGACGTAAGTATACGAGCAATCGACGCCTGGCATGACGCTTGGGGTGAATGCTCCTCTTTGTTACACAAGTGAAAAATTTTAAATTAGGATAATTGGGTCATTTCAACAAATTTTACAAATTTAACACACACTAGTCACTTGCACAAAATGTCTATGTGTATGTGCATGGAACGTCTATCTCACGCGCGATCCAACACAAACGACGAAATGTCACCATGCAAATTTTGGAGCATGACTGTAGAGTATATATATGGTAATATACGTCCAATGAAGGCCTCAAGTGAATGGCATTATGCACATTCAATTTTATCGTTAGTAAAACCAAATCACATCATGTGGTTTCATGCATATATAAATATAGGAAAATGCTACTTGCCCCGGGTCAAACCCCGGGTCAAACCCCGAAAATTCAAAACGCACCGTTTCACAACAGAAGCCAAAACGGAGCGTTTTGCTTGCCAAATATTTTCCCTCTCCTTCGTCGTTTCCCCTGTCTTGACTCCTTTTCTTTGGCTGCTTAAGATGGAAGTACAACGAATTTGTTCACATCAAGCTTAAATCATCATCTTCTTCAAAGATGCCAAGATCCTTTGCTTTTCTTTTCTCCCGCAAGAAATCGCAAACAATGCCTTCAAAGTTTACTACACAAACTGGTTCAACACTTTGAAAAGTAAACGTTGCGGAACCAATATGTTACCTTATGCCAAAGCCCACGTTCAAATTGAAACGAACCAGTTGGAGTTTTGCAATTTAAAGGATCTGTAGTACTTGGGGTTTTGTAACTGGATAAATGTAGTTTAAAGGAAATCGAAGAGGAAGTATATGCTCACACTTGACACAACACTCAATTCAACTTTGCATAACCGGGTTTTGCAATTTACAGGTTCTGCACTTGGGCTTTGTAGCTGGAGAAATATGGTTAAAGAGAAATCAAAGGAGAAGCTCACAGTTGTGAAAGAGAACGCACGAAAGGAGAACGCACGAAAGGAGAACGCATAAAGCACACACAGAGCTGGAAAAGAAGCAGACGACGTCGTGTGGCTGAAACGCACTGAAGGAGAACGCAAAACGCACACACAGAGCTGGCGCATAAATTAAAACATTTTAAGATCAAAACGACGTCGTTTAAGTGGAAATTTCGGGGTTTGACTCGGGATTTGACTCGGGAGACATAGCAGCACTCATAAATATATTAGTTGAAACCTGACACATCAAAATCATCATGCCAATTTCACATGGCAGGCAACTTGTTGACATTATCAGGAAGTACAAGTGGAACTCACCTACACTGGACCAACCCCGGACGTGTCCATTTCCTAGGAATGCCTAAGTGCGCCCATTCGTGGGACTATTTTAACCCCAAATCAAATTTATACCCGCACCTTTTGTTTTTGCGCAATTTTTTGTTTGCTTTCTTGTTAATATTTGCTTATTTGTTTTACTGAGTATTGCGATTGATGATTCAGAGTAGTAACTGGAGTTGGTATGTCGTGTTTCTACGTGCACGTTCGGATAAAAGACCACTGACTTATGTTTAAAATTTTAAAAAAAAAATTAAAAAATAAGATTCTTAATTGAAATTTGTCCATTTTTTCAAAATTTTATGTATTGGCCTCCTCTTGTTATTGATTTTTATTTCGTACGTCCTCAAATTTGTAGTTATTTTATTATGATTCACATAATCACATTGAGCCAAACTCCTAATTCTACCCGTTGAGATAGAAAATGAATCGTTAAAGCTTTTATTAAAGAAAATTTTTTTACTTATAAGATTATTAGAAGGGTTAGAAACAATTGTTTAGGGCAACTAGACAAGTCGCAGTTTAGCTTTCGAAGAGAAAAAAAAAAAAAAAAAAAGAGGCCTTATCTCGTGTTCGTTTGAAAAGAGAGAAGAAGAAAACAAAATTATAGATCGATAATCTAGAGAAACATAAAATGCTGTAATATACATGAACATGATGGGCCATGCACCAATTTGTTATTTGCTCCCACTCGATCACCCACTCATAATTCATCGGATAGCGATTCTTTCATCAGCTATTTTATCAAATTCTCCTGAGATTGATATCACGATAGAATCTGGACAAATTGCACAAATAATTGCAAGAACTGTTCCAAGCTTTTATTCTCCATGAATTTTTCTATATTATATTGTATCATTCAATTTGCTTCCATCGACACCTGAAAATATTTGAAAAACGTTCTCTATCAACTAGCTGAACTTACTCTTCACATTCATATATACACCTTCTCCTCGCATTCTTGAGCCCTCTCGTGTGTACTGTGAAGTTTGTTCTTCCAAATATTTAAAAATAAAAAAAATATACATATTTTCACTGCACCTGCGTCATTATCGAATTGAAAAATTAAAATTATTTAGACGATGGTATCTTATAACTAATTTAAGAAATTCTTATTGACTCTGATTATGAATGCCAGTTAGGTACAGGAAATTGTAATGTTGTTCAAAATAGTGGCTCCATTATTCTTTAAATAAAAAATTAAAAAAAGAAAAGAAAACTATGAGGAAAGTGCCAAAATAATTAGGCCCAAAAATTAACCAAATGTAAGTCTCACTCATTTTCCTGTATTATTCTTACAAGCAACAAAATACCGCGTGGAAATATGGGAACAAGAATTTTTCATGGGTCGGCATCACTTTAATTATATTAATTTCAATCATGATTATGACAAGCAAACACAAACTGAACATCAAAAAATACATTTCTATTTTCTCTTTTGTAACATCAAATTAAGTCCAAATTACAAATCCTAAAATAAGATTCATGATCAAAGCTACTAAACAAGCAACAATAAGGTGTAAAATGGCTTGGACAAAGAATAGGCTATATGTATATATATATAGATATATTATGTGCAGCACTTTCTTTTTGTCAATGTCATCAACTACTTAGAAGCCAACTCAATTCTTTCTATTACATCATTTCATCCAAAAGAATCCAAAAAGTGCTTTCAAGTTTGGGCCACCTAAGGGGGTGCGAAAGGGGCCCACTTCATCAAAGCAATTCCCATTACAATATGCAAGTTACTTGCAACTACGAGTCTAGAAAATGACAAAAGCACTACCGGACAAAGCACTCCAGCTGTTTTTCTTGCTTCTGTCTTCGTCAATTTTCGTCCAACACTCGGCAGAAATTTTTTTGATTTCAGTGCCCAAGCTCAGAAGGAATTTCTGACGCCTTAGAATAAATTTGGCATACCCCATTTCACCACTTTATTGCATTATTATTTATTTTTTAATATTTTTTGTGTATACAATATTTTTTTTTTAAAAAAAAATTCTTATACCATATAAAAATAAGTATAAGAATTCTTTTTATTTTTTTAAAGAAAATCGGGTTGGGTAAGTTCAAATCAATTTTTATCCCCCTCTCCACTCCCAAGGCTCGAATCCGAGTTCACATAAGTGAGGGACGACAGATTGCACTGCCAACCAACTCGGCTTCGCCTTTGGGGGCAGTATAAGAATTCTTTTACGTGCGTAAGGATGACAAAAAAAAATAAAAATAAAAATAAAAAATAAATCTGATTCAACGTACTCTTTAACCTACACTCTTAAACATATTTGCCTTATGTGAGTAGAAATTTTAAAGGACGGGACATGTTTTTAAACTATAACAAGAATTGCATGCACTCTTATTGACCCTTAAATTGTCAGTATTTCTATGTAAAACCTCAAAATACAACCAACTTATGTTCTTTAGCAGCAAACATTAACATGCGGCAAATGGGATTTGTTCAGTTTTGCCGACTCTCATGGTTAATAACTATCCATAAAACATAATGATTACGAAGAACTCCAATATTCTGGACAAAATGGGCAGCAAGCAAAAGCACTTCTGAATAAGCAATATAACAGGACTTGTTCAAAAAGTTGTCAGTACATAGAACTATAGATGCGAAGCTTACCAAAGAATATGGCTGGATTCATCTCACCCTCCCCATTAATAAGAACATTTCAAATGAAATTCATCTTTTCGTAAGTCAACCAATTTGTCTGGTTGGGTTCTCAAATTTGTCTTCCACTCACAATTGTTGCAAATTCTGCAATTCTTTTTTCAAATTTCTTAATTGACCGCAGCCTTTAATGATTTTTTTTCCATTATTACTGCCAAAATGACCAATAACATTTTCCAACTCTGTTTTTGTCTGCTAAGATCCACTAAAAAAATTGCCATGTGTCGAGATGAGAATATCTGCACCGAATGTAATTGGCTCATTTCATTTGCCATGAAAAGGACAACAAAAAATTGGAACTTTTGCACTTATTTTTATAATTTTTTAAGATTCTGTGGAGCTTGCCCTTTACAATTTCTATTTCCAAATGTGGGAATTTAAGGTTTTTTTTTTTATTATTTTTTTTTTATGGGGAGGTGTCCCGTGAGCCATCCCAAAGTTTACATTTCATTCTTGAGTACTCATTGTTACTCAAAGTGGCATATACTTCTTCTATTTTTTTTTTTTAAAAAAAAAAAAACTTTGGTTGAAATTCTTGACACCCTTTTCACTTTACAGCCCAAGCTCCATATTCTTTGCAATGCATGAATTTGGTTTCAAACTTGAGAAAACTTATTGACCTTTATATTAAACCACTAATTTTTGGTTTCGAATTATTAATTGACGTAAACTTGTGAAAGGCAAATTTTCGTAGTGGGTTTCGCTGTTTATGATTTTGGGTTCACACTAAGAACCAAAATTCTTTTTCATGGAACGATTCTGTCGAAAGTGCATGAACCAAATTAATATATGTGAAGTGAAAAATGTTTAGAAAATAAAATATTGTCTACAAATAATTTCCCATTTGAATTACAAGTTTTCTTTTTCTTTTTCTTTTTCTTTTTAATAGCTTTAATTTGTATCTTTTATCTCTATGCTTGGGTCAAGTGGTTTCAATGATTTAATATCGGATTCAATGTTTTATGTTCGAAATCCTGGTAAGGAGATTATTTCATACTGGGTGAGAATAAATCTTGAGTTAATAATATAATTAAACTTGAGGAAACCTCAACTCATGAACTAGTTTTGAGTCTGAGATATGCTTACAAAATTTTTTATGAAATCAAAGCTAACTCATGTAGAAGTAGGGCTCACTCTATCTTTTCGCGTGATAATGAATTAAAAATAAAACCTTGGGCAACCTTAACTCATGAGCTACCATTTGAGTACGGATTCAACATACAATGTAATTAAAAATGATGAAAACAAATGAATATCATTGACAAAATTGTTTTTATTGAAAATAGTAGAACTATTATGGAAGTTGGTGGCTATCCATCATGAGATTTAGTCAGAGTGTGCACCGCTAGTTACAATTGGCTAAATAAGTTAGTGAGCATGGCCACATATGAAGACAAAGCCAGTTAATCCGGATGTGGATGTTAATCTAGTAAGCAAGGATTTCTTCAGCTATACACATGTCTCTAGTTAATTAACTAAGCTTGACTAGGTAACTTAGCTTTGCTAAGTCAAATTACGTGCAAGCCAAGGCAAACAGCTAAGCCACATACTTAAGATATGGCTCAATTTAATTGCACAGCATGTATTATAAATAAGGGTGCAAACCCTTATATATGATCTACAATTCCAAATCAATTCAATTTTGCTCTCTAACTTTACGTATCTAGCTAGCTCTCTTATGCTTTATATTATTTGCTTAAATTACAATCACTTCTTGTCAAAAATTATAACACATTATCAGCACAACTATTGCTTTAGTATAAGAAGTATTTTATCCCTTACTCTTTAGTTTACTTGTTTATTTAATAAAACTATCATTATATGGGGCTAGCTACATTACATGCATGCATGTGATACATGTAAAAAAAATAGACTAATAAACATGAAACACCCACCATTAATGTGATACCAAAACCATTAAACTTGAAACTTGTGATCATTAACTTCAGTTTCAAGTTTAATGGTCCCCGATATCACGTTAATGGTGGGTGTTTCATATTTATTAGTTCATTTTTTTTTTCATGTATGTAATAAATGCATGTACTGTAACAATAGCCTCATTATAATTATGCTATATGGTCGCCATTAATTTGAACCTTGCACATTAGAAAATAAGGCTAGTTAGTACAAATTTCTTATTTATTTTGTTATTAACATTGCAAGCAAATCCTGAAGAATCAAGATTAAAGTGTAAATGAAGGTTGAAGTGTATGAAATGAAGGTTGAAGTGTATGAAATTCAGATTGAAGCCTTATACTATCAAAATCAAAGCCTTTACATCCAAAGTCATAAATTTGACAAATGTTGAAGCACTTGAAGATGTCAAACTTAATGAAGATATCATTTGAAGCCCTTGATATATCCGATGGAAAATGCTTTACATAGATCCTTGATCTAGATATTCACCTTGATGTCATAGGCCTTGGCAACATAATTAAACCTGGCAAAAATGAATTTGCTCATGAACGCATCAAGACTATAATCTTTCTTCACCATCATATCTCACTGTAAAGGACCCACATGTCTTTTGGAACATTACATGAGAGATATGACCAATAAAAGTCAATTATACTTCCAGATGCTCGAAGCGAATGAAATCAACTTGAACTACAAGATTTCGAGTTAGTTCATGATTAGAACTCTACGCTTTATAGAATCACATCACAATTGAAGCTATGTGAAGGAAATATTACTAGTGAAGATATGTTAGAGATGACCTTCTCAATATTTCACGCATCAAACATGGTTCTACGACAACAATATCGAGCTTGTGAGTATAAGGAGTATTCTAACTTAATTTCATGTCTTTTTATTACTTAGAAGAATAATGAATTGTTAATGGAGATTGTGCAGCTACCTAACTGTTAAAAGCCACTTCCTAAAGCAAACACTACTTTTGAAGCAAATGTTGTTTCACCAGTCATAGTGATAATAAAAAAGACTCTATAAAAATTATAACTATAATCATGGTCATGGTTGAATGTGGTTATAGACGAGGTTATAGTTAGGGATGACAATTTGACCCAACCCGAATTTTGGCCTCATTGACCCGATCCAAATTTTTTGGGCTTTGACCCGAATATACTAAATTAAAAAAAAAATACTACACAAACAACCAATTAATTGCATTGTGTGTTTTTTATATTAGATTTTAGAATTGAATTGTGTGTGAGGTTGAAATAATTATGGAATTAGATTGTGTGTTTTTAATTTAATTGTATTGTATGTTTTTAATGTTGGATTGTGGAATTGAATTGTAAAAAATTATTTCTATTAATTGGTTGTTTTATGAATTATTTTGTGATTAATTATATTGTATATTTTGCATTGTTTTGTTAATTATTTTAAATTAGAAAAATTATTTTTTTTATATTCATGGTATTGTAACTAATAGAAAGAGAACAAAAATTAAATCAAAAATTAATTTCAAGCAGCCTGACCCGAAGTTGGCCTGATCCGACCCAACCACAAATGATCGGGCTTTGGTCGGGTCAGGCTTGGGCTCGGGCTTGACCGACCAATTTCCATTCCTAGTTATAGTCGCAATCGCAGTCACAATTATTAACTTTGTGATGATTACAATAGAAATAATCAAAATTGGAAGAATGATGAAGCAAAATCTTCATAAAGTAAGGTTTAAGAAAGCACTTATAATAGGTGCGGAGCTATAAGCCATCTCTAGTCATTTTACTGTGCATTTAAGCATCTTGTTGATCTGTATCAAACATTGTTGCAAAAAGAAAAGAATATTGAGATAAATTATGCTATTTCAGTTGATAACACACATATGGATGTCTCAGACTTTTTCAAAGACTATGACGAGAAGACAAGTGATTTAATTAGTGATGGAGATATCTATATCGATTAAGATCAACTATTGACTTTTATAGATTGTTGTTTATATGCTTATATTTTTTTGTAATATATTATAATAATGTCTAATACATACTTTTCTTTGGTGAAAAGATGTGGATCTTTGAAGCTCAATTATATGATAGAGAAATGTGTTAGCTAACAGTAGAACTACACATGTTATTCTTTATAATAAGAAATACTTCATGAGTTTAAAAATTATTTGAAGTTAATATGAATATCATCTCAAGTCCTGCAAATTTGATTATGGACTCTGAGAGAGCCTTATTCATATCATCGAGTCGTACAAAATTATATATCCATGATGCTTTGTATTTATGCAAGTCTAGAAGAAATCATTTGAGCTTTAAAGATATTTTTCATAATGTCTCGGGACAAAAACTTACATTGGAGAAGCTTCCAACTATTTCATCTAGCTTATATTATATGATGATAAAAAAAGTTGAGAGCTACTTAGTCATAAACTACAAACTTTATGATCCAAAAGCTCTTATGCTTTGGCATGATCGTCTTTGTCATCCTAGATCAAATATGATGTGTAGAATTATTAAGAATTCTCGTGAAAGCCCTTAAAAAATTTAGAGATTCTTTAATCTAGTAAAAATACTTGCATTGCTATTCCTAAGACACATTAATAATCAAACCATCTATTTTTAAGATTGATCTTGAATCTTCATCATTTTTATAAAAATGCAGGAATATTCTTATTGACCTATTAACCTACCTAATGGTATATTTCCTTATTTTATAGTCTTGATTAATGTATTCATACAATAGACACATATTTGTTTATTATCTATACATAATGTTGCATTTGCTAGATTACTTGCACAAATTATTAGGTTACAAGAGCTATTTTAAGATTATCCAATCACTGATATACAACTAGATAATACTGGTAAATTCATTGCTAAGACTTTTTATAATTATTGCATGCCAGTAAGGATTGATAAGCACCACACTTTGATACTCATAATGGTTTAGCAGAATCCTTCATCAAACATCTTTAGGTAATTGTAAGAACTTTATTATTACGTACTTAATTATTTACTTCTCCATAGGGGACATGTTATTTTGCATGCTATGGTATTGTTCTGCTTTAGGATTACTAGTATCGCTAATATTATGCAAAATTACAATTAGTTTTGGAGCATCAACCTAATATGCCCTATTTGTGCACCTTTAGTTATGTTATACAAGTGCTTGTTCCACCTCTCTAGTGTACTAAAATGGGACCCCAATGATGTTTAAGAACTTAAATGGATTTTGACTCACTATCCATTATAAGATATCTTGAATCCATTAAAAGTGATTTGTTTACCATGTTTTACAAATTGTCATTTTGACGAGATAAAATATTTTCTATTAGGGGGAAAAAGTTGTCATATGGTGACAAGCATGAGCTTTCATGACAAGTGAGAAACTTGTCTCATTTGCATTTTTGTACCACCCAAATTGAAAATGGAGTATGGAAGATAATTTACTTACAGCAAATTATAAACCAATTCCCAAATGCATTTATAGGTGCGTGCAAACTATACAAGTCGTATGTAGTAGTTGTAAATATACTTGATTGGGTAATAGTTCGTATTGAATATTATGATAAAAAGGCAATTAATGAATTGTCTATAGCATGCTTAAAGTATGGTATACTGCTTTTAAAACAAATTATTCCATGAAAAAGAAAACAAGAGTTTGGATCTTATTATAAGTGATCAAACTATAAGTGAAAGTGCTCATTTAGAGCAAAAGGTCCTTGATAAAACCTGTGTCTCCATAATGATGCTGCCTCATAAAGATGAAAGTACCTAGATGTTGACCAAGCTCTTGATGTCGCTTAAAATAAAGAAAATCCTACAAAATTGGCTTATATGCAAAAATTGTAGAAGCTTAAAGAGCAATCATCAACTTTATTTTTGCATTTATAGTAGCTAAAAATTTACTAAACCACAATCTGTCAATAAATGTAGACTAAGATATAACTAGCCTAAATTGGGAGAAGCAATCAATGGGAAACTGACTTTTTAAGACAAATTTGATATTTTGTACTTGTTGTCCAAACACCTACTAGTGTTAACTCTATTGGAGGTATTTGTTTGGAAACTTTTAAAAAAATAGGCTATTAAATATAAAGCACGACTTATTGCATAAGTTTTTTTTTTATAGAGACTAGATATTGATTATGGGAAGATGTATTCAATGATATGCATGCAATTAAATTCCAATTCTTTATTAGTTTGGCTATTTTTGAGTGGCTTGATGGATGTTGTGACAGGTTATGTGTATAAATTATTAGTACCATAGATGTCTTTCTGTATTTATAAAGAAGTCATAATTAGGATTTGTTATTGTAGGAATTTATGTTGATGATACAAATTTGATTAGAATCTTAAAAATCTCCAAAAGTTTGCTGATTATTTGAAAAGGGAGTTTGAAACGAAAGATTTAGGAAAAAAAATAAATATTGTTTTAGGCTACAGATCGAGCATAGATTTAATGATATCTTTATCCATCAATTAGATTAGATTGAAAAGATGTTAAAATATTTCAATATGGATAAAGCTTACACATTGAGTACCTTAACCGTAATCCAATCTCCTAATCCTATAAAAGATCTATTTCATCCTAAAGAGGACAATGAGTAAGTACTTTGCCTAAAAGTACCATATTTGAAAGTCATTTGTGCTTTGAAATATTTAACCTAATGTGGTAGATCAGGCATAGCTTTCCATTAAATTTGTTAATAAAATTTAGTTTTGAACCAACTAAAAGCTGTTGGATTAATGGTGTTAAACATATTTTTCATTATCTTTGTAGAACTATTGATTTGTGTTTATTTTATTCTAATGAACAAAAAATATAGGTCTTGTTGGTTATGCAAATGCAGGTTATTTTTTTTATGCTCGTAAAGCTTGTTTGCAGATCGGATATGTTTTTACTTACAATAAAATAGTGATTTCTTGGAAATCTATAAAGTAGACTCTTATGCTACATCCTTCAATCATTCTAAGTTTCTTGCACTATATGAAGTAAGTAGAGAATGTGTATAGTTGTGATCGATCATCCATTATATCGAGAATGTCTGTAAACTATCCTTAAGTGAAAATGTACCAATGGTTATATATGAACAATATGTTGTATGTACAGCTCAATCAGAGAAGGATATATTAAAGGAGAAGAGACAAATCTATCTAGCTGAAATTCTTATATACTCATAAGCTCCAACAAAATAAGAAGTTTGATATCAACCAAATATGCTCTAAAGAAAAATTTGCAAATATGTTTACTAAAGCTCTACCCTCGTTAACATTTAAAAAGATAGTATATGACATCAGCATCTGCCATTTAAACAGACTATTAAATTGATCATCAAGGGGAACACCTATTAAGGAGAGCGCCTATTAAGGGGAGCACTTACCACAAAAAGCACTACCTTACAAGAAAAGAATTTCTATAGATAAACTAGACACTTGTATACTATACTTTTTTTTCTTTTACTAGGTTTCTTACTGAGTTTTTACTGATAAAGGTTTCTAACGAGACAATCTTTAAACACGTCCAATACTATCTTATGATTCATTAAATTCTATATCTGATACAAACCTTACCAAGAACTAACGCGACCCTAATCAATTTAGTCTCCAAGATTGAATTCTAAACTTATAATTGAATGGGACCGTGACCTAATATTCAATGAAAGCACGAACCTTAGTATGTGAGGACGCCATAATCAACTATGGATGATCTTATTCATAAGTTAAAAGTTTGAATCTCACAGAAATCTAATAAATTCAAGAGTTTGTTTAAGAACAAAAAAGAATTAACTCTCTCACCAATTGCATCAAAACTAATCTCCTCTGTTTATTGGATGCAAGTATATTATATAAGGTTGGTTATATGAATTTTTGGAAATAAATCGTAAACCAAAATCAAATCGAAATCTTAATCTAAAGCAAATAGGAAAGAATCTAAATCAAATTTGAATCCTAATAAAAATAAATAAGAAAGAATCTAAATCAAATTAGAATCCTAATTGACTTAAATTCCCTACATCAATTAAAATGGAAATTAGGCAATTAAAAGATAAATAACTTATTTGTTTCTTCACTAGCCTCCTAAAGGAATGAGAAAGTATCCAAAAAAGGAAAATAGTATATTTTTCAAATGGGAAACTATCCGAAGAGGAAAATAATATATTTTCCAAACGGGAAAGGATCCGAAAAGGCAAATAATATATCTTCCCGCTATAATGTGCAAGTCACTTGTCAATTTCATGGAAGTAATTATTTGGAAACTTCAAGAGCCTAAATCACACATTTAGTGGTCTGATTATCATATGTGATTCCTTCAACCAGCCTCTACGAATTTGATTGAGCCCAAGTTGCTTGAATCAACCCATTAGGCACTTCTTTGAATTTCTCTATTCGAGCTCTTATGACAGGTCTGACGGGAACTTGAATAGGATCTAGATAGGCCTTATCCCACATGTTTATGATAATTTTGTCCTCAATCTTATCATTCCCTTCCTCTAGAAGAGGATTTGTCCTCAAATCATCATCTATATCAAAAGAACTTCAATAAAAAAAAAAATTAATAGTAGCAATTACGTTGTACTCATCAGGCAAATCTAGTTTGTTTGCATTATCATTGATCTGTTCCAAGACTTGGAAAGGACCATCCCCTCGAGGTAATAACTTAAATTTCCTTCATTCTAGAAATTGTTCCGTACGCATGTGTAACCACACCCAATGGCCGAGTTCATCAACTAGCTTATGTCACCCTTTGTTGGCTTGTTTAGCATATTGCTCAGTTCTTTACTTGATGTTGAACTTCGCCATCTCTTATTCTTCTCCCACTTGAATCTAAGATGTTGAACTTCGCCATCTCTTATTCTTCTTCCCACTTGAATCTAACATCTTTTTTTATTATTTTAGTAAGCAGCGTAGCTAATGTGCTAAAGTCTCTCACAAATCGTCAGTAGAAACTAAGAAGCCCGTGAAAGCTTTTCACATTAAATTATACTTATAGCACTTGGCTGCTCTTGGATTGCATGTACTTTTTCCTCATTAACTTGTATTTCTTGTGCACTCACAACAAATCCTAGAAATACAAGTTTATTGGTGCAAAAGGTACATTTCTTTAGATTAGCAAACAACTTTTCTTTCCTAAGCACATCTAAAATATATTTCAAATGTACTATGTGTTTGTTCAAATTTTTGCTATATATGAGGATATCATTAAAATAAAAAACAATAAACTTGCCAATACAAGCTCACAAAACATGATTCATCAGTCTCATAAAAGTACTCAGGGCATTAGTTAAACCAAAAAGCATGACTAATTATTCATACAAACCATATATTGTTTTAAAGGCAATTTTCCATTCATCTCCTTCTTTCATTCTAATATGATGATATCCACTTTTCATATTAATTTAGAAAATACAAAAGTCCCATGCAATTCATCAAGCATATCATCTAGCCTAGGAATGAGATGTCGATACTTTACCATTTTATTGTTGATGGCTCAACAGTCAATACACATCCTCCACATTTCATCCTTTTTAGGAACTAATAAAACTAAAATTGCACATGGGCTCATGCTTTCTCTCACGTACCTTTTTTTAATCAATTCATTAACCTAGCTTTGAAGTTCTTTTATCTTCTCTAAGTTACTCCTATAGGCTGGTTGATTTGGAATGGTTGCACCGGGTACGAAATTAATCTGATGCTCAATCCCTCGAATCAAAGGCAAGCCATGTGGTGTTTCCTCAAGAAAGAAAGACATCTTCATATTCTTATAAGAGAGAAGTAATAGAACTAGGCAAAGTAAGATCAAGTTCATTAATGTTTAAAAATGTCTTTTTGTACAAAAGTACAATCATCAGCTAATGTGAAAATAAGCTTTTTTTTTATCTCACTTGATCTTGCATAGAAATTCTCTTGTTTTCCATCCAATTTTCTCTCAACGGCCGTATTTTTCTTTGGTTTATCCCTTACATTTCTTTTCGGCCTCTTTTTGGTTTTCACTCTCTTTTTCTCTCTTTTTCTTTTGCTCACTCTCTTTCTTTTGATCACTTTCTCGTTATAGGCTCACTTGATTTCCCTAAACCTGCTTTAGCATCAATGGAACAAGCGTGATGTTATGTTGATTAAACATATGGTCATGGGTGTTTAAGTGTCGAAAGCCCTAATTTCTCTACTATGATAGTACTAGAAATATTAGTACAACTTCCTCCATTAATAATCATACTATATATTTTATCTTGAACATAGCATCTAATATGGAAAATGTTTTCTCATTGCACTGCTCTATCTTTCTTTACTTGCACACTTAAAGCTCTCCTAGCTATTAAAGTCAATTCCCTATGAGCTATATACTTTTCATCTTCGACGTCCTCTAATGGTGGGATCTCATTTTCTTCTGTTTCATCTTCAATTACAATCTCACCATTGTCTTGCAACACCATAACTTTTTTATTCACACATTCACTTGCTATGTGTCATCTACCTTGACATTTAAAACACTTAATGTCACGATTCCTACTAGTGGGAGTCACGGTGTTACTCTTGTGAATTATGCTTGAGGGGCTCAAATCTTAGCTTACGTGCAGTAGATGTTTATGGCCTTTTATCTTGCTTCACATAGTTCGGCTTCCAAGGAGTAGAAGACGAGCTTGGGTTGCATTGGTGTTACCCCTCCTCTTAAGTTGTTGCTCAATCTTGATGGCTTTATGGACCATCTTCTCAATCCCCACATAATTTTGTAACTCAACCACATTTACAATCTCCCGATTAAGGCCGTTCAAGAATCTTGCCATGGTAGCTTCCCTATTTTCCTCAAAATTTGCCTTAATCATGGCAATCTCCATTTCTTTGTAATAATCCTCCATTATTTGGTTACTCTATACAAGACTTTGTAATTTTTTGTACAAGTCTTGATAGTAATGGTTAGGTACAAAACGGCTTCTAATAAACATTTTCATTTTATCCCATGTCTCAATAAGACGTTCCTTATTCCGCCTCCTATTGATAACAAGCCGATCCCACCAAGTAATAGCAAAATCAGAAAACTTAATCACAGCCAATTTTACTCTTTTTTGCCTCTGAATAGTTGTTGCAATCAAATAAGAACTCTATTTTTTTTCTCTCATTCAAGGTATACTTCCGGATCGAATTTACCTTAAAAAGATGGGATCTTCATCTTAATGCCACTTAAACCATCATCCCTATTCCTAGCTCTCCTACCCCATCCTTCTGTCCTATAGCTACCCACTGAGTCATTCCCTTCATCATACTCATCCTTATAATATTCATTAATCTCTCATCTAGCCGAAGCTCTCTCCCTCCTACATGCTTAGGGAACGAGTTGTGGTTACCCTGTACGTTTGTTCTTTACTTAACCCAAACGCTCATGTATGTGCTCTAATTCAGCCTTTATCATCCTTCTCAACTCTCTCAACTATGGATGATTTGATTAATAAGTTAAGAGTTTAAATGCCATAAAAATTTGATAAGTTCAAAGAGTTTGTTTAAGAACCAAAGAAAATTAGCTCTCTCATCAATTGCATCAAACAAATCTCCTTTATTTATTAGATGTGAGTACATTATATAACGTTGGTTACAACAATTTTTGGAAATAAATGCTAAACCAAAATCAAATCAGAATCTTAATCTAAAGTAAATAGAAAAGAATCTAAATTAAATCAGAATCCTAATCTAAGCAAATAAGAAAGAATCTAAATCAAATCAAAATCCTAAATGCCTTAAATGTCTTACATCAATTAAAATGGAAATTAGGCAATTAAAAGAGAAATAATTGATTTGTTTCTCCACTAGCTTCCTTAAGGGACGGGAAAGTATCTAAAAAAGGAAAGTAGTATATTTTCCAAAAAAGAAACTATCCGAAAAAGAAAATAATATATTTTTCAAACAAGAAAGTATCCGAAAAGGAAAATAATATATCTTCCCACTAGAATATGCAAGTCACTTGTCAATTTCTTGAACAATATGTCTTGTGTCAACCTCTAACTTTTCTTTAGTTTTATCAAACTCAAATCAAAAAGTGAATAGATGTTGGTGACTTGCACATTAAATCGAATAGAGTTTATTTAAGTAGAGCTTTTATAAATAGAGGTTTTACCTAAAATATTTTAATTGTTTGGTGTTAATAAGAGATTTTATTAAAAATTTATGAAATTACTTTAATAGGTAAGGCTTTTAAAGTTATGTTATTAAAAAAATAAAATAAGATTGTAAAATATGTAAATGGTATTTTAAATATTTTAACATTTAAAAAAAGTTTTTCAACCTCTACTCCAAAAAATTCAAAATTTGAGCCTTTACTAGTAGAGGCAAAATAGCTTATTTAAGCTTTAAAAACTCTACTAAAAAAATAATCAAACAATAATAAAAATTATAATAAGAGCTTATAAAATTAAATAAATATTTATGGGCATAAAATAATGCATACCAAACAAGCACTAAGTAAACAAGTTAACGTAGTCAAATATGAAGACAAAGCCAATGAATACAAGCGTGGAGATAAATCTGGGTGAGCAAAGGACTTTTATGGCTACACACGAAGCTCTATTTAATTAGCTATGCTTGACTAAGATAACTTAGCTCGGCTAAGTCAAATAAAGTGCAAGCCAAAGTAAATAGCTAAGCCATGTTCTTAAGATGTGGCTAAATTTAATTAGACAACTCGTACTATAAATAAGGGTGAAAAGCCTTGTATATGATGTATATAATTCGAAACCAATTCAATTTTTATATCCAGTTTTACATATTTAACTCCCTTATGCCTTATGTTATTTACTTAAATTATCAATTACTTTCCGTCAAAAGTTATAACATAAACAATAAATTTTATATTCACGTGACTTTTAATGCAAACAACTGCAAAATCGTGCTTAATAGTCAAAATTTATTTTAGATTACTTCCTTGTACAATGAGAACTTTCAAGATAATTTTTAAAATATGGTAAGCCACAACTTACCCCTATTATAAAAAATCTCTCATTAACACGCCCCAATTTATCTCTAAACATGGTTCCAGCACTATGCTTAATACATCCAAAGAAAAAAAGGCCGTGTAAATGAAGCGTGTCCAAGCGTATTGCTTTTCCTACTAGGACAATAATGAATTTGGTATAATTGGTGGCTCCATTATACTCCACAGCCGTCTTCCTTTTCACAACTGACAAAGCAAAACGCGAATCATGAAACTTCCAATTTTTTTTAAAAAAGAAGAAGAAGAAGAAGAAGAAAGAAAAAAATATCTAATGCTTACAAGTTTCCTTGCTTCCCATTTCATTTCTGCAACGGATGTGACTACGGTATTACAAGGATAATATACCGCATAATCCGGACATCATCAAATGATTCTACTCAATTTGTAATTTTAACCATTTTTTCACCTTTTAGAGATGGCTAGATTGTGAATTTCAGTACCCAACAATAATCGAGTCGAATCCTTCCCCAACATCTATTCACTATTTGATGCTTTGAGTTTGATAAAACTAAAGAAAAGTTAGAGGTTGACACAAGACATATTGTTCAAGAAATTGGGGAAAAAAAATACAGTTTTTTTTTTTTTTTGGCCTTAAGTCCTAATGGCAATGTGGAGGAATAGGAGTCAACATCCGAAAGAGAATTTGAATAATTTTGATCAAATTGGAGCGCAGAATCTCTCTCTCTCTCTTGATTTCTTTATATTTTTACGGCTAATAATTAATTAAAAGTTTCCCAAGGCTTACCATCTTCGAGACACCTTTTAAAAATTCACACGGAAGCTTCCAAGTTTTGGGAAAAGGATTGGTGGTGCCTTTCACTTAAATTTTGTTTATTAATATTGTATATGCTTTCTTGGTAAGTTGTTATATTCACACAAGTTATCACATCAAGCTAATTAAATCTTTATTTAAATTAATCCAGCTAAGTCTTTGCATTACATGCATTCTTTTCACTAGAAACCAGCAAACTCTTAACTAGCTTTTGATTTAATAAAATTAATTAGAGAAGTCGTTTGACGCACACTAAAAAATTAATCAATCAATTTATAGGTAAAGATTCAAGAGGCCATAGCTCAAAAATAGACAGACGAGAAATCCGACAGTATCTCGGACAAATCATTTGACCTAAAAATTAATTTGATATTTAGCTGTTCAACGTTAATATTAAAACCAGTCTAGAAATTTAATCACGTCTTGTTACATGTTTTATTAGTTTACTACTCAATAGGCATTTGAGGGTTAAGGCGGTGACAGTTGCACTGATGGATTTCTATAACCCTTTTGTGTGGGGGGGATGGGGGGTGGGGGAGGAGCTGAAAAACATAATCATATATAATTTTTAAAAAAAAAACATCTATTAAGAATGAGTATTTGTCAAGATTAAAAATATTTCTGTAATTTTAGTATCATTTTTAGAACATACCCAAAACAATTTGTTTTGTTTTAAAAATATTTTCATAAACAAGTATCAATCGCATTTTTAATATTTTTATTCTTGACATATACATAATGTTAAATAAATCATTCAACCCAAAAGTTTAAACAATTAGATAAGAGTGCAAATATAAGTACAGTAAGATCTCCCTAATAATTATTTATATATTACCAAAAAAAAAAAGATATGCTACATTAAAAGTTTAAAATAGAATAAATTATTTTTCTCAAGTTGCTTGGTATAATGATTTATTCTTTAGAGTTATTACCAAATCATTGAATAGTATTTTACAGAAATTTCACTAAGAGAGAAACATTAAAGAGAATACAAACAATTAGACTTTTAAGAAACATTTACATATTCCCAATCTTCAATCTTACAAGATCAATTTATTGTATACTTTACCCACTTGAATTAACGATAACTAAGCCAAATCATAATTTTTCCTAACTACACCTTTATTAAGTTATAACCTTCTCATATTAATAAAAATAATTTGGTCCTATCATTATGACTATAGGGAAGTTTTATTATATTAAAATAAGTCTTATCATACCCTTAACATTAGTATTATACACAAGTTTCAACAAGTCTCATCATGTGAAATGCTAACTAAGTGATTGATACAAAAAGTGTACAATTATTAAATATAAAATTATTAATTTTTTATTTATAATATTGATTAATGTGCTCATTATTCTTAAATTATTTTAATATCCCCTAACAATTTTTATGTTAAATGAATTTATAGTATGTTAATTTTTATATTGTAAATATTTTACAAAAAAAAAGAGGAAATTGATATTGAAAGCAAGAACAAAAAAGAATTGACAGAGTCATTTAGAATATGTTATTAAGAAGATGTAATTAATAAAAAAAAATTAAAAAAAAGTGAGCAAAAATGATCATGATGGTCAGTGGCCATTTTGCCACTTGACCATCACATTCTCTATGTAAATATATATTAAAAAATAAAATAATGTAAAATAATATATAATAAAAAATTAAAAAAAAGATGTGTTGACGAAGAACGAAAGGGTTAAATAAAATAAGTACTTTGTTTTTCAATATGATTGGCTAATTTTCTAAGCTGAGGTGAAAAGTGAAGTTTAAAGGTTCAAATAATTGAACTAATTACTCTCTCAAATGAGTTTTAAAGTTTATTTTTATTAGTTTATATTTTTCTTCTTAATCAATTTCTTTTATGTCATTCTAATTTATAAATCTAGATCTCTTCAGATTTATATGATATTTTAACATAATGTCAATATTTTAATATTTATAGTTGTGGCACATTAAGTACTCGATCCCATATTTATCATACTAATGGTTAGTGAAAAATTAAATGGCATAATAATTCATTAGCAAATAAGTGTAAAAGACAAATACGAGAGAATTGTTATAATCATAACTTGAAATCCAAGAGTGGATCTCATAATCTTAACATATTTTTATATTGATTCCTATTAATTTCTTTTCCTACATTTAATTTTCTTTGTTTAACAAATTGATTATTATATTTTAAATTCTTTGTGATTTGACCATGAATTCACCGAGTTATATTATAACTAGACAATTTTATATTTGGAAGTAATAATACTTTTAAGTTCTGTCGCTAAGAATAAATGAAATGAAGGACAAGACCTTGAATCTAATATCTTATTAGAGAAATCACTTGACCTATAAACTTAAACTGTTAGATAAAGATTCAACCATTGTATCAAAAACATCAATTGACCTTTTAAAAAAAGAAAAAGTAAAATACTATGTGATTTTATATGTTCCAGTTACAATTAGTAAATGAGCCTTGATATATGGTTTAAGATGGTGAAAAATTTAGTTTGTGTTCAAAATGGATTAATTTTAGTTTACCTCTAAAATAATTAATTATTTTCAAAATACCCTCAAATTATTATAAACCTCAACTTACTCTAAATTAACGTTCAAAAGATAAGGAAAAATGGGAGCACATTGATTTTTAAAAAATTATTTTAGTTTTTTTGCTTTATGACACAATAACAAAAGAGAAGAATGGAAGCATACGAAATAAAAGAAAAAAAAAACACACTATCATCCATCAAAAATACACTACCAACCATTTTTGTTTAGATAATTGTTGGTGGTAAAATTTGGATCATACAATTAGAGTGTGACAAATGTGTAGTAGCCCTCTTGACTAGTATATCCTTCCAAAATATGGAGAGAAAATTAAAAGGGCAAAGTAAAATGAAAAAATTTCAAGAAAAGAGTATGAGTCATCCTATTAACCTAAAAAGTGAAAAAAAAAATGTCTCGTGAAATGCCCTAAGGTTACCAAATGTCAATGAAAGGCCATTGTAATAACGAAAGAACCACCACTAAAATTGTTACACATTAACATGATGTGATTCCTGTATAGATCATTTCAAAACATGTCTCCAATTATTACATGCGCTAAGAGTAAGAGAGAGAACTAGCTCAATTGTTGTTTGAGCCATAAAAAATGAAGTCAACAACTCTGATAGTCCAATTGGCTCATTTGAAATAAACCAATAAGAGATTAAGACATGCTATCATTGGGGACAATCTCACAGCTGATATATGTCCAGCCTAAAGAGTCAAACCTAAAAGCCCTTACCTAAGGACGGGAATGGCGTATTATAACCTGTCACGTGTCTAAAACGACACTAGGATACCGTCAATGGCACTTCTTATATAAGGTCAAATCAATCTCAACAAAATAGGTTCAGTATTTTCCCCGCAACTATTAATTTTTCACTTGTTTTAAGATTTCTCAAAACCCATAATCATTTCCAACATTTGCTGACTTGATTGTCGAATTGCTATGCCAGCTACAGCTAGCGTCTCTTCTAGCAGCTATTTTCTTTTATTGTCAAGGTCATCTTATCTCTTATTTTTAAAATGAATCAATCTTTACTATTCATAAAACTACCCTCAAAATCAAGTTCTTATAATGTTTTTGGGCTGAATCAAAATCAGACCGAAACATTTTGTCTTATTGTCAAGGCCGTCACACCTCTAACTTACAAATACTTATTCTTGGAAAGTTTAGAAATTTGATTCTTAGAGCTACTTAAAACCCAATTTTCACTGAATAGTTGCCTCATTTATCATAGTACCACACAACTTAAGTAGGCTTTGGATATCTTAGAAGGGGGGTCAAAATCCTTTCAACATCTTTAAGCCAAAAGTGTTGACCAGTTAGATTTTAATTTCATTTATGCTCCTATTAATCAAACTTAATATTGTGATCTCCAATGGCATTGTTATGGAAGACAAAGTCTTAAAAGTCACCAGTCTTGGAACCCACTTGCTTCTATAGATCATCATTTGTTTTTATCCCTAATCCTCTATCTCAATTCATCATAGAGTAGTTGTCTTTGCTATAGTATTTTCCTCTATATAAATGATGGCCTATGTCGTTGCTTGGCATTAAAAAATCAAAGTTTTTGAAATATCTAGCCTTAAAAACCTTTTCTAATAAGAAGTTTGGTGACTAAATGATTCTCCAACCTTGCTTTGCCATTAAAGTTTGGTTAAAACTAGTCATATCTCTTAATCTCATTCCTTATTTACCTTTAGATTTGCATAGTTTATGCCATTTAGCCCAATGAACACTTCTTTGACTATCTTTAGATCCCACCAAAATCTTACTATTACTATTTGAATGTCGTCACATATCCTATTTGGAATTCTGAATATGCTTATGGTATAGACTAGTACTACATGAGTTATTGCTTTAAAAAAAAATTCTCGCCCACCACTCAAAAATAATTCATTATGCTAATTAGATGTCTTATTCAAAACTATTAACTTGATATCATTCAATAAGGTCACATTCTTTCTATCTACTATGGATGGCAATCTAAGATACTTTTCAAAAAACTATATATAACTATAAAAAAAAAAAAAATTAATCGTTGCAGTTTGACCAACTTAAGTGTTCCCTCTAAAGAGTATTGATGATTTCTCATAGTTAAATATTTGACTAAAGGCAACAACATAATTACCATGAATAATCTTCATACTAGTGCAGTATTCAAATGGTTGCCTTTGTCAAAATGAAGCTATCGTCTATAAAAAGAAGATGTGATATGGATAGCTTTTTACTAAACTTCACTCTGTGGATCAATTACTTTAATTCTTTCTATTGTAACAAATTTGAAAAAGCCTATGCATGTCATATGAACAAATATAAAGACAAAAGACAACCTCACTTCAATCCCCTTTTGAAGGAGTATTAGCCTTTTAGCCACTCCATTAATAAAAAAATGAAAAAGATTATATAGATATACATCTCATTGTTAAATCAATCCATTTTGTTAAAAATCCTAATCCCCATTGTATTAGGGGCTTAGTTTAGGATTTCTAAATATCCAACCTAAAAAACTAGTCTATTAGGTGAAGTAATTTATCCTCCTTATAAACTTAAGTATATTCCCTTTACTAGCCATTGCAGGATACAACTCAATAATCTCTCCTTGAGTGAACCACCATCGGACTTTGGTCTTTTCATTTGACGTACCTGAGTTGTTTTACCACTACATTCTAGCTACTAGAGTCTATCTTTAATACCAATTGTAGGGGGATTAGCTTAGGGTTCCTAGGTGTCCAACCTAAAAGACTAGCTTATTTAGTAGAATGATTTATCTTCTTTATAAACTCAAGTATCAACATCCACAATACTTTTTAGGAAAATTCATTCCACATTATCATATGCCTTGCTAATATCAAGCTACAAAGCCACTAAACCATGATCCTTTTGCCTTTACTATGTCTCATTCTTGTGAAGACACTCACAACCTATTATTATATTATCAATAATAAGTGAATTTAGGATAAAGGCACTCTAATTTAGAGTTATAATCTAGTGAACCCCTCTACACCTATAATGTTTTAAATTAGGAAGAAACCAAAAATGGGTCTAGCAAAGTTCACATCAACCCTCTATTAATGCTATTCGGTTTAATCACCACCATAGCTAGAAAAGAGAAATGTTTAGATTTGATTAGATAATTACAGATTTGTAATACCCTTAGAACTTAAACCGGTAAGAACGAAGAATCCTAACGACTCTATCTAACTTTCATTCTGAAAAACCTAAAAAGGAAAACCCACCTCTCTCTCTCTTTAACATTTGAAAACTACCAACAACATACAGCTATAGCGTAAATGTGAATGCAGTGCAAGAATACAAAGCGAAGAGAAAATAAAACTATAAAAATCAATATCTAGAAAAACCATTTGTAATGACAAACTTGGGAATGTACGAAACATTTGAGATATGTAATGATAAATTTGGGAAGTTTAATGAAATATTGTGTTTGATCAGGGTTGACGGTTAATGTGGGCCAGGATGTGCTAGATTTGGAAAATTTTGTTTAATCCCTTAAGGTTATTAGTTATTATAAAATTGCCAGTAATATATTTCTAACTACCACTCTAACTAAATTAATTTACAAACCTGACACAAAAGTTTAAATTTATTCATAATTCATGCACCTCCCCCGTCTTGAAGCTATTACTTCCACAGTCACCTTTGAATATAAGATTATCAGATGAGGATTGCCCTTTCTAATCCCAATTTTCATCCCTTTCCTAATTTTTTTAATTTTTTTTCCACTTTTTTTTCTCTCATGTACACAAATTTGTGAAGACAAAGAATTTAGCACACATTTTAAATTTATAGTTTTTAATTTTCTTACTTTTTTTAGTGAAAGAGTTTAATTTGCAAGATATTTTTCAAATGCAACTATCAAATATTAGCTGTAACTCTCAAATATTAGCTTAGTATTTAATGCATTTACTTTAGAGTTTTTATTTTTTTTTTATTTTGATTTTTTGTCAATCATAATAAGATTTTATTAGTTTTACACTGTAAAGTATTGGGATGCAACTTTGATAGTGCTTTAATTATATTTGTACTCTTTCTTTGCTATTTGTATTTGTATAATAAATTATGAATTTTATAGGGGTAATATATATCATATCATCCTTTAATTAATGATTAAAGTTCTTTCCTTATCTAAGCTCTCCTGAGCTTTTTAATATCTTTTTCCTCGTGTCTTTTAGTAATATTGTAAGTGTAGAATTTAACTTCTTTATTTTATTTATTTATTAAATGTTAATCATCACTTGAACTTTTGCTTAGTACAAAATTAGATCATGAGATGCATATCTTTTCTAACATATTAACAAAATGTTATTTGAAATTTTGTTAGCAATTTTTTCTTTTATTGAGATAAAAAAAAGCTTGCTAGTTTGGTTCCTCGTAAGGATTGAAATTCCAGGGGAAAGGGGGGGGCAAATTTTGAAGAGGTAAAAACGTTTGGGTTAGAGTTAGAAAAGAGCAATTAATATTGGGGTAAAATGATAAATTATTAAAATTATAGGGGCCGAATCCTTAAACTTGTATTTAAAGGTTAGTGTGTGTATATATTTATATATATCCCTCTTTTTTTTTATGTACAAATATATTATTAAACCATATGATTTGATATAGTAAATACAAACATGCTATTAAATCATATAAATTTATATTGAATTGGATAAATTTTATTAAATTATATAATTTAATAACATGTCTAAAAAAATAAAAATAAAAATGATAACATCCGCACTTAAAAGATTTTCTGTATACGTGTATGTGTGTATCTGTGCTTATGTAAATGACAGCTCTCTGAATTTTTATATATATGCACAGGGGTTTACGTGTTTGTTCGTGCGTGCGTGAGTGCATCTGTCGTATTGGAAATGCAAACTAAGTTAACAAACCCGCTAAGGAAATTCGACTCGGTGGAACTAAAAAGAATCAACAAGCTGATAAGCAAAGGAAATTTAATGAAGTTATAATGCGCTCAGCCGAAACGGTTGAATTAATAAATGCCTTAAGGTTAAGAAGTACCAACGAATTTGAAGATTTTTTTTTTGTTTTATCTCAACAAATTAAACAAGATATGCCGGTGTACCACCATACAATAAGATGATAACCTTGTCCGTAAAGTTACCTGTCAAACCTTGTCTTTAATACTGCTCCTGGACACTTATCTGATAAAATTCAGCTTTAAAAGACTACCTTGTCATTTTAACTGGAGTTAGAAACTTAATTTATTAAGTACATGTGTTTTCATTAGTGCAAGATTCTTGATGTCGCAAGATGCATTAAGTTTCTTTTTTTTTTTTAACTGCCTTGCATATACCAACATTCTCGTAAATATATACAATAATTTTATATTTTAAATCAAAGATCCTAAGTCCATCTCTACTCATAAGCTTATTTTTTTTAAGTTGTTCTTTTTTATTATGTAATATGGAACACAACTCAATCTGCTGAGAGTCAGGTTCAAGGGTGCAAAAAATTAATTTACAACAAATAGAGAGAGGTTAAAAAAAATAACAAAAGAAAAAAGACCAATAATGAAGCCCTAAAACTAGAATGGTGTGAGTCAACTTTCTTCCAAGCAAATAGGGGGAGAACTATTAGGGAAAAATTGAACAATAATGGTTCTCAACGTCAGGATATTTCAACAATTCATTAATATTGAACACAGAAGTTGGTTGAGCAGTCACTCTCCCCATTGTTGCTTCGTGGCATTGGCCATAAGTTCATTGGAAGGATGTGCGATTTTTATGCTCAAGTGCTGTTACTATAAATTATCAAACGTCCAGTTTTCTTGTTTCTGTGTTGCAGAATCGTGCATGTGCTTTCACTTACCCTGTAGTTGTAATGTACCAATCGATTCCGATAAAAAGTTACGGAAATATCATTATTTTTTTGAACACTATGTTTTTATATATTATTATTGAAAAGAACATAAATGTATAAAAAAATGGCAACATGAGAACCAAAAGTGATAACAAAGAATCATTGAAGGTAAAAGTAAAAAATATAAAATGTGTAAGACAAGAAACATTGGCGAAATTACCATGAAGATAAAATGTCAAACGAGTAAAATATCTCAAACCATAATTAGTATTAAGATGCCTTCTTTTTTTTTTAATTATCTTGTTGAAAATAATGTATAACATTATTTGAAATTGTTGCTCATTACATCAACGCCATCATTACAGTATTGATCATAAAATTGAAACCTAAAAATAATTATGATGGATCAATTTTTAACTTATTAGGCTGCTCAAATTGCGGTCAAGATTGTGGGAAGTATAAGAGGAGCACACTAGCCTAATTTATATGTAAAAATTAGCTCAAGAGTTAAGACTGACTCGACTTATATTATTAGTCCAATAACTAATTAATTGATACCAAATTTTTTTCTTATTACTCCCGTGACGTATAGACCATCTTTTTTGCTAATCTTTGTCACATAGTATGACAGTATTAGGCCACACTCGTGAGTAAATTCGGGTATGATACACTATAAAAACCAACCAGTCTAACTCATAATAAAAATCTAGATCAAGAAATAAGGATAGCCTTAAACTTGTATTATTAACTCAATAATTAATCTCAACTTATGTGAGATAATTTTCATATCACAACTTCATCAAGTTGGTTAGGTCCTCTCTTATTTTTATTTATTTATTATTGTTGTCTAATCAGAATATAAAAGAACCTTTTGTTCTCTTTATGGGTCTTTCAACATGAAATAATAGCTATTTTTGATTAATATCAATAATTGAATAATACTTTAATATGCAACTCTAGTTCAAAACTTAATCAATTTTTCATTTTTTTTTTATTTTTTTCCTGCGTGTAAACTAATGGAAAAGGGAAACTGCCAAAAGGAGACTTAACCACGCTTAGTGCATATTAAGTTATGCGTCATAATCAAATATAATTGCTACTGCATTGGTTAGTTTATGTTTTTCCCACTAAGTAGATATGGGTATTAATTAAAGACACTCTTAATTAATAAAAGCTCATATAGATGAACCGAAATGCCGTGATTTTTCCTTTTTTGTCATAATGAATGTGGTTAATGTACAAAGATGATGATAGGCTGTTCAAACCTTTGTCAAAATTAAACCAAATCTTCGGATTGAATTTGTTAGCTGCTTTATCTCGCATTGAGATAAGGTGCCGTAACTTTCCAAATTATGCAAAAGTGATTAAGATAAAATAGTGGAATTTTATAGGACGAAAAAAATTCAATAGGATGAAAGATTGAGAACTTCTACAAACAAAGTGACGAAGCCGAATCCAAAGAATTTTAAATTCTCAAAAACATGTCACTATCATTAGCCCATTCGATATTTCTACCTCATTTCTATTTTAAAACTCTGTAAAAGTGTTAAACGCCTGCACAAGAAGATTATTATTATTATTATTATTATTATTATTATTATTATTATTATTATTATTATTATTATTATTATTATTATTATTATTATTATTATTATTATTATTATTTTAAGTAGACTCTATATATACATGTAGGCCGTCATTCATTCCACTAGGACTCTTATACTTGACATCTTTTATAAATTTAACTGTTATTTTTCGACAACAAATTGCACTTGATATCAAAGATTGAGGTTCCGTCACTATGCATGCAATTCACCATTAGTAACGAAGATAAATAAATACTTAACCCATTATAATTTATAATAATTTCACGTTCTATGCCACATTAATTGTAGTATAAATAAATACTTAACCCATCATCGATTTTGTGTAAGAAAATCGAACATGGCAATCTTAGCAAGCCTTATGCATGAAAATTATGTAAGAAACTTGTCCTTCTTTTGTCGTTTGCCACTAGAACTAATTGCAAAGTTTTGTCAAGCAACCGAGCCTCGGCCAAACCAGAAAAAATTCGTATATTTACCACTTTGCCATCCAAATGCATGTGACGCGTGCCGCACGCGCGTAAGAGACGCGTGGTCCCGTCCCTGACAACTGATGAAAACTGATGAGTGATTATCACTGTCTATCCCACGAACGTGACAAAAAATTTTGGCCTCGATGCATTCACCCCTACAATTTGCATTATAATAAATACAAAAAATTATTGTAAAAGTCAAGTTGGTAAAAAATTAAAAATAATTCCACAAAATAATAATAATAATAATATCTTTTCTATAAAAATATATAAAATAATGAGCATGATAAGAGACATGGGGACAGCCAACAGTATGATAATGTCCTTTTACACTTTGTCCTTATTGTATAAATCATTTCCTTTTAAAAAATTTTAATACCAACCCCTGATTATATTTATATATAAATTCTCTCTCTTCTTTTAAAGTCCAAAATCGGAGCTCAAACCTACTTGTACTTCGCATTTTGCTCTGCTAGCTCAATACTCGAAGTGGGTTTTTGGCTGCTCTGTTTTTGAACAAGTGACTCCGTTTTTTGCTTCTTCTTCTTTTTCCAGATTTTGGGTTCAATTTTTGAAAAATGTATGCAGAGTCAGGTCTTATTTTCCCTTACATGCAGAATTTCTCCCAAGATTTTCAGCTACTTGAAGAGTATTGTAAATTCAACAAGCCCAATTCTTCAATGGTACTTTTGGTTCTTACTCTATTTCGCTCTCTCTTCATGTGTTTGCATATTTACTCTGTTTTGGTACTTGATGATCTGCATTCGTTTCACTGTTTTTAGTCACTGAAAATTTGGTATATTAGTTTCTAATCATGCTTCTTTTTTGTTTAATTTAAAACGGATCTCTTGATATTTGAGTATGGTCTTTCTATTCAACTGGTACTCAAACTCTGTTTAATTGCCGAAAATTTGATAAAAAAAGATTACATTTTTGTTTAGCAGTTTTAATGAAAGTTCATTTTTTGATCTTCAAGATTCGATTTTTATTGATAATTGTTTGCTTGATGTTAATGTTATCTCTAATACTCTGTTTGGTTGATGAGAGATGGGATGAAAAAATTTAGAATTTTAAAAACTTTGTGGAATATGATGAAGAAGAAGGCTTTTTAATATCCCAACTTTTCTTTGTCCGCATTTTCTATGAACCAAACAGAACATAAAGGGGACTTATTTAGAAAAACAAAAGAAAACTAAGAGTATAAATGGTAAGTGATTTCACAGTCACTAGTTCCGTGTTCTTCAAGGATTCTTTCTCTTTTTTTTTTAGGTATTGGACTATTAGTTGGTTTTTAGCTTTTCACATCACTTTAAAAAAGCAAAAGCCTTTATTTTAATTTTGGTTTTATTTTTAAAGTTATAAAAGATGAGAAAAAAGAAACGTTGAATTTCCGTCTTTATTATTGTTTGAAGATGTTTGTTCGGTTCGAAAACTAATTTTCAAAAAGTGGGGAATATGATGGTTACCCATCAAGAGTAGAAGTACGTCTATGCTTTCAGTGAGTGAGTTTAGTTCTTGAGTGAAAGATTTTTCTTTGTATTTAAGGTAATCATGTTTGTTCTTGTAAGGATATGGACTTTGTTGGCTGGAAATCTTTGGCACTGTAGTTGATTAATTAGTTCCCCTATTCAACTTCATAAATTTCAGCTGAGTGTCTTCATTGAAGGACGTTTGATTTCTTTCTTTCTTTTTCACTTGGATGGCCAAGTTTGGCCAGCTTAATGTGATGCTTTGGTCCAAAGGTTGCCCTATTGCCAATATGGCAGAATACAATCCTTGGTTCCTATCCTATCACTGCACTGTGTGTTATGGTTATGCTTGTAGATTGCTATGAGTTCCTATGAATTAAATTCTACAAATGAAGTTGGAAGTGGGTTCAGTTGGTAGAAGTATAGTGGCTGTCGTAGAAAATAATGCTATTTGTCGACATTTGTACTAAAATTTGTCGTTTCATACATATGCCGATGTGTACTTCTTTCACTAAGATGGCATGACCATAAATTTAAGAATTTAACTTTGAGATTGTATTGGCCATTCTAAATGAGGTGTATTTGTTGCTGGTCAGGTCAGTGTTGGCTTGTTTTGAGTCCAAATTACAGTATTTTTCTGGCTACGTTAACACTTGATTAGTTGGGAGTTTTCTAGTCAAGAGTAATGGGCACTGGCATTTTAAACTTCATTTGTTGATTTTTGTTTGCCTTCTTTTGTAATATAGATCAACACTGTCGCAACGTCCACCATATCTGACTATGACCTCGGAGGTGAAGGGGATCTATTCAAAGCTCCAGAGCCCATCATTGAAGAACCACTTGGGAGCCTTGATCCAGTGACAGCAGCCATTTCAATGATCTCTTGTGGGGAAGATGTCATTACCTCCCAAGGACTCAAGGTTACAAATATTGAATCAATTCACAATGAGCAGCTTCTGAGTGAGGTTTTCTATGACTGGGACAAGGATCTCATGGAAAAAGCAGCCATGGACGCATCACTCTCTGAAGTCCTGGATATCAAGATTCCTATTGCGATGACAGATGAAAACCAAAATCAAGAAAACAAATTGCTTCCTGATGTACCATTTCAGAAAAGTGATGTAACATTTCAGAAAAGTGTGAGCTCTGGGTCTTTAACCTCAATGGAGTGGGTGCATGGGACTGCAATGAAACCGAGTTTTTTGGAACTTACAGGAATGGATTTTGGATCTGTTTATGGGATGCGGAGGGCATTCAGTGAAGGAGACATAAAGGTTATACTTAATTACGCTATGTTTTTTACTTTTTTTCTGTCTGTGCTATATGCTTCTTAGAGCCTCGTTAGATGCACAATGGTCTTTTTTGCTCACAACTAGCTGCCAATAATTGATGTCACAGCTTTTGACATATATCTTTGTGTGCCCAATAATTCATTTTTTCCAAAAAGAAGTTGACTCCAACTAGTGCCGTTAAAATTTTGTAAGTTAAAGCCTCTGCCATGACTTACTGAGAACCAACTTATAAGGAGATAATGTATATGTATTTGTATGCATGCATAAATTCTTTTTATCTTTTCTATTTGTCTTTCATAAACCACTGAATTCATGCAACTGTGCACGAAGCATGTATTAGCTATGTAAACTAGTCTATGGACTGAGAAATCTTTAGATTTTTCTGACCATTTTCCACAGGATGGGGCTGGGTCATTGATACTGAGTTTTTATGACAGACTCTTGGTAATGGTAATATGAGCCTCATCCAATCTCCTCTCGAGCAGCCTTTGATGATCAGCAGCTGTGCTACCGAGGATCGCAGGGAAAAGCTTTCAAGATACAGGAATAAGAAGACGAAGAGGAACTTTGGAAGGAGAATCAAGGTAACAAATCAATTAATCTTGTCTTGTATTTTTGGTCATTATTGCGTTATTAGAGAACAAACTGCAAACTCATGCATATTCATAAATGTTTTTTTACCCTATAAATCCAAAAAGGAACACAGCTCCATAGAGGACTCCCTGATTAGACTTTTTGTGATATACCTTTTCTTGCAGTATGCATGCAGGAAGGCTCTAGCTGACAGTCAACCGAGGATTCGTGGAAGGTTTGCGAAGACTGAAGAATCAGATGTTTCCAAGAGGCAATAACTGTTAGCTAAATCAGTAAGAAGAAGAAGCATAGGAATGAAATAGCTAGGTCAAACGAAGACGTGTAATGGAAGAGCTTGTAAGTAGTGAAGCCTGGCAAATGTCAAAAGACTCCACGCTAAGCCTGAAGAGGTTATGCTAAATAAATCCTGCAGAGTAGTTGATCTCTTATTCTCTGTAATAACCTACTTAGTAAACTGAAAAGGTCGAGTAGGGTTGTATATAGGGTTTGTTGCAATAAAAGTATAAGTGGAAGAATTGCAATAAAAGTATAAGTGGAAGAATTGAACTTGTTCAAATAAATGTTATGTGAAATCGCAATGTTCTGAATTATATATGTAAATGCTTCATTTCTTCTCTCTGTTTTGAGGGATTAATTTTCATTTATTCTTTCCAAACTTGTGTTCCTTGCAACAAAGGCCGAGTAAGTCACACTTCAGTTTTTGCGGGATGAAACATTTTCATTGATTGATCTTCTAGCAGCAAAGGACCAAAATACCCTTTTGTACATGGAATCAGGCACAAAATGAAATTTGGGGTTTCTTTCGTCTTATATGAATGATGAGGAAGCAGCTCAATGAGTTTTCTTTTGTTTTGAACAATGAGTACAAAGTCATTTGTACCCTTGAAGCCCTTCCCTTGTCTAATTTTCAATGAGAGCGCAAGCTTGTCTGCATACCCTGCATTTACTACCATGACAAAAATTTTGTCTTGTCCAGAAAATCAATGAGCAAAACCAATTTCAATTGGTTTTCTCCTCCTCCAGCCTGTTACCACCCTGAAAACTGAAACAACAGTGACTCACTCGTTCAAAAGCTTCCAGTACTCTTTTCAATTTCATATTTCCTTCTCTAGAAATCAAAATCAAATGCTTTCTTCCTTCCACTACATGCCATAAACTAGAATGATGATTGTGGCAGTAATAACTATAAACCACAAACAACTCCAACAAAATAAATAATGATGATAATGATGATGATGATGATGACGATGATGATGATGACGATGATGATAAAAGAAAATAAGAGGAAATGGGAGAAACTATTCCTTTTTGGAGCCCAGCTAAATGGAAAGTGGTATTTAAAGTTGCTTTACAAACTTAATGAGTCGTGATTTGGTTAGTCTTTAACCATGTCATACTTTTGTGGTCGTAACATTTGATACATGAATGGGGATACCATACTTTATAAATGTTTTTGTATACGCAATATAATTTAATTAAGATAAAGTTGGGATGGAGTGTTTGCATGCACGCACAACCATAATATTTTTGTTCTGGAGTGAGCTGAGTGTTTTTTTTATTCAATTTTTTTTTTTAAAGTGATGATGCAGTCATAAATTTTTGTACAAACTGATTTGACATTAACTCATTAGTTAAATAAAAATATAAAATAATAAAAAATACATCATGTGGACTAAGAGATATCTAATTCAACTAATTAAATCATACCACATTAGTTTATATAAAAAAATTTGTACAAAAAAAATTCTACAAGAGTTTATAGTTATATTATTACTCTTTTTATTTATTGTACGAGAGAATTATTAATAAAAAATTAAATATACACTTAATAAGAGACATAATAAGTCTTATTCCTTAAGGGTGTGTTTGGTATACTATATTGTATTATATTGTATCGCATTATTTTAATGCAAATATATTGTATTATATTGTATCACATTATTTTAATGCAAATATATTGTATACCATTATATTTTAATTACACATGTTTTACACTGTACTTTTTTTGTGATTAATTTAATTAATTTAGAAAATAATAATTATTTAGTTATAATGTTTGATGCTATTCTATCTTGTAATATTTTTTACATTAACTTTTAATTACACTATGTTTGATACTTAACATAAAACTACTTAATTATTCTAATTTTTTTTTTGTGATTAATTTAAATTATTAATTTAGAAAATAATAATTATTTAGTTATACTATGTTTGATGCTATTCTATACTGTAATAAATTTTTTCAAATAATTAAAATCATATCTTATCAAAAAAACATATTTACCATTATGATAACTTTAAAAAAAAATACTTAATATAAAACTACTTAATTATTCTAATTTTTTAGTATACCATGTAGAATATATCAATATTTTTACATTATAAAACTATTAAATTTCATAATTTTGGACAACTTAATGTTGTTTTTCTTTCGTCTACATTTCTCAAACATGTATCATCTAAAATAAGGCTCCAACCAAATAAAATAAACAATCTTCAAACAAATATCTCAACGTCAATAAGTAGTTAAACATGTGTGGTGTTCACAAACAAAAAATTTAAAAAAAAAAAAAAATCCCAACTCACTCTGCTTCCCTCAACAGAAATCCAAATTTGGTCATTGATTATTTGTGTCCAACAACTTAGTTTACTTATAGGACACATATTTACATACAAAGAAATGAAGTCTCATTTCTTTATAAATATATTTACAATAAACAAGAATCCCTCTTTTTCCCTTGATATCTCGAGGCTTCAAAATTCATTTCATTCTACACCAGCCACGTCCTTTCAGAAACAAAAAACTTATAAGCTTGAGTCCAAGATTGTTCCATTTCTAAACCACCATAATCGTCCGGTCAAATCACATCAAATTATTTGTCAAAAAAACCATAAAAATCATTGTATAACCTAAATAATTAATCACATGAATCAAAGGGTAAGAAAGGGAGAATTTTACAACCTTTAAGTATGGTGTCGAAAAGATTAGTTCCTGCTTTGGAATCAAAAGGCTCTGCTTTGTGGATGAAAATTATGACATCAAACATATATTAACACTTGAAATAAAAAAAAGTTAACTACCAAGACATCAAAAACAGACTCAATTTGCAAAGCCATAGTACATTTTAGAGCCAAAACCAAATTGCTGTTAAAATATTAGTAGATTTGAAGTAGGTTTAAGAATCTCATTATTGCAAAGCAATTCCAAATCAGGGCACCACAAGATAAAGGGCCTTCAGCGATGACTATAACTTCTAAACACATAGGTTCAGGCAACTAGTTCAATGTAATAATGCTCTCAAGAAAATTGCTCTCTTCAATGAACATTGACAAACAGAAATGTATAATGATTTTAAGAAAAAATATAAGAGCAAGGAAATAAATAATCCTCAGTTCATTGAGGATTTTCAACAAACACCTCCAATGTTAAACAAGTAGAAGAAAAAAGCAAAAATAAGAGGAGCAAAGAATTCAATGCATTGATTTTAAGAAATATATAACATATTAACATACATAATTCACTCAATCAATCATTAATAATACACAAAAATTTTGTCAAAATTTAAATCAATCTAGACACTATACCCTAATCAATCCAGAAAATAAAATTGAAAAAAATAACAGCAAAGAAGAAAATAACAATCTCACCAATCTCAGTATTAATTGGTTAAAAAAGTAATTGAGTCATGACTACGGTACAAAATCTAACAAAACAGTCAAACGGTAATCCATTTAAACTTGCAGCATGCGAGCACGGCAGTGATGGAACAGCTGCTGCAGCCAACGGCGAGCATGAAGCAGCTGATTTGTGAGGCGAAGGAGAAGAAATTGATGGGTGCAATGTAGGGAAGGCGTAATGCGGCGAACCTCCGGTGATAGGTTAGACAACGTGATGGAAAGTGGACAAAAAGGGCTCGCGTTTCTGGTATGTTTATTTTTTTATTAATTTAATTTTTATTTTTATTTTTTTTTTTACTGGATTCCCGTGTAAACCCGACCCTCACACGGGTTTGGTTTGTGCGGGAATCACAGCATTACGATAGTAAATAAATGCCGTATAATACAGACTACTTTTTAGCCAAACACGAGACTGTGATAACTGATAATATAATACAATGTGATATAATATTGTGTACCGAACATGTCCTAAAATATTTGTTTTATATAAATAAAATTATTGAAATTTTGTAATTGTTCCTTCATTTTAATTTTAAAAGCTTAAACTTTGACGGGGAGACATCAAATTATGAAAGGAGTTTGAAGTTGAAAAATGAATAAACTCTAACAAGAATTTTACGATAATTAAAAGGATAGCATAACTAAGTAATACAAAATTCTTATATAAGTTCCAATAAGAATATTTTTATAATTGACTACAAAAGAAACTTTCAAGGGGCTAGGCTGCACCATGCACGACTTCAGTGGCAATAATTTAAAATTCACTCAAAAAAAGGAAAACAGAGAATCTACTCCCGTGTATAGTTACTAGTTAGAGAGACTTGAAACCTTCGTATGTAGTTCACGAGTTCAAAACAATTTTTTTTAGGGGTCGCTCAGGTAAAATATCATTTAGGTCCCTTATACGTTTTATAAAATGAAATAAGTAGAAAATATTATAAATATTTACATATAAATCCTTTTTTATATCTATTTTAAATAAAAAATTTTATAAATATTTACATATAAGTCCTTTTTCATATCTATTTTTATTATTTTTTTATTAATTATTATTTTATTAGTTATTAATATATAAATATAATATGATATAATAAAATAATGTTCTAATATAATTTATTTTTATATTATAATATTTACATATAAGTCTTTTTTTTAATAAAATGACATTTGAAAAGAATTTTAATAATTGTTGTTGTTGTTGTTATTATTATTATTATTATTGCTATTAAATTTTTTTATTTTTATTTATTTTAATTATTATTATTATTAATAAAATTTATTACTTTTATTATTTTAATTTTTATTAGACCGTAATTAATTTATTATTATTAGTATTAATATTTCTATGATTAAAATATATTAACTGTATTATTTTAATTACTATTAATTATTATTATTATTATTAAAATTTATTAATAATTTTTTATTATTTTAATTATTATCATCGTTAATATTATTATGCTATTAATTTCCTTGTTATTTTATTCTTATTATTAAATTTTATTAATTTTTTTACTAATATTATTGCCATTATTAATAAATAATACAATAATAATTAAATATAAAAAAAACTACAAATAATAAGGAGTTTGAATTATAATAAGTTATTTACTTGAGATATAGAAATTGGAATCGGAATGAACAACATTCCCATTAATATGTTTACTTTATTTTATAATTGAAATAGATTGTTGCAAATAACTAAAATACCATTTGTTAATTATGTCCCTACTATTATTTGTATAATAATAATAATAATAATAATAATAATAATAATAATAATTAAAATAATAAATTTTAATAATAATAATAATAATAACAATAATTTTAATGGTTGTTGTTGTTGTTATTATTATTATTATTGTTATTAAATTTTGTTATTTTTATGTATTTTAATTATTATTATTATTAATAAAATTTATTACTTTTATTATTTTTATTATTTTACTTGTTATTATACAGTAATTAATTTATTATTATTAGTATTAATATTTCTATTATTAAAATATATTAACTGTATTATTTTAATTACTATTAATTATTGTTATTATTAAAATTTATTAATAATTTTTTATTATTTTAATTATTATTAATGGGAATTTTATTTTATTAAAGTAATAAAAGTAATAAATTTTATTAATAATAATAAATAAAAATAAAAAAATTTAATAGCAATAATAATAATAATAATAACAACAACAACAACTATTAAAATTCTTTTCAAATGCCATTTTATCAAAAAAAAGACTTATATGTAAATATTATAATATAAAAATAAATTATATTAGAATATTATTTTATTATATCATATTATATTTATATATTAATAACTAATAAAATAATAATTAAATATAATTAATAAAAATAAATAAATAATAAAAATAGATATGAAAAAGGACTTATATGTAAATATTTATAATATTTTCTACTTATTTCATTTTATAAAAAATATAAGGGACCTAAATGATATTTTACCAAAAAATTGCAACATAGGCGGACCCTTTTTTTTAAGTAGAAATTTGATTATTTTTATTTTTTAAAAAAATCTAGAATATTATCTTTTTAATTTAAATTAGAAAAACTTAATTATGTCTCTAATTTTCGTTTCATAAAATAATCAGCTCAATGGACGAGTAGGCTGGGCCGCTCCAACTAGAGGCCGCCATAGTTTAAAGGAAATTTAAGTAAAGCCCAACACTTCCCTGCAACCTCTATTCTCCCACATGCACTTCTCAGTTCTCAGTCCATTTTCTTTGTCTTGGATCTAGCAGTCGTAACATACCCCATTTTTTTTGTCCTCTTTATGTTAATTACACTACAATCCCTGTTTTATTTTTAAATTAAAAAAAATCAAATAATCCAAATTTTGGACACATTAATCCTACCTTTTTTAATTTTTTAAACTTAAATCGGAAAGTGAGGGTTTCTTTTAATTATTAATTCACACACCCATCATCAAAGTTTTAAAAAGAAAATTTACTCTATATGCCTACTTAAATGTAAAATATATCCTTGATAAAACTAACTTTTTATTTGTTCTAAATGATAGTGGTATGTACTTGTGGGGAATTACAAATGTAGAGAATTATAGTAATAATGGTAGAATTTTATTGTGTAAAGTAAAATATGTTTACAACTCTATATGTAGAAAGAAAATAAATAAATTATAGAAAAATAATGTATACTTCAAGGCACGTTACAAATATCTCTTTTCTTAAGAGGTTATTGTGTAAAACAAAATATGTTTACAGCTCTGTATGGAGGAAGAAAATAGATAAATTGTAAAAAAATAATGTGTATTTCAAAACACGTTACAAATGTCTCTTTCCTTAAGACTTTATTGCCCCCACCAATTGAATGATGTACATGGGTTAAGCAAATATGTCTCCATGATACAATGAAGTACTTAATTGTTTGCTTGTGTTGTGTATTGACAAAAGTAAACCAAAATATTCTTGATTGTTGCAAGCTTGCCAAGAAACAATATATTATTCTTGCAAAAAATACTATATTGGATATTTAATGCACAAAAAATAAGTATAATATGATAAAATTCGTTCTAAAAAAGAGAGGTGAGAAAATAGTGATGTGAGATCATTATTTTCATATCTAAATAGCTTAAACATGGACTCTATTTATGAATATACTTGTGTCCCTCCATTTAGTTTGTCATCTTTTATGATACCCCTTCATTTATGATTGTTAAAGATATAATTTTAATCAGTCGCCCAAATTGAATCATCACCATTTCAAATAAAATGTCACCACGAAAATATGCATCTTTAATTGGAAAGATATCTTTTCTATAAGGCACAATTGGTATATTAATAAAATACTCTCACCTTTTGATACCTTTTTATTAAATAATAAAAAAAGTATATTATTAATTGGTAAATTAATAAATTTTTTATTACATATTGAAATTATTGACTGTATATTGAATAAGTATTATGAAAAAAAATATTAATTGTAAATTAAGAATAAGAGATTATATTCATATTCACATTTATAATAAATTATGGTTTGTAATTTATACATGATTTTGCTATATGTTAAATCAATTAATAATGAAGAAAAAGTAATAATTTGACTATATTAATTCAAATATAAGAATAAATCATTTTATCAGTGACATTAACTAAGTCAATACATCGGAGGGTAGGTTCGACATATTGTAATGTGTTGTATTAGTTGAATTGCATTATGGTGTATCAAACTATAATACAATATCATGTTTGGTGCAACATAAATCATAGTACATGTAATAATATTTTATATCATTATTTATATTGCTATTAATTTTAAATTATTATTATTCAAATTGATTAATATCCAAGTATTTATTATTAGTTGTATTAAATTATTTAAAAATAATTAATTTTTATATATTAATTAATATAATATAATTATATAATACATTATTTATTTATATTTTTAATATAGTAAAAATATATATATAATATTGTTGAATAATAAATTATAAATTTATGGACTTATGTGTCAAAATTTTAAATTTTTTATTTTTTAAATTTTATAGCAAATATTAGGGATTATATTGTTAATAAACCAATCGAAATATCTTAGCCATTGAACTAATTTTAAGTGAGATTGCAATGGTAGATAAGAAAAAGACAAGAAATGGCTGGACCCCCTTTTTCTTTTATTTTTATTTCTCTTACCAACAGTATTTGTTTTAGCTCCCAAGGAGTGAAAAATCTCAAGCCTTTTTTTTTCCCATCCTTTTCACGTGATATTTGTTATGGCAAGGTACTAAGGTAGATAAAGGTTTCAACGTAAGAACATAATTGGTTGTTGGTGCAAGTAGACTGTGCTGAACTGAATTGATGTTATGTTTACTAACTAAAATTGAAATGGGCTAAAATAAGAATGAGTAATAGAAATTAAAATAAGTTGTTTACTTGAATTATAGGAATCAGAATTAGAATGAGTTGTAACAAGTTACTATAAAGTACTTTTTTTTTAAATGAAAGTAAGCCTTTCATAGATTAAACAACACTGCTTAAAGTACTTGATCAACTATTATTATAATTATTATTTTATATTTTAATTATAGTGATTATTATTATTATTATTATATTAAATATATTGTTAATAATATATTAATTATTCATAAATGAAGATAAAATAGATATTTTTAATTTTAGAGAGAGGCAAAAAGGTCAATTCTGGGAATAGGAGACTCATTCCCACCTCCTTCAAGAATGAGTCTTCCATTTCTCATTTTGAAATTGTGGCAGGCCTTAAGATTGCAATTCCGATTCTTGACTCTATTTTACGAAGTAAACGCTGTTAATGATTCCGATTCTAAATTCTAATTCTTCAATCCAAAAAGTAAACATAGCTATAGTGTTGGAACTTGGCATTATTAATGATTTATAAATCAAAATTAGTTGATGCTTGATTTGCCTTGTCCATGTCTAATCTTGGATGGTCTTAAACTTAGTGTATTAGGGATGACTTAGTTAATAGTTATAAATATTTATTTAATCTTATAAATTTATTTCAAATTTTTTATTATTGTTTTTTGAGTAGACCTTTTGAAAATTAAATAAATTATTTTATTTTTGCTTAACAAAAATATAAATTTTGGACTTTTGGGAGTAATGGTTGAATTTTTTTTTTTAAATGTTAAAATTTGTTAAATATCCGTTACTTATTTAACAGTCTTCATTCATTACTTTCATGATATAATTTTAAAAAATTTACTTATTAAAGTAATTTTATATTTTTAATAAAATCTTTCATTGGCAAATAGACAGTTTAATTTTTTTTAATAAAAACTTTATTGATAAAAACTCTACCAATAAAAATTCTATTTAAACATAGTTTATTTGAAAAGTTATATCAAAAGAAGTATAAATCTTTATTCATTTGGTTGATTATCAAAGCCTGATTAAGTTGGTTCCGTTAAATATATAATTAATATTTATATAATATTTCATGATATATTTAAAGGTGACACATGTTATTGTCACTGTAGTGGTAACTAGCGGCCAATGCCTAAGATATATCTAACATAAAATTGGAGTCTATCTTTTGTTTTGGATCTACGCGATGATGAAATTGTTCTTGCAAACAGAGCAATATGAAAGACCCACGCGCGATGGTGCCGTCCTCTATCAATCACATGGTGTTATCGTGGCACCCTAGTCGATTTTCGCTGTTCGACAAAAAGCCACAAAAAGAAAACTATCACCATATATCACCAAAAAAAAAAAAAAAACAAAAAAACCTGATAGCAGTGTAAATACTAATTAAAGCTCTCCCTCTTTGATGGTCTCATAGAATCTTGCTTTAGAATGTGTTCGGCAGCTTGCATAATACCATACTGCATTACGCTGCATTAAACGATGGGTAATACAATAAAATGTGTGTAAAATAAATTCGTGAGAGTAAGATTTAAGCTATTTGCATTAAAACATTATTCATATTTTAAATATAATCATTTAATTTTTATTATGTAATAAATTATAAAATATTTAAATTTGTATTTACATTTAAGTAAAAATTTAATTAATAGAATAACATAAGATAGTAATAAACCTAAATATTTGATAAATAAATTGTAACATATTATTTTACTTTCATTACATAAAATCATTTTAATTATTTTACTTTAATACTTAAATATTATTTTAATTTTATTTAACCATTTATTATTCACTAAGATACCAAATTGACAAATAAATTTAAATTAAATGATTATATTCTACATTAATAAATAAAATAAAATATATAATTTAATATTATATTTTTTTTTATAGTATAATACAATTTATATTATATTAAATTAAATAATTATATAGTATTATATATTTATAATATAATATGTAGAAATAAATTATATTATAATGTAATATTATTAATAATATAACTTAATATTGTAATATTTTATAATTTAATAATAGTATGCCATTAAGTTATTTTTATGTTATAAAAATCAACGTATAAAAACAAAAATATTTAAGACTTAATTTCAAAAATTAATAATATTAATAAATTTAAATGATATTATTTGTGCAGTCCATACTATATGAAATATAATATCACAGTACAACTTAATATAATGCACCTTAATATAATACAATGAATACAGTATAATGTAATATAATATACCAAATCGCATCCTTAAAAAACAAGAGTAATAGTTATGACCAAAACAAGTGGTCTCATTATTTCAATGTTGTTGCTCTACTCGTACCCACCTTTGGACAATTGAACTGTGGACCTGAAAGTATCTATACATATGGTCAAGCCAATGATGACGGGTCTTATAATGAAGCTATCAAAATTGACAAAATTACTAATCCATTCCGACTAACTATATATAGCATTTGTTCTTTATTTCGTTAATCTATCAGTGTCTAGATATTTCTTCGCCTATCTTGATTTATTAAGAATTTTGACCATTAATTTTTTTTCTCTGTCATCACGAGGGAATTTCCCAGTCATCTTCTCACATAAGCCATAGCCCCTTTCATCAATTACACATACAAATTACATCTATTATAGAAGTTCGTGTGTAGTACCCATCTCTCTCTCTCTCTCTTTGTTTCCCCCTCTTTTAGTTGATATTTTGAAGTCGATAATCGCCAGAGCCTGTTCCTAGACTAATGATCGATTCTACATCATAACTCAGAGTCTCAGAGATTCTGTTGCGGAGTGTGAACAAATGTACATCAGGTACAGCCACACAAGAGGACAACTAGTGCAAGTTTGTTGTTCTTTTGAGGCTAAGTTAGCCATAAAAGGCGGCAAAAATTCTCTCTCTTAAACAGAAGAGATGGAAACAATGCAAGAAGTGTATAATAATACAACAGGCAACCCGGCGGCAAAGCTCTTGATTGATCAACGCGGGTGAACTGTGCTTTAAGATCTTAGGCTTTGGGTTACCTCCAGGAATTAGTATCGTTAAAATTACGCCCATTATCAAGATTTGTATTTCATTTTGCCCATCAGAATCTCTCTCAATCAGAGAAATCTCCGCAAATCCTTGTTTATTCTTCCCACTATTATCGATCAAAACTAGATGGTTAGCAAGAACAGGACCTAAATCTTCGCCGGATTATTTATGGCCTCTACAAATTTGACACCAGCAGTAGGAAACAGAATGATTTTGGAGGCCAAATTTTGGATTCTTATTTAAAAGAAGAAAAGAATCTGCTGAAAGCTGACTTCAGTTCTGATTGTGACGACAAGATGTTTATTTACTTGTACCACCACCACCGCCGCCAGCTATTCACACTTCACGTGATCTAACAAACCAAATTCTGTCTTTGTCTTACAAAGCCGTTTCTGCCTTCTCATCAAATTCAAGCAACTAAAAATTGACCAATTTTTTAATCTTCTAATTTAAATCCCCCCACGGCCCTATGCAACTCTATAAAGTAAACAAAAACAACTGCCTGTATATTTCCATCGCGCCATGGCTTACCACACCCCCCCAGCACAAAAAAAGAAAAGAAAAGAAAAGAAAAAAAAAACAAATGGCCTATGCATTGGCTGCAACTCACAATACGACCTCATCAAATCCGATTAAATCCTCGAAACACACGACAAAGTCGATTTTTCCGGCGGCCATCGGGTATTACCCCATCAAAATTCCAAAATTACAAATCCTCGTAGAAAAGCCTGGAAGTTTTATCGAGCAAGAAACAAAAGCAACGCTTCCGCAGCTTGCCTTGCAATGTAAAATGACTCTTTTGTCCTTGGCCCCTATCCATAGTTTTTCTTGATTTCTAGCTCTTCTTCCTCTGCTTCTTCCTCTACTTCCTCTTCTTCGATTCATAGCTATATATAAAAATAGTACTTCTTCTCTATCTGTCTTGTAATCTCTGTAACCAAAAAGTTCCACTTTGACAAACCCATCCATCAAAATGCCGAAAATAAATAAATAAACAAATAATACCCACAAAATATTTCAGCTTATGGTAGTGGCAGCTGCCAAAATTAAATTCAGACATCGTGCCACATAACAAGCGATCCAATTCCAAACGCGATCGATTCAGAGTGTCTTAGGAAACAAGATACAGAGAAGCTAATTGGTTGACCAAATACACAAACCTACCACTATTTTTGGTCGTGTATGCAGTCATAGTTGGCTTCTTGTTTACTCTTACAACTCTTTCTCTTTCTTCTTCAAAATCGATCCAACTGTGGACCGACATATGTATGTATATCTCGAAGAGACAACAAAAGTATTTATCAAAATTAAAAAAAAAAGATTAAAAAGAAAAAAGAAAAACAAAGAGAGGGAAAATAAGCATGTTTTGTAGTGCGCCACTTCCCCATTTGAACTTTCAGTCACAGGCCAATGCCATCCTCCTTTCTCTCATACATGATCTTGCAGAAACCTTGGTTGAAAATTATTTTAGGGAGCCCGAATCCCATCGAAATAACCAACTCCAAGTGGCCAAATCTCCTCACACCCCACCGAATCAAAACTAATAGAAAGTCACATAATCACACTCGAAAAGTTCCAATCTGCAGAATCAACGCAAAATCACAAATCACAAAAGGCGAACAAATTTCTCCACCAAATTACACAGTTCTAAACTTAAAAATTAGGAAAAAAAAAAAAAAAACCAACCCACAAAGTTAAAATGTTTCATAACAAAATAATTGAGTTCCAACATTCTTGGAGCAAACTAACCACATGCAATATTGCACCATCAATCCACCATCTTTCTCTCTGCTCAGATACTAGAACCAAAAGAAAGAATAATAATAAAAACTCCAAAAAAAAAAGAGAACCAACAAAATAGAAGACCAAGAACAACAACAATTCGCAAGACTGCAACAAACAAATTGATTTGCGAAGAAGAAAATTGCACAACCAACACACGAGGCGCAAGATAGCCTCTACCAAATAAGCTTAAAAAAATTCGCTCACATGTTAAAATATTACAAACAATTTTAGATAACGCCGAGCGACCCCGAAAACGCTTTCTTTTCTTTCTTCCTTTCTCCCAACTCTCTGTCACTCCAGCGCCTTTCTCTCTCTAAAACACATTTTTCATCAAAACCCCAAAAAATAGAAATTTAAAAAATCCTTTTTATTTTATAATTACATTACAGTTTGTTAAAATTATATTTTATATTACTCCGAACAAAATTAGATAGAGAGAGAGAGAGAGAGAGAGAGAGCTTCATGGAAACAGATCTCTAAAATTCCTTTTAACAAAATTCGATCAATTTCTCTATTTTTTTCAAAGAAAAAATAGTTTTTCTTTTATTCGTTTTACGAGAATAAATAAGAGGAATTCGGTCCTTGCTCTTATTGTTTTAGTTTCAAGATTTAAGGTTCCTCAAAAGGAACCTTGTTACAATTTAGGGTTTACGTGAATTTGATGAATTAGAGAAGCGGTGTCGTTTTTGGTTAACATATGTGGGTGCGTGTTGCAATTGGTTGATCATATTCATTCATCGTTTTCGTTTTGATACAATGATAATCAAGAGGAACTTGAAATCTCAAATGCCGAGTTTGAAGCGGTGTAAACTCGGCGACTCGGCCAACGAGGACAATGAAAACCCGGCTAAACGGAAGAAACGGAAAACTAACGGCTATTACCCGTTAAGTCTACTTGGCGGTGAGGTGGCTGCCGGTATACTCCCCCTTAGTTTTCACGGAATTCTTCACTCTGAGAAGGGATTCGCTGCGTCTTGGTGCACGGAAGTGTCGTGTTCCCCCGGCGAGGAGGTGTTGAAATCCAAGGGCTCAGGTTCGGCCAGATTGAAGAAGCCGGTGGTGCAGGTTTCAAGGCCACCGCTGGTGAGGACATCCCGAGGTCGGGTTCAGGTACTTCCCTCTCGGTTTAATGATTCAGTTATTGAGAATTGGAGGAAAGAGAGTAAGCGTGATGATTGTTATGATGATGAAATGGAATGTAAGACAGAGAAATTCAGTTTTAAAACACCCAAGAGTTGTAATTCTAATGTGAAGAGTAAGTCGAAAGATGATAAATTTAGACATTATAAGAATTGTAAGTATGGTACATTGTGTGAAGAAGAGGAGGGAGATGAAGGTGGGTTTAGTAGGAGTTTTGATGTTAGGAAGTACTCGAGTTCGAAGAGTTCACTAACATCATTACATGAGCAACAATTTGTTGATATTGATAATGATGAGAAGAGCCTGCCTGAAGACATCGTTGAGTTTACGAGCGAGGAGGGCTTATTGAATGGTGAGAGAAAAGATGATGGGTTATATGGGCCAGAGGACTTCTACTCAGGCGATATAGTGTGGGCAAAGTCAGGGAAGAACTACCCTTATTGGCCGGCCATAGTAATTGATCCTATGACCCAAGCGCCTGATGTGGTATTGAGGTCTTGCATACCTGATGCAGCTTGTGTGATGTTTTTCGGTCATTGTGGGGATGTAAATCAAAGGGTATGGATTGTTTCTATGTTAAGCTTGTTCTGTTTACTAACTTCCATGTTGTTGTTATCATTCTGAGGTTTTGGATGCTGATTGTGGTTCATTGAATGATTATGAACAGGATTATGCTTGGGTCAAACGAGGAATGATATTTCCATTTGTGGATTTCGTGGACAGGTGTATATCTGCATTGGTGTACATAGTGTTTATTTATTTTTTCTTTTTTATGATTCCTTTTGCTTACATGAGGTATTTTTTGATGATATAGGTTCCAGGAGCAATCTGAATTGAATGACTGCAAGCCCAGTGATTTCCAGTTGGCATTGGAGGAGGCTTTTCTGGCTGATCAGGGGTTTACAGAGAAGTTGATACAGGACATAAACATGGCAGCTGGGAACCCTACTTATGATGAATCAGTTCTCAAATGGGGTCAGGAGGCTACTGGTTCAAACCAGGATCTCGACTATCCGTTTATCCACAAGGCATGTTTCCCCATATTGCAATCTTTCTTAAACCTCTTCTTTCTAAACTTTAGTAACCGTGTGTAGGTTGGCATCTGACTTACAAAGCCTTAATTCCAAAATTTTTGCATAACTGGGACCTCTAAGTCACCTAGACGTCATATAGGGAATTTGTTTGAAATTGATGATAATCTTATGCAAACAAGAATCGGGAAATTAGACAGCCAAATTTTTCAAAGATTGTAATGTAAGATTTCCTGAATATTGGTTCTTTCTTAATTTTGAATTAGAATAAAATCACTGAAATACCTTCTTTTTAATATGTATTTTGCTATTCTGTGAAAACACATTTCACGCAAATCATTATTTGCGTGCAATAGTGCATAATCAAGCAATGCCCTAAAAGTTGGGAACCTTTTGGTTTTCCAAGAGAGCGATGAACAATTTATAGGTTGTTTCTAATGGGAACCATATTTTTATTTATATGTAGCCCTTTTGATTTTTTTTCTTTTTCTTTCTTTTAAGGACGAAAGCAGTCCCCCAATTTTTAAAGAAATTAATTTCTTTTTCTATATTTTTAAAGAAATAAATTGTTCTCTTTCAATCCAGAACACGTTGAATTTAGTTTTATCCATGTAGGTCTCATGGGCAAAGAACAAAGATAAAAGACCCTGTGATGGCTGTGGCATGACCCTTCCATCTAAATCTGCAAAGAAAATAAAGGCTTCAACTACTGGAGACCGATTATATTGTAGAACTTGTGCCAGGGTTTGTAACAAGTGCATTACCCTCATGGTTTCCTTATTAAGTTTCATTTGCCATTATTGTAGTTCTGTGTTTGTTTTGTGCATTTTCTCACAACTGCATGCATATTTATTTCAGTTAATGAAATCAAAACATTTTTGCGGGATATGCAAGAAGGTTTGGAACCATTCAGACAGTGGAAGTTGGGTAAGGCTATCATTTGTCTACTTTAGAGTTTTGGCTTATTTTATTTCTTTGGGTTGGACATAGTGGTAATCTGTTATTCATTTATTGTTCAAATTACCTCACCGGTTAGGTACGCTGTGATGGTTGTAAAGTATGGGTGCATGCCGAATGTGACAAAATTTCCGGCGCCCGTTTTAAGGTCTGTTCATCAGCTTTAGACATTGCATGACTGTTGTGCTTTATCCCCCCTGATAATAACATGAACTCCTCCCTTGACTAAATTATTTTTTTCTCTGAAGGATCTTGGATGTTCAGAGTATTACTGCCCTGCTTGCAAAGCTAAATTTAACTTCGAATTATCAGATTCAGAAAGAGGGCAGCGGAAAGTCAAGTAAGTGATTTATTATTTTAATTTTTTGACATTTGTGTTTGAACTCATATTTTGCAGCTTTATTTCAGTGATTTCTTTTTTGACATGCTTTTGCAGTTTTTGTTTTCCTTGTTCTTTGCTTAGTGATATTCGACCAAAAGATTGTCTTATTTAATTTTCCTGAAAATTATTATGTGCATTTCAATTTAAGTTGGATGCACAGCTCTACATTTATTGATTGCAAGTCTTTGATACAGAAGCAACAAAAACAATGGTCAGTTGGTCCTACCCAACAATGTTACAGTTCTCTGCTCAGGTGTGGAAGGCATATATTATCCTAGTCTTCACTTGTAAGCAACAATACAACTCATGGATTTTATTTTATTTTATTTTTTATGGCACTTAGCTGCACTTAATGGGAAATTGAGGTATCCCTGCACTTAATGGGAAATTGAGGTATCCCTCTGTTACTTTTACACCCGCATGTGTAATTTCTCTTAAATTTCCTCTGTTTCAGAGTTGTGTGCAAATGTGGGTTTTGTGGGACGGAAAAACTAGCTCTTAGTGATTGGGAACGGCACATAGGTTCCAAATTGAGAAATTGGCGGACAAGTGTTAGGGTGAAAGGTTCCATGCTACCTCTTGAACAATGGGTTCGTACAACAGCTGATTTTCACAATCTTTTCATATTTCTTGTCATCCATGTCTCTGGAATTCTTGGATTGTTTATAGTTTTTGAAAAATGAATATCTTGTGGGATTGGCAATTACTAATTTACTGTAATATTTTTGTGTGGAAAAGTGATTGTTTCAATAGAAAACTATTAATTTATATGATGATATTAGATAGAAACCTGAAGTTAGGGTGTATGGAATTGGAATATTTTACTGGTGGTTTCTGTTGCATAGGGGTAAAATTTTATCTGTTGTCAACCTTTGTAGAATCGGGGGGTTGTTGTACTCTAACAGGGCTCAATTTTCAACATACACTTATCTATCAAGAATTTTGTCAAAACTTGCTGTGCTAGCTTTTGGAATATAATGCTCTCACTAAGTTAGCATCCAACACAACCGCCGTACCATGATTTTGTTGCAACTTGGTCCTGTGATTATGAAGTAATAAACTAGGGTTTGTTTGAATTAATTCATCCGAAATATTAAAGTAGGTTTTTGTATAGCTGAATTCTGTGTATTGTAGTGCAGATTAGTTGTGATAGGATTGGGCTGGTAGCATATGAAATTATCAATATCATTGACATCCAACTTTTTTAGCTTCTCTTGTTTTGGAGCATTGTCAACAAGAAATATGTCCTTGCCCCCTTTAATGCAAAACCCGCCAACAAATTATGGTTTCCCCCCCCCCCCCCCCCCAGCAAAAAAAAAAAATTGCAATTACTGCCAACACAAGCAGACTGACCTAATGCAAGTCTGTTCTAAATGTCTTACTATTAACGTCTAGAAGGGTTCTCATCTCCTCCTAATTGGTTTGTTGGTGTTTTATGCCTTCATTAGAGGCTTTCTAATGGGCTTGCTGATTTGAAGATTAACAAAGTTATGAGTGGAAAATGTTGACTTTACATTCTAAAATCTTAATCTGGAAAAATTCTTTGCAAGATTTGTACTTGAGTTTTGTTCTTGTTTAACTTTGCAGATGTTACAGTTAGCTGAGTACCATGCTAATACTGTTGTTTCAGCCAAACCTCCTAAAAGACCCTCTATAAAGGAGCGGAAGCAGAAGTTGCTGGCTTTTTTGCAAGGTACATTTTTTCTTTTAGGATTATAATTTTATAAAAGGATGATTTTTTATCCTTTATTGAACCAATCACAGGTTTCCTGTCATTGAAATTACTGATTCTTATTTTTGTTGTGACAGAGAAATATGAACCTGTTTATGCTAAGTGGACAACAGAACGCTGTGCTGTATGCAGATGGGTTGAAGATTGGGATTACAACAAAATCATTATTTGCAACAGGTATTGCCAATGGTGGTGATTAGTATCAGTCAGGTGGTCGTAATTTATTGATACATAAAATGACACTGAGATTGGACAATATGGACTCTGTTGTTTTTTGGATATGTTCCTAGCAAATGCACGCTAGTACAGGCTCTTTATCTGCCTAACTGATTGATTGCAGTACAATATTTTTAGAATTTGTAATCATCATGTTGTGTATGTAGCTTTGGTCTACCTATGGGTATTGCATGTGCTTTACTAGCTGTTACCCTACAGTTACGGTGCAAGCTACAGAATGACGGAGAACAGTAATACACCTTGTCATCCATAGGCTGACATTTTGCCTTTGTAATCAAAGGAAATCCCATTTTGTTGCCTGAAGATTATGATATATGTTTGTTTATGAGACTGTCATGTTAATAATATCACTATTGCTTATCAGATGTCAAATAGCTGTACATCAAGAATGCTATGGAGCAAGAAACGTTCAGGATTTCACTTCATGGGTTTGCAAAGCGTGTGAAACACCTGATATTAAGCGGGAGTGTTCCCTTTGTCCTGTAAAAGGCAAGTTTTTAGATAGTTGAATTTCATGTCTAATAAATATTCTGTCTATTTTAGGTCATTGAGATTGTCTACACTGACGGTGAGTAAAATTAGTTTTACAAAAGGCACCTGTTTTTCCATGGTTTTATATTTCTTTCTCTATGTTCTTCTACTCTATTTGACTACAGTTACCCTACATTTTGGGTTGACACAGTCATAACTGCCGGCATTACTAAAGACTGAAATCATGTGATTTAATCACAGCTTTCTCACTGTCAGATGATTTTTCACTCTGACAGATATTTTGCCTAACAGTTATTGTTTTGTGGGGATATCATTACTGAAGCTGTTAGATTCCCATCATGATTTGGTTCCTTGACCTTGTTCTGATTAAAGTCTGCTTCCTCCCCTGCCCCCCCCCCCCCCCTTCCTTTTTCACCAGGAGGTGCTTTAAAGCCGACTGATGTTGATTCGTTGTGGGTTCATGTGACCTGTGCATGGTTTCAACCTGAAGTCTCATTTGCAAGTGATGAAAAGATGGAGCCTGCTCTTGGAATCTTGTGTATTCCGTCAAACTCTTTTGTAAAGGTAGAATATCATGGGTATTCGATCAAATTATTATGAATTTTTGCTTGAGGTTTAGTGTTCGCTTTGTGAAGATGATATTTCAATTTCATAGTCATTTACACCTGTACACGAAATTATTTTCCCACTATATTTGTGTCATTTTGAAGCAAACTTAGAAATACATTTTTATTGGTGAAACAGAAGAATATGTTGGAAAATGCTTGCTTTATGCTTGCTTGTTAGCCCGAAAAAGTGCTTTTTTGCCCTCTCCTCTCTCTTTTCCTCTTTCAAAGTTGTTGAATGATTGTATTTTGGGTTGGTTGCTTTATCTTTTCTTTGTTACTGGCTACATGTATATTTTTCCCATTGGCATGGTTTTGCAATATTTAGCAGCTTTTAATTTGTTATTTTACGTTTTTCCTAAAGAAATGTGATGTAGTTTATAAGTGCAGTCCTGTAGTATATGCATTAATATTTGGAAGAGCTCATCCCTGGATATAAATTGAATGATCATGTTGACAAATGTTTGTGTGATTGATTTGTCTTAGTCTAAATGTTCATGCTGGATTGCTGGTGATTATTGAGCTGGTTGTTAGTGCAAGAATATAGCTAATGTATTTTTGTATGTGCTTTTTCTCAGATTTGCGTTATTTGTAAGCAAATTCATGGTTCATGCACACAGTGTTGCAAGTGTTCCACTTATTACCATGCTATGTGTGCATCAAGAGCTGGGTATCGAATGGAGGTAAGCTGCATACTGCTGCATTTTTATAACAGTTGCCTGAAATTGTGCGTCTGCCTACTTCTAGGCATTTGTCTATCTCTATGTTATGACCATATGGAACCTGTAATTGCCACCATTATATACTAAAACTTACGTGGTGTAAAGGATGTTAATGATCATATTTCACATTTCAGAAACAGTAGATTTTTCATCTTGGCGTTTTATTTTATTTCAAACCTTTACATGTGATTATTTATTGATCTATTATGTTGATTTTCTTGTTGCTTGAACGCCAGTAGGTTGAGTAAATTGATGTACCAATAAAATTAAAGCCATTATCTGCTTACTCGGCCTATGTTAATCTCTAATTAGACTTCTCTCTCTGCTTCAATATATGTTGCATTGACTGAACCCTATGTTTTGCAGTTGCACTGCTTAGAGAAAAATGGAAGACAGATCACAAAAATGGTGTCATATTGTGCTTATCACAGGTTTCACCTAACACCTCTGAGCAGTACTTGTGTTACATGAATGCATGTGTTTTCTGTAATTCTCTTCTGATGTTTATTCTTTGGTTTTTGATGCAGGGCTCCAAATCCAGATACCTTCTTAATTATTCACACTCCTCTAGGTATCTTTTCTGCCAAAAGCCTTGCTCAAAATAAGAAGAGGTCTGGTTCAAGGCTTATTTCATCTAGCAGAACAAAAGTTGAAGAGGTTACTGCAGTAGAATCTACTGAGACTGAGCCATTCTCTGCTGCAAGGTGCCGTGTATTTAAAAGATTAAACAATAACAAGAAGGTACCTTAAATGTATCTGTTTCTGTTTGACTCAGCATATCTATCTATTTTTTTCGCAGTGATGATACAATAAGTGAATTTCAATGGGTCAGTCTCCTTTAAAGTTTTATTGTTGACATAGTAGGACAGGATGCCTTTTGGTTACCCGGTCCTTTTGTCTTGTGAGTATTTTTTGGTGGGTTGGGTTTGATTTCGGAACTGATACTTGTCTGTAGACATTGCCGGGCTAATTGTCCGTCTACCAAATTATTTTTAACCTTGTTTTCTTTCTCTAGGCACCATTTCTGTCAAAGAGATGATTGATGTTTGTTCTAAGATGATGAGTGGAATGTCAAACCTATGTGAGCAGTGAGAGAAGACAATATAACAATAATGTGCAGCTTAATTTTTTTTTCTTGCTGCATAGAAAAATTTTGCTGGTATCATTCTTGAAGTGCTGAATTTTTCTAATTTTGCATGCATTATGAATTGCTTGGTCTCACTTTCATTTGCCAGCTGTATTGTTTTCTTAATTCTCTCAGTTTCATTAAGGAGAGACTTCTTTTTCTTTGTTGTCTAACCCTTGTTCCTACCTTTTGTGTTTGGTAGAGAGCAGAAGAAGAAGCTACTGCCCACAAAGTGGGGGGAGCTTGCCGTCATTCTTTAGCCACCATGCAAAGTTTGAACACATTCAGGGTAACTTTATGCTCTCTTTTTCCCCTTTGAGATTTTAGTGGAAAAAATTCATCTTATGGTTCTTTTCTTTCCTTCAACAGGTAGTGGAGGAACCTAAAAGTTTTTCTTCTTTCCGTGAACGCCTTTACCACTTACAGGCAAATATATATGCTTTCATTTTACCCTAGTAATTTTTAACTAATCGATTTGTCTTTCTGATTATTTTCGGGTTTGGAAATTTGTCTCCAGAGAACTGAACATGACCGAGTTTGCTTTGGTAGATCCGGAATACATGGCTGGGGCCTCTTTGCACGTCGGAATATTCAAGAAGGAGAAATGGTATGTGAATTAGAAGAGATCAACACTATATTGTTTATGAAATCATGTCTATCATTTAGTTATCGCTTTTTAGTTTCTGAATGTTGAGAAATTTTTCTCTATGAGCAATTTGCCATGGATGCCATGAAGATCCTTTAACTTGGTATGTCTTTGAAATTAAAATAGACTTAAAATTCTTCTGATGTTCTTGGGTAGCTCGGAAGGTACAGACAAAATTGCTGTTTGAAACTTAAAGCTAAATAACTCTTTCTTAAATGAAATTTTCATTGCAAAACTATAAAATTTTATGTATATATTTCTGTGCTTTAAGGTTAAAGTGGAATGTATGATTAATTCCACTGGATGTCTGGCAAACCCTGATGCAGATATATGTTACATAAAAAAAATAACACAAAAAGTTGGGTAAAGGGAGCACAACATTTTTATGTTGGCAGTTCCACTATTATGATACTATTTAAACAAATTAAAAACCAAATGCTTTCCTTCAGGTTCTCGAGTATCGTGGTGAACAGGTAAGACGCAGTATTGCAGATCTCAGAGAGGTTCGGTACCGATCAGAAGGAAAAGACTGCTATGTGAGTTACCTTGTCTTTTTCTGCTTTTCCCCTCGGCATCCTTGTGAAATCATAACTGGAAAATTGCTAAATGCTTAGGATTACTTTATCTACATTCTTCTTCATCTTCATTTTTTCAGGTTACATTTTCCTGTCTTCACCTTTTGTCTCTGTACTCTTCATATCTAAACTTTGGTGAGATTTATGTGGCAGCTTTTCAAGATCAGTGAGGAGGTAGTGGTAGATGCTACCGATAAAGGAAACATAGCACGCCTAATCAATCATTCGGTAAGATATGGATATTTAAGTCATATTTGGACTCAACTCCTACATAGTTTATCTCATTTGCCCTTGATTGATACAGTGTATGCCAAACTGCTACGCGAGGATAATGAGTGTGGGTGATGATGAGAGTCGGATTGTCCTTATTGCTAAGACTAACGTATCTGCTGGTGATGAGTTAACGTATATCTCTCTCACTCTCTCTTTCTCTCTCCCCCTCTTTCTGGGTTTTAGGAACTTCACAGGATAAATTGATTGTTTGCTATTGGCAGGTACGATTACTTATTTGATCCTGATGAACCTGAAGAATTCAAAGTCCTCTGTTTATGTAAAGCACCAAACTGCAGAAAATTCATGAATTAGGATTACGCAGATGACACAGAGCAAAGTCATTGTTTCTCCAAAAGGAGCACTAACCCCCAAATCCCTTGGCCCTGGGATCTCACAGTTCATACAGCCAATTTGTAATTTTTCTCAGAAAGGAATGTGTATTCTTTTTTCTTTATTTCTTTGTCTTAGATTTTGGAAAAATTTTATGCTTAATAAAAGCAATAGATTTGCCGGCTGTTTGGCTCCTGGCATTTTGTGCAAGTAAATTTACACAACGCTCATTTAGGTAATTAAACGCTAACTCCTTTTCACCGCATCCTCGCCGACACCGACAAAGACACGTTCTGACGAGGCGTCGAGGAAAATACCAGAGATGAGTCATTGTTTGTACTTTGCTGTACGAATAATAACAATCAATGAAAATTATTGTTTTCTGGTGCAAAATTGTTACCGCAATCTTTTAACTAATATTTACGTTGTATGCTAATGTCAGCAAAATCGTCATCTCCTATTTGGTTTACGCTTGAAATTGTGTTTGCACCATGTCCACCATCATTGCAGCTACGGCACAATTATGTGCAGCGCCAATTATTTGGCTTCGGATTCGTCACTTGTGCTCCCGCATCACTCTCTGTGTCTGCCATTAGTGACAGTAATTGCTTCTTCATCAACCTTTACAAGGGCAAAAGAAATGGTAACAGGGTAACATTTGTATGAGGATGAAAGAGCTTATTGGTGGAGCTTCGATTCTCTTAAAAAGAATAGATTGCGTCCCCGAATTTTTTTCTTACTTTTATAGCTCCTTTTGCCTTTGAACTCTTTCTCCCTCACGTGGGGTTTTGATGGGAGTGTTTGGCCAACAATTCCTCGGGTTTAGGAACTTGTTTTCAGACTTTTCATTTGTGATGAAGAGTGTTTCATTGAGATCCTGGGGGTTATAAAAATAATAAAGTACAGAATGACCCCACTAATAGTCTAATACAATTATCCAACGACCCCACCAGTACAATCAGATAAGTGGATTTATTAAGTTAGGATTATGGGATGATGAAGGCCGTGGTTGGTCAGATTTTTAAATTTCAAAGATTGAGTAAATGGGTGTAAATAAGAAAATTATGGGTTCAAATACTTCAGCCCAATTTGAGACCTAAAAAGTGTGTTAGATTTGATCTCTTACGAAGAATCATCATCACAAAAGTTATTATTTGGAATGGCAGACAATAGGTTTCTAGATAAACCTTTATCATTATTGCGAGTTCGCACATCATGGCAGCTAGTGAAGAGCAATCACAGTGAGTAGCAATAACATTTTCATCAAAAGTCACATCAGATCAGAGAGCAAATGGAATAATAATAAAATTTGAACGTCCAAACTTTACATAAACTCGGAGACTACAACAACAAACACTGATAAGTTAACATCGTTTTCTTAAAAGAAAAAAACAGAACAAAATCGAAGGCAGCAAAAAATGAATCTAGTCGTCAGCAATTGATAATGGCAAAAGCGCTTACAGCTTGTCTTCGTACTCAGAGAGCGGGGTTATCTGTTCCTTCAAACCCTTCCTCTTCCTAATATCCGAAACAAGCTGTGAAGCCTGGGATCCCGGCTCCAATGGATCAGATGACATCATGTCCCAATGATCAAACACACATTGAGGGAAAGCCTGTCCAGAGGTTGCAGCTCTCAAAGTGCTGGAAAATCCAAAAGACTCAACAACCGGGAGGTATGCCTTGATGTTGTAAAGCGGGGTACCAGGCCTCTGCATCTCCTCAAAAACATGACCACGTTTCTGGTTAAGAACACTGTAAATACCACCAAGTGCCTGCTCAGGAGCTTGGATTTCCACCAAGTAGACAGGCTCAAGAAGCCTTGGTTTGGCTGTAAGCTGGGATGCATAAATGACCCTTCTAGCAGTTGGAATAACCTGACCGCCGCCTCTGTGTATAGCATCGGCATGAAGAACCACATCACAAACTTCAAAGCAAATGCCCCTCATGTTTTCTTCAGCCAATGCACCTTCCTTTGATGCCCACTGGAACCCAGCAACAACCGAATCCTTAATTTCATTCAAGTACTGAACTCCCTTGCACATATCCACAACCATGTTAGGACCAGTGGTCTCAGGACCAAAACACCAGATTTTCTTGGCAAGATCCTTGTCCCAACCATATTCCTCAGACAAAACCTTAGAACGAACCTTAGGATCATCCCTTGGACCAATACGGCCTTCATCAATTGCCTCAGCAAGTCCTTCCTCCAATGGTCGGGCTTCCATGTAGAGACGATTGTGCTTGTTTGGAGACTTGCTCATAACAGTACGGCAGGACTTCTCAAGGACAGTCTCACGGAAGGACACAACAGGATCAGATTTGATAATCTCAGCACCACCCATGAAATCTTCCTGCAAATCCTTCAAACAGATCTCGAGGTGGAGTTCTCCTGCACCAGCAATAATATGCTCTCCAGATTCCTCCATGGCACAGACAACCATGGGATCTGACTTGGCCAACCGTTTAAGACCTTCAACAAGCTTAGGAAGATCAGATGCAACTTTGCACTGTACAGCCACACGAACCACAGGTGAGACGGAGAACTTCATAGCACGGATAGGATGGGCATCAACTTCCTTCTCATTTGTCAAGGTGGCATTCTTGGTGATATACTGATCCAAACCAACCATGGCGACTGTATTGCCACAAGGCACATCCTCTACAGTTTCCTGCCTCTTTCCCATCCAAATAACAGTCCTTTGTACATTCTTCACATACAAGTCTTTCTTCTCACCAGGGACATAGTTAGGACCCATGATCCTGACCTTCGAACCAGTTGCAACCTTGCCAGAGAACACACGACCAAAAGCAAAGAATCTACCCTTATCAGGCGCAGGAATCATCTTAGATACATAAAGCATGAGAGGGCCCTCAGGATCACAGTTCCTGATGGCATTAGCATAAGCATCATCAAGGGGACCCTCATACAAGTTCTCAACACGGTACTTTTGGGCCTTGGCAGGAGAGGGAAGGTGAAAGATCATCATTTCCAGAAGAGCATTACTTGCAGGGAGCCAGGTCTGCATCACACGCTTCATCAATGCCTTACCCATCAACTCCTTTTCTTCTGACTTCATCGTGACACCAAGCTTTTGTAACATAGGCCACAGTTTATCTTTCTCATCATTCATGCAAATGTTAATGAGCTGCTTGATGGGTTCGTAGCAAAACTGGACAAAACCACGCTTGCAAGTGGGAGAGCCAGTGTTCCTGCTGGTCCACTTCCTTGTAGCAGGGTCAAAGAAATTCTCACCCCAGAGCCTCTCCATCATCTTTGACTCGTCAACTCCGAACTTGGATGCATACATCTTAGCAAAATTTGTCAAGGTAAAAGCCCAACCATGCAAACCAGCAGAGAAAGCAACTGTTCCCTTCTCAGGGTAAACCTGAACATCACCAAGGAGTGGATCCTCATAGGTAGCCATAATGACATTAGCATTCTCAATCACTTTCTGGAAAGTCTGGTAAGCCTCTTCACCGTCAACCTGAAGCTCAAGGAAGCACCTGTCCATCTTGTTGACAGTCAAGACTGGCCTAATCCTTTCACCCAGGGCTTGTCTAAGCACAGTTTCTGTTTGGACACAAACACCTTCAATGCAGTCTACGACCACAAGTGCACCATCAGTGATACGAAGGGCAGCTGTAACCTCAGATGAGAAATCGACATGCCCAGGGGAATCAATAAGGTTGATGAGGTATTCATTCCCTTGACGCTCTCCCTTGAAGCTGTTCAAAGCCGCATCAGTCATCTCGTAGTAGAGAGATATACCAGTGGACTTGATTGTAATACCACGTTCAGCCTCATCTTGACGAGTATCTGTCATACGGACATCCCCAGCAACTTCTTGGGCAATGATACCAGCAGCAGCCACCAGAGAGTCAGTAAGGGTTGACTTCCCTGCAAGGTTGAATTGGCATCAGGTCCAGGACAAACACTAATAGTGGTATAACAATAAGAACTCATTAATCAAACAGATTTAAACTAGAACAATATGTCCACAAACTCCTCCCATCCAAAGGATAAATTCTAATTTGAAGAAAATATGGGCACACAGAAACTCTCAGAACAGAAGAACATACGACAGCTTAGTGATCTCTACAAACAAAATCTTACAAATTGCGAAGAATTATTAACCAAACTCCATCTAACTAAAGTACCTAACATGAGCAAGTGAATAACAACATATAGGCAAAATTGGTAAACAGACGATAAGCAAAATAAGAATTCGAAGCCATACCGTGATCAACATGAGCAATAACGGACATATTACGGATGTTATGTTTGAAGTCCATAATACGGCGGAGCTCTTCTGCTGTGAACTTCACCATCTTGACTGATTCTCAAATATTACCAACAATAACAGTATTTCCTGTCCTCAAAAAACCATACATAAATAAATAAAGAAGCAATAAATCTGACATTAATTTAACATCATCAACATAACATGTAATGTGATTGAGATATTAACAAAATAAACTGCAATTTGACAACAGATCCGTGCAAGTTTTAACTTCAAAAAAATAAATAATAATAATAACTACAGTTTTAAAGATTCAGCAGTGGATTCACTATAAAATAAAATTTTAAAAATTGAAAACAATGAAAGAATAATGATCCAGGATCAACTCAACGCATCAGTCATTGGTAACTTAGAAGTAAGCTGTTACTAAAAATAAACACTGACAAACAACAAGTGATTGGGGAAAAAAAGTCAACGCTAAATCATTTCGTTATCCAGTAAGAATTCGATGAGAAAATACAACGGCTTGGTTGGCAGTGAAGGAAAAACGAATCTGCAAGAAAAATGAAGAAACAGCGAACATAAACGGAGGACAAATAGAGAACGAGAGAGAGAGAAAATATACGAACCTTCGAAGGCGGCGAGCGAAAGAGACTGCAAATGTCTCAATCCGGAAATAAAGAAAAAGAAGTGAGTTTTACAACGCAACTGCGTATTTATAGCGTGGGTGCGACAAGACGAGAATATGGTGGCTGCGAGGCATATGCCGTTTTGAAAGCCTCGTCCTCCACGTGTTTGTTCATGCATTGAATCATGACTCCTCTTCCTTTAGGGTTTTTGTTTCTGCTTTGGGCTGGGCTGATTCTTATTAAGCCCAATGTACGCCTCGGCACAACAGTCCCAAACGGATCCTACGGAAGGAAAATTCGGCTTTAGGGCTGGGTAAATCATAAATCAAATTTTTTAATCTTTTATTAGTATTATGCTAGACAAAAAAGCCCGAGCCAACCTGACCTCGCAAGCTTTAAGTCTAGTCCACATGGTAAATCGAAAGATATGAGCTAAAAAATTTAAAATTTATACGTAGTAAGCCTAACATTAAAGTCAAGACTTTATATTATATAAAATAAAAAGATAATTCAAATAAAAAAAAAATCAAAATCAAAATCAAATATCCTTAACCCAATAACCCTTAATTAAAACAAAAGCATTGCATCACACACTACACTAGTCGTGAATCGCTTATCGTCAACGCTCAACAGTTGATAGCCTTACAGTCACTGCCACATCCTCAGTTTTCACTGCCTCATAGCCACCATCGCCACCGGTTGTCGTGACCCAATACGCTACTCCACGAGTCCAAAAATCACTACAGCAAGCAGCCACACAACGTGATTTGAGAGCCCAGCATGCATTGAACCTTGCACCAGCATCGACTACAGCACGACGCACAAACACAGCACAACATCAACAATGAACCCAATCATAATTCTTGAACCCACTATACCCACACGATCTTTGAGGTGTAAATCAATTTTAGTTTTTATTTTTTCATTTCTTGTTAAAAAAAATTAATTTCTTCACTGATTTTGAATATATATATATATATGAAGTTGCAATTCTTCATTTGCTTGTGTATATTATTTTGGGCCAAATTACAATTTGATTGTGATTCGAACCTCATATTTGATTAGGAAACATTAGTGTTGATTTTTTAATTGCATTACATGTTTATGCATTTAGATTTTCAACAAATTTGAAATATTCATAATTTTTTTTTAAAAAAAAAACTTTGCTGAATTGTTGTCCTAGAATAGCTTTTGGTGGGTATAATTACAATAATCTAATGTGCTACATGCTTTAATTTGTTGTAGGATTATAATGGAGAATGCTTCTGATTTACCTCTGATTGCGGAGATAGAAAATGTTAAGGAAGAATTAAACGGTGATGACAAAAATGGCCTGCAAATATTGGATTAATTTATTTTTTATATTAGTATTATGGTTCACTATGTTGTGTTGGATAATCGTATATTGGATATCATATGTAATTTAAGTGTTTTTTTTTAAGTTTATAGCTTTATTCAAAATTTATTTAAAAATCGATAAAAGCCCAAACAAGGCCCAGGTTTGGCCTAAGCCTGTTTAGATTCGGCCCAATCTTGGCCCATTTAAGATTAGATGGGCTTTCTAAGAGCTTGGGCCTATTTTTGAATACATGAGCTTGGGTCTGGGCTTGCAAAAGCCCAACCCAGACCTACAATTTATCAACCCTAACCAATCTCTATCTACGATCTGAATAGTGATAGCCAGTCAAAACTTATAACAAGTGCTACTTGTAGGGTTGGCAAAATCCCGGGCCGGGTCCGGGTATTGCAATACCCGGACCCGGCCCGGGTGCCAATTTTTTTTGTCCGGGCCGGGTATTTTAAGCCGATCGGGCGGGTTTTAATCCGGTGTACCGGATTTTGTATTTTTTAATATTATAATATATATTTTTTTTTTTTTTGCAATTTTATTTGTAATTTTATAAGTTTTAAATTTATTTTAATGAAATTTAACATGAAATTATAAACTTTAATTGTTTAAAAATTTATATTTTTGTAATAAATGAGTCAAATAAATATAAATATTTAAAAAAATATATATTTTATAATTTTTTTTAATAAAATCCGGGTTCCGGGTTTATCAAATAATACCCATGCCCGGCCCGCCTTCACACCCGGGCCGGGTATTACCCGGACCAAATCACCCGGGTCCGGGCCGGGCGGGCTTTTTTGCCACCCCTAGCTACTTGATTACATGCTTTCAAAACTTTTTATAAAATGACGAGTCATCAAACAATGATAATATAATTGTTAATTTTTTAATAAAGTTTGTAACCGAACAAGTAGTCCAGTTGATTTAATCTCTTGCAATTGAATGCAAGGGGCGGGTTCAAAGTGGAAAAAAAAATTGATACTGATTAAGACTATGTTTGAATTGGTGATACGATTATGATTTAGGACATTATTTCATGACTTTAGAATTTTGTTACTTAGGTTATTTTAAATGGTCAATTATGTATGTATTTTAATATTTCATTTCTATTATAATTATGACTTAGTTTTCTTTTTAAGTTAACTTGAGAGGTAAATTTATCCTATCATAAATAGAGATGCCTTTTTATTATTTTTATAACTTCAATTATTTAATAAAACCTTTCTTTATAATTTCGTTTGGGATTATTTATGAAAATCTATTTTATAAAGTCATTTAAATTAAAGCATCATCGAATCTCACTTAAAACGTTATTAAAATTTCATTGAATTATTTGATAAAAAAAAAACACTAGATATATTAGAGCATAATCTAATTGTGTTAATTTGATAAAGTATTATAACGATATCTAGTATTTATTATCTTATCAATTTGCTTTCCTATCATGTTTGTCGAGGTAAAATGAAATCATTAATATAATTGAATGCCCATATAAACTTGTAAGTTTAAAGGAAATAATACATTCGGTAAGTCTCATTGTTAGTGTCGTGGCAATATAGAATAAATAAAATAATTGAGCATTTTTAATCGAAATAATTTTTGTTTTTGAAGAATATTAATTTTGGGTTGTTCAATTAATTAAGGAAATTTCAATAGAATTCTTCGTTCTCTCAATATTATTATTATTTTTTTTTTACTTTTTTGTCATTTTTATTGTCTGAATTTTCAAAAATTAAGACCTCTCTAATAAAAAAAATTAGGAAGTTTCTATTTTTTTTTTATTTCATATTGGGGTGCCTTGGTTTACTTATCTCAGTTTTCTTTCTTTTCTTTTTTTTTTTAATAATATATATAGATTGAAAATCATTTCACCCCAAACAACTCATTCTCGTTCTAATGCATGACATTTTTAGAAGATTATAGGCTTTTATTATTCTAATCTTTATTGTTATTTTCTATTTTAATTAATGTGTAATTAGGTATGTGTTTAGATCTTTTACTTTTATTATAATTGTGATTTTAGTTTCCCCATTTGAGTTAATTTGGGGAAGTAATTTTACCTTGTTATAAATAGAAAGATATTGCCATTAGTTTCCAAAGCTTTTGAATTAATAAAAATTATTCCTCCTTATTTACCCTATGGGTGTTCATTATCCTTAACCTTATGTTGTTGACTTTTATTGTAAAATTCTCACATTGAGTGTGATGTCATGAGATGTGCCATTTTTACCTTACAATTGAAATATCTCTCACTTTCTACGGGTCCGATATGTTCAAGTACGGCCCGGATGATGATGAGCTATATTATTCTAACTTAAGAGCAAGTTCTTTTTCAAGTTAGGGGACTTATGTAAGATGGTTACATGGAATGAGTAGGGTACATCTCTGAAGTTATAGCTTGAGTAACATGTGTCCTTTTGAGGCATATCAGGCATGATTTCAAAGCTTGCAGTGAGAAGAATCTAACCTAATATAATATTCTCTTTCTTCTATTTTTTTTTTGTAAGTTTAAAATATTTTCTTATTTTTCTATTATTTTAAAAATTTTATCTTTTTTTTTAGATATCGAATTTACCGTTTATTTTGCTTTTCTTATTTCATTTCGGAGAATTTTATTATATAATACTCTTTCAAATTTGCCTATTTTAATAAATAAGTTAGTATAAAAATATTCCAAACCAGTTTTGTTAATCATACTTTCATTAATAAGATTTCATTCAGACTTCTCAAAAACTTGTTTTTGTTTCTCTCAATGTTTTCTTTTCGTCACCTTCTCTATCCTTTCACTAATGCTTGTTTAATTTATGACAAAATTTGAAGTCAGTAAATAGCTATAGTTGCACTAGCCCCCAAGGGCGTAGCCGAGTTGGTTGACAGTGCAATCTGTCGCCCCTCACTTGTGTGGACTCGGGTTCGAGCCTTGGGGGTGGGGAGGGGGATAAAAATTGATTTGAGCTTGCCCACCACTCTTTCATTTAAAAAAAAAACAAATAGCTATAGTTGCACTAAATAGCTGTAGCCTGTATAGGTGTCCCATAAGAAAAGGGCATAGAAAAAGCCAAGACTAAGTAAGAAAAATGATAACGAGAACGAGATACTGCGAATTTCAAGACCAAAAACATCCATTAAAGTCTAAACAAGATGACAAGACAAGGATGATAGAAGGGAAACAGCCACCGCCACCACCATCAAGTCCTCCAAATTAACATTATCCACGTTGACCATCCGCCACAGCCACACAACTAATCTAAGCAACCACTAATTTGCATTTTATTTTGCTTGCTTCTGCTGTTACTACAAATTAAGCATCTGCAATCTCAGCAGGACTGCCAGCCGCTAACACTAGCTCCGGGTGAATACGTCCCAAATATGTTCCATCCAATGCATTGGGTTGCCCCAGTGACTTCAATGTCAAGGGCGCTGCCTTCTATCCGGATATCGTCATTGCTCCAAATGTCGGTCCCTGCATTTAGATTAACTATTACATCACTTATTGTGGAAGCAAAAACACAACGGCTATGAACGTACTTTAAACTATGACTCAGTTTTAGCAGTGCTAAATTGAATTTATAGAAATTTGCTTAAGGAACAATTTAGTTGCATCTTCAAAAAATTAACTCGAATCAGAAACTCAACAGTTACAAACAGACTCTAAACTATGACTCAATTTCAGCACTGTCAATTATAGCAGCAGCACAGAAAATCAAGGACTCTACTATATGATGTAAATAGACATAATACCATTCTTGGAGCACCATCAATCTCAGCAACTTCCATGCCAGCAACGATCATCCCAGGAACAATTTCTCTAGTCAGCTTCACAATAGCATCCTCAGCAGTATTCATATCAAGAGCCTTCATTCCCGGCACACTCTCAATCATTCCAATGCTCTTCACCCAATGGAGCCAAATGGCCCATCATGGCCACAGGAACCCACCACCACCTTAGCTCCCATCACATTAGGGTCCATGCAAGACTGAGTGTTGTGATTCATCGACACCAACGCCCAATTGGTCACTACACCGCCAATTCTGTTGCCCTTCACAATCAGATCCTCAGCTGCCACAGCGTTGAAGAGCTTGACATTTGGGCGGGCCAAGAGCTTGCTCATGATGGTGGAAGTGAAGAGAGCAGCATGCTTGAGGACAACATAGTTGTCTTGCTCATCACAGTCAATGCCTGGCTCATCGAGAAAGAGGTGGGCTGGCTTGCGCACTACCTATTATAACCAATCACAAGCAATTCATTTATTAGTATCAACTTCAGAGTTCATTCACATTCAATTGAAGTCGAGGAAGCTAAATTTTAACAAAAGCACTAGAATGGAATTGGGACTTTCTCATTTACCATTTAGTCCATAACATTCATCGCTCTCCATAAACCATAATATTTATTAATCACGATAATTTATCTAATTTTAGCAGTCCCATTGAGTAATTTATTAAAAAAAACAACAATGGAATAAACTATTCCAATCCTAATATTTACAGGAAGAAATATGTAGAAGGTCAAAACGAAGAAATATATTATTTTGGGTCTGTAATTTAGTGAAAAATAAAAATTAAAAAAGGTCAAAAACATAAAACCAATAAAGTTTCTGGAGAGAGAAATGAAATAAACAATTATAAAGTTTAGTTTCTTGAGGGGCCGAGGGCCCAACATGAGAGAATAAACAATGCTGTAATTTCATGATTATTATATTAAAAATAATAAAATATATTCACTTCCAATCCAACAGCAAACGCATTATTTACCATGGCAGAGAAGAGCTGGCCACCAAGCCAGGCGCCACCTCCGAGGCTAACAGATTGCTTGAGGGTAGCGACCTGAACGTTAGGATTTTTGCTAATCTCGTAAGCACAAGCGAGGCCAGCAGAGCCAGCACCCACCACCACCACATCAGTGTCTGCATGTGTGATCATGTCCGTCGTGTACCTGCGTGTCATTTCACTAGAGACAATGGATTCCTTGATGGGGTCGAACTTGAAAGCGTTCAAATCATAAGGAGGAGATGAAGCAGAAGCAGACGCAGAAATGGACGTGTTGTTATTACGAGATGATGTCGAAGATTTGGTGCTGGGTTTTTGATGAGGACGAAGTGAAGAAGGTGCTGATGAAATGGGAATCCCGTTGCCATGAAAGCAAGAGTTGTTTCCAAAGGGCTTTGTCCCTGCTTGCTAAAGAATAAGACAGAGATGAGGTCAAAGCTGGGGCTGCCATGTTTAATTATTTTTGCTGCTTCTAGGGTTTCACCGTTCGAGAAGAGTGGTAGAAAATTTCTCCATGCTTGGGCGTGGGGGCCGGAAATTCTGAGGTAAATTTTTTCACTACTCACAAAAGGTGGCGGTCTTTGCAACTTTTTACCTAAAATCCATTTCTGAAGTTACCAAAAGAACCCTAACCTAAAGTTTTATTCAATTATACCTTCGATGATTGTCGCCAAAATGACAACAGAACGGGTCTAATATGTGTAATTTTTAGGGACCTCTCTTAAAGTTTAGCGTATCAACATTTAGATAAAATATATTGATGTAATTATGGATATCTCCCTTAGTGTTAATATAAAAATATGTACGGCGTCAGTGTTAAAGGATAAATGTGTAAAAGTATATTTAAAATTTAAAAAAATAAGATTAAAAAAGTTGAATTTGCATCAAAGTATGAGAATACGTTATTCTAGCATCACTCAATAACCCAGTTCAGTCGTTTAACCATTGGACAAAACTAAAATTAAACTTTCATTCAACCACATTATTATGCTCCTCGTTTCTGATACCAAACCCACAAGCCCACCACACAACCATTTTAATTATTTGCTCTAAAGAAAGCACCGAAGAAGCCAATGCAAAGATCAACACTTTGCAAGTAATTGCACCATGAGTTATGAACAAGATGAACTTTGCGATAGCCCAAGGCTTCCACGAAGCAAGTTTCGCCATCAATCAGGGTTAGCCATGGCTGGGATTGAGAGAATTAGAGGTTAATTTTCAAATCACAGCTTGCATCTGAAGATTTTGTGATTTTAAACATATTACTAATGCTTTTTTTTTTTTTGGGTAGGACTTTGTTGATTATATATGAAAATATGTTTGTTGAATTTGACGAATATGCTGCTGCATGTTGTTCTTTGAGTGATACTTTCTTATTTGTCAAGTTTTGAAACAATCATAGCTTATAATGTTAGAAAGTTATGGTTTTTATATTACCAAAAAAAGTGGGTTTTGTCACTTGTATGAATCTGTTGCTTGTTAAACTAATTGACTTGTATGTCTTTGATTTAATGAGAAAAAGATGATTTTTTTATTTAATTTAATGCAAAAGCTGAAAATGGATGTGTGATTTTGCTTACATTATGGAGTATTTGCTATTGTGTTTGTTGTGTTGAGAAAAATGAGGCTTTGTTGCTGTTGAAAGCGGATTATGTAATGTTTCCATTTAGAGTAAATTCAAAACCTACTATAATATAAGCTTTTTTTTTTTTTAAATTGCTTTCATTATTCTTTATGGTTTTTAGTGAAGTACTAATCCATTATGTAATTATCTACATGTAAGATAGAGGAGAGAGATTAGGCTATAAAAAAGAAGATGTGCTACTGTTGGCTTAGAACAGTGTCCATGGAAACGGTAAGTATTCCATTGTTTGTTTTAATTCAATTAATGTTAATAAATTAATTTACTTAGTTTATAAGTATGTTTTCCTCATGGTGCATTTACAAAGCATGTGTTGCACTTTAATTTGTTTATTTTAATTTTAAAGGTCAACTTACTCAAGAGTGACTAATAGCAAGTTAATGCATCCAACAGCATTGAAACATCAAGTTGTAATTATGGAGCGAGACAATAGAAGCCATGTCATTCTTATCTAACAATATATTTTTAAAGGATTAGATGATATATAACCTTTAAGTGTAAGCATTGAAATGATGAAAATGTTGTATCATCTTTTTGTCACTTATAGCCATATATGTGGGCTTGAATATTTTGGTGTACTTTGTTGTTGTGTGATACTTACAAACTCACACCTTTGAACAAGCTAAGTGTACCTTATGTTTGTTTTAATCATAGCAAATTAATACTATAGTTGCTGCTCCTCTAAATATTGGTTACTGCTGATTTGTATAGGTTGATGGAATTCATCCATTGATGACATTTGATACTCTTATAGCTGCTGAAATGCTTATAAATTTATAAATTGCTTTATAAAAAGGTGTCTTATTTGATTATGCATTTTGTTATTGATATGAGTTTGTTTTATTATGATGTTTGTTGTTTTATTGTTGGAATGCATATTTTATGGCAGTTAAGGAGTAGTTTGAGCAGGGGCTTGTGCTTTTGTTATGCTTGCCCTTGAGTATTATTTGCTTGAGCGTTATTTGCTCGTCATGCTTGCTATTGTACATTATTTGCTCATATGATTTTATTTTTGTTTGACATAATAAGTTGTTAGAGTAAGCACATTTATATGATAGCAAAGTCCATGATCGTGGGCTAGCACAGATAGCTAGAGCAGAAATGTAGAAATAGATTTAAGAAATAAAGTAGCATAGTAGTGGAAACTTAAAAACCTCATTGATATTATAAGCTACAAGCTACATTTTGCTACAATTGTTTTGGTAATTAGAATCTGCTGGCTTTCAGGCAGTGTTTGAGCTTGATTTTGTTGATGAGTTAAATGGGCGATGAGTTTTGAAAAGGATGTTGAGATTTTTTAAGAAGAAGAAGAACGAAGTGTGCTATGATGATTTGTCGAGCTTGCCAAAGGCTCTATTTATAGGTGTTGCTACTAAAAATATTACCACATATTTACAACGATAGTATTGTTATTTCATTTTTTTTAATTACTATACAATGTCAATTTTTTCACTTCTTATTTTTATCTTTTATGTTTTCTGATTTTGGTGGGATTTTTATTACCCAACAGTCTATCTTTATTTAATCATTAAATATTTTGAAGACAAGGTTGTTATCGGAATTTCAATAGTCCACCAACAGTCAAGATGACAGAATACTAATGAGGGGGGAGGTCTTTGTAATTAAATCAATACATTTTATCTAAATGTTAATACACTAAACCTCAGGGGAGGTCTTAAAAATTACCCGTCTAATATGTGATTCACTTGACATAAATCTAAATTTATCAAATTTAGTTCGGTTTAAAATGAATTTAGAGCTGATATAACTTAAATGAGTAGATGCAGAAAAAATTTAGAGTAGATACAGATGTAACTTAAAATTTGAATCCATAAATTTTATTTAATTTTTAAAAATATTTGACTGTCAATTGTTTACTACTTTCATAGTCAAATAAAATTTATACACATCATATTAAATTAACGTCACACTTATAAGATATCATATGTTACATGTGATGTCTCATACATCAAAATTTTCATATATTTTATTACTTGTCTCAACTTTATTCTTCTAAATATGCCCAATTTTTTTCCTCGCCCATTTTATGTTTGATGTCCTTATTGCATGTTTGACCTTAGTTGTTAAATGTTTTATGTGACCTATGACATATTTACGTCGTTATCATGTTTAACTGTGACATATTTACATCATTATCATGTTTAACTGTGACATATTTACGTCATTATCATGTTTAACTGTGACATATTTACGTCATTATCATGTTTAACCTCAGTTGTTGTATGTTTGACCCCAGTTGTTGCACGTATTATGTGACTTTTTATATGTAAATTTTATGTTGCATATTCGACCTCAGTTGTTAGATGTTTCACTTGAATTGGTATGTGTTGAATAAAGCCAAAAATTAAAAATTTTTCCACCCATTTCATGTTGGACGTCTGTGTTGCATTTCAACTTTAGTTGTTACATGTTTCATGGGACCTATTGCATATTTACGTTGTTCTCATGTTTAACCTTAGCTGTTGCAAGTTTGATATCAATTGTTGCGTGTTTCATGTGACATTTTCACATGTAAATTTCATGTTTGACCTAAGTTGTTCCATGTTGCATATGTTGAATAAAGCTAAAAAATTAAACTTTTTCTGCTCGTTTCTTATTTGATGATTAGTGTTAAAAATTGTATGTTCATTAAAGGGTAAAAATATTATTTTGTGTTTATATTATAATTTACATTTGTAATTATGTAACATATTATGAATTTCTAATTATTTTTCTAAATATCTGATTTTATGTATTTTTGTGTGTTTATTAGGTAAAAATAATAATTTCACATAATTCGAGGCTCTAAATAAATGTACAAATGACAAATTTGGAAGCCAAAGGCCCAAGAAGTTATGAGGATCCGCGACTTTTATTGTGAAATTATAAGTTTTTACCACGTTAAGTGTGGTAATTGTGAAATTATAAGTTTTTACTATATTAGGTGGGTTAATTGTTAGTGGAATGAATTATGTGTTTTTCAGTAAATTAAGTTAAGTTTATGTTTTATTAGTGAGATAAATGTATGATTATGATATAATTGGCTTTATTTATGTGTTTGGTGTGGATCAATAACGTATTAGTATAAATCTAGAGGGGAGGGAAATACACCTCTCTACACATTTTCTTCCTTTTTTTCCCCTCAAATTCCTTTTTCCATTTCTTTTGTAATATATTTTCAATAAATAAAATTAGTTTTATTTTCAATTTTCAAATAGCATTTTTTTAAATTATGCATAATTTAATTTTATTATTATTTTTTCAATTATGCTTATCTAAATATTAATAGTTAGGGGAAAGTGAAACTCTTAATAAAAAAATATGATTTAATCAAATTCTATTTTTAATTATATAAATTAAATTATTTTCTATCTAATTTTATCCATATTTTATATTTTTAAATTTTGATTTATTGTAGACATACATCGAAGTTTGTCGCAATAAATTCTTAATATCTTAATATAAAGTATGGCAAAATTGTATTTTAACTTATTGTAGACAAGTTAAATTTTGACACATTAAGTATTTAATCCATAATAAAATTAATGAGAAAATAATTGTAATTTATACAATTAATCTTTTGGGCAATAAAATAAAATTAATAAGAATTTATTAAATTGTATTTATTACTAAAAGTGGATCAATGACCCTTACTAATTTAATTTTATAGTTTTGCTTAAATTAATTTGCATATATTTACACTTTATTTTCATTTTTTTAGATAAGTTAAAATAAACAAATTAAATCTTTTCTCTATGAATTGACCTCGGACTAACCGAGCTATATTGTAACCATACACTCTTATACTTGGGAGTAAATTAAATACTTTTGAGTCGTGTCATTTGATGTTTGTGTTGCATGTTTGACCTCAGTTGTTTTATGTTTCACATGACTTGTTGCATGTTTACATCGTTCTCATGTTTAACCTCAGCTGTTGTATGTTTGACCTTAGTTATTACACGTTTCACGTGACGTTTTTTACATGTAAACTTCATATTGTATGTTTGACTTCAGTTGTTGTAGATTTCAATCGAATTGTTGCATGTCTTAAATAAAGCCAAAAAAATAAAAATTTTCCCACATGTTTCATGTTTGACTTCTGTGTTTCATATTCGACCTCAACTGTTGCATGTTTCATTTGACATGTTGTATATTTATGTTGTTCTCATATTAAAAATTAGCAGTTGCATATTTAGCCTCCGTTACTGCTTAATTTACTTCTTAGTGTTTGCATTTTTTAGAATACTGATTCTCCTTTTTTTTTTGGGGATTAATTTTTGTGAATTAGATTGAATCATGACTAAAGAGCTATTAGACATTCAACCATTTCAACTCAAGTTTACAAGATTTCATATTCCAACATCATTTTTTCCCCTATTTTAATTTAAAGATTATGATGCTGAGTTTTGTGTTTATGGCAATCATTGTGCTCAACTTTTTAAGTGGTTAAATGGGTTTTTTTTTTATTATTATTGAAAAGAACAAGATTGCTTGCATGGAACTATAAGGTTGATTACTTAACGGTAATTCTTAATTATAAGGCATAGATAAGCTTTAGATCAATGTTATATAAACTATAAAAATCTACAATTATAATGGTTACTACAGTAACGAAAATAAAAAGGTCATCTTTGAGATATAAACATACAGCACGCACTCTTTAATCTTTATCCACTAACATTTTTTCAGCAAAAAGAACAGGAAAGAAACCTATATAGCAGTCTGTCAAACAAGGCGTAAAATCACTTCAGTCATCAAATAAAACATGGATGGGAGTCTCTATCTCATCAATTTCAAACCCATTAATGAAGTAAATACAACCATGAAATAACACTAAATAGAATCATGTTAGTTCTGCCCGTTTATCAATAAAATGAAAGCAATAACGAAAGCAAACGCAACTGTGAACTGGATTGAAATAAATATCTGGGATTTATCAACCATTCTAAAACTCTTTCACAATACTTTTACACTTTTAGGACTACGAAAATCCAGAAACCAAGATAGAAAAGGATTCAGGGTTAATCACACAGCATTAGCTACAAGTCTTCCACCGACACATATATACCCAGTTCGTAAATTGCTTCATCAATTGCAGAGCCAAGTGACTTGAATCGATAGCCTCGAGAATCTTAAAAAATATCAATCAATTAGTCAGCATCATCAAATTAACACATCAATATTGCATACAGAACCAAAACCAAGAAAACAAAGATACATAAACATTGTCTTAACAAAACTTCTACCCTTCTATTCCAAATAAATTAGTAATTATGTGAATTACTTTTAGCCTTGTTTTTTCATTAAACTAATAAATTAAAGTCAATGAGAACATTCACTGCTTGAATGTCTATACCCCTCGTAAATAGGTTTGCATCAAGTAGTGGTCATCATTTGAATGTAATAAAATGTATTAAACAAGTTATTTTAACAATACTACAAGCAACCAAACTTATTTCCCCACTCAGCAGAGATATTTCATCATGAACGAACTTTCGGATTCAATTGCCATTCACTCTTCACCATCAGAATATAAAGCTTAGCCATTGACATGTTAAAAGATAAAGTTTCTCAAATTCAATCTTTAATAATATGAAATTGTAAACCTGAGCACTTTTAAATTAATCAGGTGCAAAATCTACAGGAACTAACTTAAAATAGTTTTGGGAGATCACACATCCTTAAGCATCTCAAAAGAAATCAATATTAAAAGATATATTCATATTTATCTAATTTTTCTTATTTTTTCCATTTTACAGGAGTAAGTTAGTAAGTCATAAAATAGCGTACCAGTACAAACTAAAGGGGTTAACTAGCCAGATAAAATAAGCAGTTAACCACTTCCACTCCAAAAAAGTTATCAAATAAACCAATTAGTACAAACTAATTGGGTTAACTAGCTAGACGATAAAATAAGCAGTGAACCACTTCCACTCTAAAAAGGTTATCATGAAAATAGTGTACCAATACAAACTAATGGGGTTAACTAGCTAGCCGGATAAAATAAGCAGTTAACCTCTTCCACTCCAAAAAGGTTATCAAATAAATCGGTTGGTTAGCTAAACCAAGCAGTTAACCGCTTGCATTCTAGTAAAGTTCTCCAATTAGCTAGCTAGTTGGCTAAAATAAAAGGTTAACCACTTCCACTCTAGAAACTTAGTGAATGCGGTCACATGGCAATCAGATAAAATAAATTGGTTATGCTTATCCTCATCTTTTTGCTCTTCATCCATTTTTACCATGTTTTTTTCACCAACATCTAAAATTAGATCCTCAAACAATGTCCTAAATTGACAGTCTCCTCATTCATTAATTTTCTTTCATTTTTTAACAATTGCAGCCCTTTAAACCTTTCCAACTAACCCTATTTGCTTTATATTTACTGTACACAACATTTAATAATACGTCAACAATACAAATTGAAGGGAAAAAAATAGAGAGAAGAAAAACACTCATTTTTTTATATTCTTTAATATGAATTACATCAACTTTAAATAGAGAAGAGCATAAGGGTTGGCTCATAGAATTAAGGAGCAAAAACAGTAACAAACAAAAAAAGAAAAAAAGAACTAAAAAAGGAAATATCTTAAAATTTGAATAATTCATACTCTAATTTCCTGATTTTATAAGATATGATCTTTAATTTCCTGATTTTATGAGATTGAATTTTCTAATTTTCCTATACTCCTCTCAAGTTGGTGCATAGATGTCAATCACGCCCAACTTGCTTATCAGAAGTTCAAGGATAGGTCTAGCAAACCCCTTACTCAAGATGTCAGTTGTTTGCTAACTAGAAGGCACAAATGGCAAGCAAATAGTCCTAGATTTAAGTTTTTCCTTAATGAAGTATCGATCAATCTCAATGTGCTTCACTCTATCATGATGAACAGGATTGTGAGCAATACTTATTGCAGCTTTGTTGTCGCAATACAACTTCAGAGGAAGTTCCACGCTCTTTTTTAGTTATTCTAAGATATTGTATATCCGCAATAGTTCACAGATCCCTTAAGCCATCGCTCTAAACTTAGCCTCTACAATACTTCTAGCAACAACATTTTGCTTCTTGCATCGCCAAGTAACCAAGTTTCCCCACACAAAGGTGCAATACCCTGAAGTAGATCTCCTGTCAGTTATTGAACCTGCCCAATCTGCATCAGTAAATACCTCAACACTCCTTTGATTAGTACTTTTTAAAAAAAGACCTTTCCTAGGAGTAGACTTCAAATACATTAAAATTCGATAGACTGCCTCAAGGTGCTTTTTATAAGGTGCGTGCATGAATTGACTAACAACACTGACTAGAAGGCAATATCCGGTCGAGTATGGGATACATATATTAGTTTCCTAACCAATTTATGGTATTTACTAGTATTACTAGGAACATTTCCCTTTTTCCAAAGCTTCACATTGGGATCCATGAGAGTTTTAGCTTATCTGCAACCACTCATCCTGGTTTTTTTTCAAAAAATCAAGAATATATTTTTGTTAAGAGATAACAATTCATTTTCTCAAACGAGCAACTTCCATGCCAAGGAAATATCTTAGTGCTCCCAAATCTTTGATCTCAAAGTCTGATGCAAGGCTCTTCTTTAGTCTCTCCATCTCAGTCACATTATCACTTGTGAGAATAATATCATTAACATAAACTATTAGCATAGAAACCTTTCCTTCAGAAGAGAACTTGAAAAACAAGGTATAATTAGCTTGTCCTTAGGAATATCTTTGTTTTCTAATTGATTGTGTGAACTTTTCAAACTAAGCCCTTGGAGATTGTTTAAGCTCATACAAAGACTTTTTTAGCTTGCACACTTTTAAGCTAAATTTCTCCTTAAAGCCCGGTGGGTTATCCATGTACACCTTTTCGTCCAAGTCACCATTGAGAAAGGTATTCTTCACATTTAATTGCTACAAGGGCCAATCTAAATTAGCAACAATAGATAAAAGCACTCTTACATGTTCAGCTTTGCAACTGGAGCAAATGTCTCAGAGTAATCAATGCCATATGCTTGGGTGAATCCCTTAGCCACCAATCTAGCCTTGTACCTTTCCACTGAACCATCAGAGTTGTACTTCACAGTGAAGACCCATTTATAGCCCACAATAGTCTTCCTAGCTAGCAAAGCCTTAACACTCCAAGTATGGTTCTTCTCAAGAGCTCTCATCTCTTCAAGCACTACTTCCTTCCACTTTAGAACTTTTAAAGCCTCATGTACATTGTTAGGAATTTCTACATTGGACAATTGAGAGGTAAAGGCAGTAAAAGATTGAGAAAATTTTGAGTATGACGCAAATTTAGACAACTGATGACTAGTACAGGATCTAACCCCTTTACGAAGAGTTATAAGAATGTTCAAATCGAAAGACTAAGACTGACTGTTGGGAAGATAAATAGAATTACTTGTACAAGACTCAAAGTGTTGATTTGTCCTTGGTTCAGAATCATGGATGTGTTATAGAGTCAATTCGTCTTCTTGTTTCTTATGATTCTTTTTCAAGTAAACAATCCCTTTCCAAGTTCGATCACCTACCTTGAAGCTATTACCTGTTGCTTTAGCAAAATTATCATGTTCTGGCATTATAGTAAATTGTTCTTTATTGTTAGTTTACAAAAGTTTTTTTAAAAATTCTGATTTTCATATTATTTTTCAAATGTAGGCCTAGACTTAGAAGAAGCATCACTCATTGTGAGAGGAGTTTCAATGAGTGAATTTTTGCCATTTACTGTAGGTGTAAAGGTACTTGATTTAGGATCTTATGAGAAAAATACATCATCTAAGAGAAAGACATCGCCAAAGTTAACCAATAAATCTTCCTTAAAATTCTTTCCCTAAAGATGAGTATCTTGAAAAAATGGTTGTTTTTTTTAAAAAAGTGACATCTATTGTGACAAAAAAAAATTTTGATATCGGATCAAAACATTTATAGCCTTTCTGAGTTGGTGAGTAACCAATAAAGACACATTTTATAGCTCTGGGCTTAAGTTTTCCAATTTTTCTATGTTCATGAACAAAAACTATACAACCAAATATTTTTAGAGGTAGATCAGCAGAAAGTCTAGTAGTTGGAAGGCAACTTTTGAAAACTTAGAAAGGAGTTTGAAATTGTAAAACTCTAGAGGACATTTTGTTTATTAAGTATGCAGCAGTTAAAATAGCCTCTCCCTATAAATACATAGGAACTTTAGTTGTAAAAAGTAATGCATGAGCCACCTCCAACAAATGTTTATTTTTCCTTTCAGCAATACCATTCTGTTAAGGTGTATCGATGCAGGAACTATGATGAATTATTCCCTTTTCAAGGAAAATTTTTGCCCAAATCATGTTAAAATACTCTTTCCCATTATCACTTCTAAAAATTTATATGTTAGTCTAAAATTAAGTCTGCACCATATTGTAAAAATTTTTAAAAACCTGTTCAGCCTCTTATTTTTCTTTCAATAAATACACCTAGCAAAGTGAAGTATCATAATCTATAAATATGATAAACCATCTCTTGTTAAAAGGTGTACTTATCTTATTTGAACTCTAAATATCACTATAAATAATAGTGAAGGGTTTTGACGGTTTATATGGTTGTAAAGGAAAAGATGTACGGTGATGTTTTGCTAATTCCCAGATTTCACAATGAAACAAAGATAAGTCTTTACTGTCAAACAACTTAGAAAACAAATGTTTTTAATATTTAAAGCTTGGGTGGCCTAATCTTAAATGCCATAACGTAATATTATTATTATTATTATTAGAAGCAAAAATGAATTCAAAGCAGGAACTTATTAGTTGAGATTGTTGCCTCGATTCAGATCCATCATCAAAGAAATAAAGTCCTCCACTCTGTTTAGCATTACCAATCATCCTCCCCAAGGTCAAATCCTGGAATACACAATGAGTTGGAAAAAAATTAATTTGACAAATTTGATCATGGGCTAGCTTACTGATAGACAAATGATTACAAGAAAGTCTGGGAACATAAAGAACATTGTGAAAAGTGAGTGATGGAGACACTATAATAGAACCTTTTCCTGCAATGGCTAAAAGAGAGCCATTTGCAATCTTAATTTTCTAGTTACCTGCACAAGGACTATATGAAGAAAAAAGGGTTGATGACCCTGTCATATGATTGGTTGCACCTAAATCAATAATCTAGATGTGATCGAAGTTGGCACTAATGAAAGCGACTTTTAAGTAATTACCTTTTTGAGCTAATGAACAAGAAGGAATTTTCTAAGACTTGAAAAGCTTGTACAGTTGGTCTATTTACTCCTTGGTAAAAGGAAACAAACTTGAAAAAGACTGCTACTCTTAATCCGAGACACTAGCCTGAAGTGCACACCCCTCTCCACTAGACTTTTTCTTTCAGTTTTAAGGCTTGCCACGAATTTTCCAACATGTTTCCCTCGTATGCCATGAGCGTTCACAATGGTCGCACCATGGCCTTTCAAACTTCTTACCATCCTCCTTCACTTCCTCTTGAAAATCCCGAGTTACAAAAGCAGAACCTTTTGCTTCTGAGTTAGTAGTAATAGGAACAAATTTATTCTTAAGCATCACACTTTGCCATGCTTCTTCTCTCCGAACATCTGAGAAGGCCCCACGAATTGTTGGTAGGGGAGTTTTTCCTAGAACACGGTCTCGCACTTCATCTAACTCCTTGTTAAGTCTTGTCAAGAACATGAAGACTCGATCATTCTCTTGCCATTTCATAAATCGGACACTATCATTTTCACACTCCCAAATGTCATTGTAATAAAGATCTAACTCCTACCACAAGGTCATCAACTCGTTGTAGTAGGAGGTTACATCTTGATCACCTTGTTTTGCATGCCAAAGTTTGGATTTTAACTTAAAAATTTGTGAAGAACTCTCTAAATCAAAATACGTATCTTTGGCTGCTTCCCAAACATCTTTGGGTGTCAGTAGATGCATGAAGAGTTTGCCAATTGCAGGTTCCATTGGATTTACCAACCATGCAATAATAAAATAATTTTCTAATTTCTAGGTCTTGAGGGTTGGATCTCCATCTGCATGTGTTGTCACTTCTCCTGTTAGATATCCAAGCTTTTCTTTGCCTTCCAAGATCAAACGAATTGTTTGCATTTAGACTGTGGATATTCAATTGGAAAGAACTAATAGACCCCTCCAAGCCATTGAATAAGATGGAAGAGTTTAGATTCGAACTTGCGGTGCTTTCCCCTGATGTCACTAAGTCCTTGCTGGTCTCACCAGTTAAAGCCATCTTCCATGGATTTTGGTTTGCCATAGATAATCCCTAGATTGGAGCCTAGGGCTCTAATACCGTCAAGGGAAAATATAGAGAAAAGAAAAACACCTTTTTTTTTATATATTCTTTAATATGAATTACATCAGCTTTAAATGGAGAAGAGCACAAGGGTTGGCTCCTATAATTAAGGAACAAAAACAGTAACTAACTAAAAAAAAAAGAACTAAAAAATGAAATATCCTAAAATTTGAATAATTCTTATTCTAATTTTCTAATTCGATAGGATATGATCTCTAATTTCCTGATTCTATGGGATTGAATTTCCTAATTTTCTTACACAAACAAAACTTATTGGTATCATAAGAACTTTTAATTACTTTATACTGATCAAAAGTGTATCCGCGCTCTATGACCAAGTCCTCCACTTATCTCTTCTTTGGTATCCATTTTATAATTGAATTATATTGTTCAAATCTTATAAAAGACAACACATAAATATAGTGTCAATTTAATTAATACCAACAGAAATAGCAAAAATTAATAGCAAATAATCGTAAAGGAGGAAAATGGTGTGCAAACATCAGGGTAACGGCTAGCCGGTTTGTTTGTAGCGGCTGACCGCTTGATTGTGGCAGAGATTCTACCATTCCAGTGGTTAGCCGGTTTGTATAAGCGATTAGCCACTTGGATGGCAGAAACTCAACCACAACCTAGCGGTTTTATTTCTTTCCAATCTCACCGGTTGGATTCATTTTACTTGAATCCAACGGCTGCATTTACAAGTCGGCACAATGCTGGGCATTGAGGGCTGGCATCGTAGCTTTAGCGTTACTGAAAAGCACACATGTATTTTTGTCTCTTGAATCATTATTTTATTTTAACTTAAACATCTCCCAAAAATTTTACAATAATTATATCTGTATCATATTCAATTTTACACCATTTTCCCTTGAACCATAAACTTCCTTAAACGGTTTTATCTCTCAATTGTTTCTTCTCAATCTCAGAAGAAGCCACATGAGTGCAGAGGTTTTTTTTTTTTTAATAAAATTTTTGTTTCAAAATATTATCCAGCAAGTTCTCTAGCTTAAAATTTTCTTGGCAAATCTTTTTTAGTATCTACTTTTCTTTTATTAAATATACATTTCACAATATCACATGAATAGCATACACTAGTGAATTTTAATTTAAACTTAAAAATTACTTAATGTTAATAATTTTTAGATTATTTGAGTTGTTGTATGTATTAAAGGTTGTGTATTTGTTTAATAATTATATTATACAATTAAGTTATTTGGTCTCTTTTCATTGTCATAAAAAAAATTCGAAATTATGTTTAACTAATTATTAAATTATTTATTTTTAAATTTTAAAATTTAAATAGGTGCATATAATGCTAAATTTTATATAAAACATTACTGTTTGTATTTATCATTGACCATTTTGGCTTGTTGTGTTTGAAATATATTACTCTAGATAACTCTCCAAATAATTGAAAAAGTATCAAGAAGTAATTTGTTCGTTTGTTGTATATTTATTTAAATCTATGTGTGGTTCCAGAGAAATTTACATGGAACTTTGATAGCTGCAAATATGGTTCAAAAAACGTTCTTAGTTTTTGCTCTCTGTAGCTTCTTTGGAACTTGAGATAGTTAGTTGAAAGTTATTTCTTGAAATTGAGGAGAAGTAATTGGAAACAATTTTAGAGAATATACTGGGGAGTTTTTAGGTGTTTGTTCAGAAAACATTACATTTAAACTTTGAAAGGATATCGCGGTAAATAGAAAGTGGTGTGGCTGTAATTATTGTAAATATATGGGCTGATTGTTAAGTCAAAGAAGGAAATAAATATAAGATACAAAAGAAACAACAAATTGATGTAAATAAATCTACTATAACCATTTGATGAAAATTTAACAGTTATAGAAATATAAGATAACAAAATTCTGTTATTTTTACAGTTATTAAATTTTCATAAATGATTGTGAAAGAATTATATGTCTTACATTATTATGTACGCTAACAAGCTCCAAATAAAAATACTAGGGAACGCGTCAAATGTAATATGAGAGAGTGCGCCAATTGCGACTGACCGTAGCGTCACTCATGTAACATTCATTAATTTTATTTAACTTGTCACTCATGTAACATTAATTAAATTTATTTAACTTTCTCCCATCATGCTCTCTTCCTTTGAATCCCAAATTGCAAAAACTAAGTCATTTTATTATTATTACCGCACCTCCTGTCCTTAAAATGATTTCTACTATGTGGTTCTTTTTTGGTTTTTTTTTTTATATTGATATATTACATTCAGAACTCAATTGATATTTACAATAAAAAATTAACTAAAATTCTCTTTAATAATTCTACTACGATACAACATGAATTTCTTTTACCTTCATTCACATAATATCGAATAATACTTATTTTGTCTTAAATTATGGGAAGATAATTATACCCTATTCAATTTTATTAGGAGGAGAATAATAGCTGGGATTCAACCTCGAGTGCATCGGTGGCTAATGGGTAACGAGAGGTCTTCTTTGAGTTGGATATTCTGTCGATTTCAGAATGTTGGGACACGACTGAGTAGCAGATTTGATAAAAACAAATCAATCAGGTAAATAATTTATTAAGTTTGCCCAATTGATAATATAGTAGGGAACCATTTTTTATTCTTTTTGCCACGCCCACCCAACCTCATATTACATAGTGATACTGTTTTAACCTCGTATACAACGGTGCTACATTATAGTCTTACAAACTAGATCAATTTAAGTATCCAGAATATCTGTAAGTCCCCTTTTTTTTTTTGGTCCTGAGCTCATCATTCCCACGATTTCTTCGCAATCACATGTTTTCATTTCCTATTCTCTTAAATAAAAGCACATCGTGCTTCAAATGAAAAGGAAAAAAAAATACATATACAATCTAAAACCAGTTGAAAGTTTAACAGTGACAAATTCCCTCCCCTGCAACGGCAATGAACAATTCTTCTCTTTCAAAATATGACTCCTCTTGATTCTATTGCAGCAACTGGCAAATGTTCAGTCAAGAACACTTTGTTAACATCAAAACTTAGGGCTCATAATCCCAAGGATTAGTGAAGTAATCTTTTAAGATCATACAGTGCACTGTTCCCGCACATCTAAAGAACAATGGTTCATTACATAGCTTAAGCAGATCAATATCAGACTAAGATTGTTTCGATTTCTTTTTCTTGGATGGTTTTTCTACAGACGCTGCAATATACTCTTCAGGGTTGATATTCTCAGCAGATTTTTGCTTCCCAACCTTCTTTGCCTTTTCCTGCAAAAAATCAAACCAACTTGCAACATAAATAAACTGAAAAATATAATATAAATAAACATATGCAAACCAAAAAAAAATGAAATAAATCTGTGATATTTGATGTTTGCAATTACCTTTAATGACTTGGCCATGGCTCCCACATCATTTGTCTTATCCTCTGGTTCACTGGAATCCTGCTTTGAGGGTTCCTGCAATTGCCACAAGAAAATTTAAGGAAGGCAATTACCAAAATAATGATAATGAAGAAAAAAAGAAAAATACAAGTTCCTAACATAACACAAGAACAGTTAATTGGGGAGTCTCAGAATAAAACCTCAGGAGGTATAAATGCGGCGTCTCTTTTTCTTTTGTTTTCGGCTGTTTTTTCTGCCTGCTTCTCCTGCTTCTCTTGCCACTTCTTTGATTCTTTCTTTCTCTTACTTAGGAAGTATTCCCCAGATTCCAGTAGTTTGTCAATCTGCAAATATAGCCCAAATATTGCCAATATAGATTATTTAATTTGATCAGGAACAACTATAAGAAACATTCAAAAATAAGAATCAGCAAGTGGTCCAACTTCAGGTTCCAAAAAGTGTGTGTGTGTGTGTGTATACATACATACATACATACATATATATATATATATAAAAGAACATCCGCTAATTTAAATCTTGGTGTAACAAACAGAAAACAAAGAGTTTACTAATAGAAATGCATTAGCAACAAGGTGGTAAAGCAATTGTCTCACCTTACTAGGTTGTGGAGGAGGAGGGAAGGGTGTATATGGTTTCTTCTCTTTACTCTTGACCTTCTTTTGTTTAACATTTTTCCTGTAAAATTTCATCACATAATTACAATATAAACAATAAGAAACATATAACAGCAAATGCTGCAATAGTTCAAAATATCCATAGTCAACATGCATGAATTATCAGTAGATATCATACTTCTTAAACTGCGGGAGAAACCTATCCCAGTTTTCATTTGCAAGAGCTGGATCCTTTTCAAGTTCTTTCTTCACCATGAGAATCTAGATGAAATGGAAAAGAACCCACAGGAAAGAGAAAGAAAATCAGCAGTCAGAAAGGTAATGTTCACAGATTTCCAAGTGAAAAGAGAAACAACTACATGTTAGGTTTTAAAAAGAGGACAATATCATAAAGGCAAAAATTTCAAACACCAGCCTATGCACCTTGATATGGTATACAGGGTGCATTTTATTCTGTATGCAATCTTCCACTATCCTCCTCACTTGCTTCAAACCCTTAAATGAACCCATAGCAGCAACTGTGTTACCCTATTCAATTATAAAGTCAGCTTTGGCTTTCCACTTCATATATTGCAACCCAAAGCACCAAAAAACAAAAAAAGAAGAGGAAGAAGCAATTTAATCTTAGATTTCAAAGAATAGTAACTATTACCTGAACTAAAATATAGCAGCCCGTCAATATTTCAAGTGCCTGCATCCAAAGTGGAAGCAAAGCCAGTTACAAGAATTAGACAATTATGCACAGGAATCATGGTCAAGCTGCCCAGGCATCCCCTATAGCTTTGTTTTTAACTTTTACTTTTTAATTTTTCTTGGTAATGCAGAATTGGGATTAGCATGGATTTTTTCAATAGGATAACAAAATGATAAATCTAAGGAACAGGACACACCTTCAGGGTGGAAGAATTTGGGCCCACAAGATGCTGCCTTCGTTTAACAAAACGTTCCTGCAAACAAAAAAACATACACTGATTAAATCTTCACAAAAGCAGGTAGGAATTACCCCAGGACTTCTTTTTGATAACTTTAATTAGAATTTAACAACAGAATGACAGGTTATTAGCAATGGTGCTGAGTCTTTGAATTTTCTAATACTCTAATATATACGTATAGGATAAATTAGAGCTTCCTTTAAATAAAATGAAGTATTATCAGCTGATTTGGTTCTCCAGAACATGGAGAGTGACCACACGTGGTTTTCCATTTCCACTAGTTTTAGACAAATATGATCCCTCATTTTGCTTGTCCCCTTTTTCTCTTTCTTACTTTTTTTTGATTTCTCACAATTACAAACAAATTTTGCCCCATAAATCTAAAACTCCCTCAAACCTAAGAATCCTAACTCCCATCTGCAACGACCTGAGGCATTCTCCTTTCTGATCTATTTCAATACCCATCACAAAAGCTGTTTAAAATGTTATCACTAGATGCATAAATTCTTGGAATTATGATGATGCTTCTTTTGCCCACCAAAGGCTTAATAGCAAGTTTCTTGAACTAACAATCCATAAATTCCTTATGTGGTCTTCATAAAAAGCTACATAAATAATCAAGCCACTTCATCTGATATCTTCTCAGCTTTTTCAGCAAGTATGATTATCACATTCTACCAACAACATCAAGTGATTTTAAGTAATACAAACCTTATTGTGGACCAAGTTGCCAATCTTGATGATGTCACACTGCATTTCATCATTAAGTATTTTGATTGCCTGTAACACGAAAATAGTGTTAAACATTGAATTATAATAACCAATACAAAAAATTCCCAAATCAGAAATCTGCCCATGAAAAAACCCAGGATCATTAACTTCCGTAGCAATGAGTTAAAATGGCAAGTTGCATTAATTTCATTCAGCATTGACGGAACTAATGCATCCAATATACTGACACAAAAACCTCCCCCCCACACATTTTATTAAACGGTTTAAAACAAAATAAGTGAAAACCAAAGCACAGAAAAAATAGAAAATATACCTGAGGTGCAGGGACACTTCTCGACAAAAGCCTAATGAGATCCCTAGCTTTGACGATAATATAAGGATCCCTGGTTTTTCTAGTTGTGGAGACAGTCATGGAACCCTCAACCTGATGTGCCAAAAAGATGGCAGAAAGGGAAAAATGCAAGTTATAGATAGAAAAGATTTCAGAAACCAAGCAAACATATACCTTCGGAAGTACAGTCAACATATAAGGTATTTCATACAGACTATTAAATACAAAAACAAATGGTATAAGCAATCAAAAAGCTACACTTCAAGAAAGGCTACAAGTTTAAACTAGATAAATACAAACTAGTAAATTAAATTGAGCAGCTCTGTCTAGTGGTGAGATAACTCGACAAAGATAGATAGTGTCGCTTTAGGCCCTTGCATGCCATACCCAGATTCTTATAAGCTCCAAAATGTTAGAGAAACTGATTAGCAGAAACAAAAAAATTACTTTTATGCTTCAAAGAGTTCAATTGAAAAAGAAAAAACGAGGGCCTTATTTGAGAGCATTTTATTTTTCTCTTTAATAGCTATTATTTTCCACACACTAAATAAATTCTCAAACAGTAGGGAGAACGCCAATGCAGAGAAGTAAAAGTACAGATTCTTATCTGAACATGGCAATCATGAAACCAAGCCCTCATCAGTTCACAATACCGAAATCAAGCACAACCAACTTCATTCAATGCGAGCAATCAATTTATAAGACCACTCAACCACATATGTTCGACAACCAAAATTTTGACCAATGAACGTACCAGATTTAGCCCACAAGAAACACCATATTCTTTCAAAGCACCTTTCACCATAGGCCAAGCCTCTTGCAAGTATTTTTCTGTAACAAACAAACAGTTGCACATAAACATACCGAAAGCACCCAGGAAGTGCTTCCTCCACAAGCACTTTGAATTATCTCAAACCAAAAAAGACCACAAGGGCAATGATTGTACCTCTGTATTGGGGGAAGAGAGTAGAGAAGGAGCTGACTTCGAGCAGGCCTCCTTCGTTCCAAGAAGGATCGAATTTCTCAACTCTCCAGTGATCGATATTTGGATCCTCATCCCACGGCTTCGGCTTGTCATGCTTTCCTTTGTGTTTCTTATTCACCGCCTTTTCCGTGTTCTCTCCCATCATCAGACCTTTTACGGCGTCGTCCAGACAAAAGAAGAGAAAGAACCAATCCAAAAAATCACAATTATAACGCTAAGAAAGGTTGTGGCGGCAACTACCTGTTTTGGTGCCGTTTTGAGCGACGAATTAGGGCAGTGATTAGAAACATTCTAGTGACAGCGGAGATTTTAATTCCCAACTTGCAACGGTGTCGTTTTGTCTCTTGAAATCGGTTTTAAATTTTTGTTATTTAATTCCCAATTTTCCATACCCTTCCCGGTCCCGGGTTTCATTTAATCCATAGCAACCTGGGAAAACCCAGAAGAGACCCGGGACTAACCGGGAAAATCCCCTAACAAGATCCATATTTCGATATCAGACACTGATAATTGAACAAAATTGCCGCTTAATATATATCTTCATGTTACTTAAGTAAATAAATAACTTTTATTAGGTAAGTGAAAAAATTAAAAAAAAAAAACCATAAAAAGGACTAAAAGATGACTAATTGAACGTTAAATCGATAATGGTACAATTGAAATCGACATTATCATTAATGTGTCATGGTGCAAGAGTCGCCAATTCTTTTCAAACAATGAGCAAGTGCACGAATGAAAAGTTAGTCTAAAATATGAACGTTGAGTGACCAAACGTAAGAGGAAAAGTAAAGAAAATATTATGCAATTTTCTCTAAAAACAAACTCTATCCTTCTTTGACTTGCAGCTAATGGCCAAAACAAACACAATTATTAAGAGTTTGCTTTGTTATTTTTATCCTAAATTTTTCTTTCTATACTTTTTTGGAATTAAATATTTAATTTTTTTATTACAATTGAATATTTAGTTTTCCCAATTTAAAGACACCCTGCAATCCGGGTGCTCTGAATGCGCACCCGCCCCAATGGCGTAATTTGAACCAAAATCAAAGGATACTGATGTAATTTAATAGTTTTTCCGGGTGTTGCCGTAGTAAATTTGCGCCAAGTTGGAGGAAGCTACAGCCACAGGGTAACGCTTTAATGGTGGGCTTCTCTCAAATCATCACCCCAAAACCCCCGTTTCTGAATTAGGAGTAAGGTGAAAGTATGAGAGCCAAATTGACGATCAATCAAAGAGGCAGAAACAACTAACGAGTAAAAAAGATAATGGATCGCAGCGACGCTCAGTCTCTTCAAGGTTTATTTTCTCTTTTTTCTTCTTTTTTATTAAAAAAATCGAATTTTAATAAATAAGTGATTTAAATTTTTAACAGGTGAGACGGCGCGAATTCTGGAGGAATTCTTGGAGGTTGCAATCACTTCAGTTGTTTTCCTCAAAGGATTTTACCCTTCTGGTACTTGTACTATTACTAATTTCTCTTGTTCACCTGCTTCGAATAATTTGAATTTATTTTTAATGCCAAAACAGAATTTAGAAATTTGAGTTATTAGTTGGGTGTATATGTGTAATGTAAAAATTGTTAGGTGCTTTTGAGAGGAGGAGATATATGAATTTGGTTGTTCAGAGGGCTCGTCACCCCCAGCTCAGAGACTACATTCATTCTTCTGTTAGTAGCCTCCTCCTCTTCATTCAAAAGGTTTGCCTCTTTTTATCTTTCTAGTTTTATCGTTGTTGATGAAAGCACCATCAACCACCACAGGCTGAGCAACTAACTGGACCCATGGCACAAGTCTGTGACTAATGTGATCAGTATTGAAGTTGTAAATTAATCAGACAGCGCCATGTGCTAGTGTCGTTCATCATCATAAGGGCACTATCGCTCACTAGATCATTGCTCCCTTGCTGGTTACCTTCTTCATAGTCAATATATGTGTTCCGGAAACATTTTAATATGTGCTGTTAACATTTAAAATGCTGGCCCTATCAAATGACAATGCCAATCAGCTTCACTTCTATTTCTGTGGATTGTGGCCAATTTGTATCTTATTGTGATGTATGTGGAAAATAGAGTGATTTGGTGGAACATGTGAAAGTGAATGATATTTCAGGCGACTTCTGTACGTTCCATTGACTCCCACTAACAGATTACAAACTAAAGAGGCTTTAAATAGTAAGTCAAGATGTTAATAACAAGATTTTCTCTTAGAACATCTGGTTAGAAGATAGAACTCATTGTAAGACTACATATGTGTGATGAAATATTTATAATGGAGCCCATTCGCTATGGTTATCATTAGTATCTATTCAAATCATTTCTACCTCTACCAAGCGTCTGTAAAGGTCTTCATATTTATTTTAAAACATCAATTATTTTAAGGTTTATTGTGGAGAAGATAAATTTAACGGCAGTTAAGAGGCATAATTGTTCTTATATTTGATATGCAAATACATTCTCATCGTGTAGTGATACAAAATTGTGTGCTGTAAAATTTAATGAGTTTTTCATATTTCTACAAAATAGGGGTTGGTGGAGAGAGTAGCAGTTATTTTCTTCAATGCCAACAATGTCCCTTTGGAGAGATATGTTTTCAAAATTATGGTTAACCAGTCTTATGTCTCAGTGGTGGAAGAAGGTCATCTGGAGTTCTCACTTAGATCATTCTTGATCAAACTTTCCGTCTCAAAGTCCCTCTCTAAGGTTCTTCCACAAGGTAATTTCTATAAATGATGATATGCTGGATATTTTGTTTATTTATTTCAACTGGTGCGAATTTGGCCCTGGAATTGTTTGTTTGGCTTAATCAAATTCTTCCACAGTTACTTGGTCTTGGCAAGCATTTAGTACAGCTTCTGATCCAATTTTTGGTGTTTGCCACCTTTCTTTCATATATCACATTTTCTTATCCTTATTCAGTATTGTGCAGGCAGGTGGGCATATATGGTCTATCTTGCTAGAGAATGGACCTGGTTGGTAACTTTTTTATTGTTTTAACAGGTTGCAGGTGGGAGATTACAGCTTATTTCCGTTCACTTCCTCAGGTTAACACAAGCAAGGATGCTGAATTATGGATTCCTACAGATACTAAACAATGGCAGCAACCTCCGTTAATAACTCCTATTAAGTCCATGAGTAGCAACTCACTGTCTGTGCAGTTATATTTGGAACATCCCAGTTTGTTGGAAGAAAATCCATGAAAACAGGTTTTTCTCTATCTTGTTCAGATGTCCTCCCTTGCACTCTTGCTCTCTCTTGATTCTCATCCCCTCTCTTTCTTGAAAAGCCTAATTGAAGCTATCTTGCTATCACTGATTCAAGATTTCTGCCATCATCAATCTTTAAGCTTTGCTCTCTCTCTCTCATGTTATTCTTCAATTTTTAAGTTCTGTTTTTAATTAATATTGATATCTTTTTGGTACTTTAATAGTATTGTAGTTCTATATACTTGTGTCTGTTATCTTGGATAGGGATGGCAAACAAACCTGGCCAAGCAACCCCATATGATCCAAGTCGGGTTCAACTCTTACAGGATGTATAAAATATCTGGGATCCAGAAACATTTTTCTCAACTGGATGTATCCACAGTTTCATCTAAACTCGGACTTTCAAAAACCGGACCTGGATTATAGCATTTTTAATTTTTTTAAATAAATAATTTTAATTATAGTTATAAATATAAAAGCAAAAAGTTAGAAAAAAACACAAAAGCAACCCCAAAATTCTTAAGCCTCACAGGCTCACAAGTCACACCAGCTGCCTCCTCCAATCACACCAGCTGCAGCAACCTCTAGACATCTCAAGCTCCTCTGCTTCACTGTCTTTCTCTTCTTCAAGACAGCAGCTTAATCTGAGATGGGTCGCGAATGCCGCGTGGACTTTGTAGCCAATGAATCAGCTATTAAGACTGATGCAACCTCTAGACATCTCAAGCTCCACATAGTATGATTGCTCCTCCAGTTTTTTTTCAGGGTAGTGGCAAGAGGTACTTAGGTCATTGAGGTTTTGTGGCCACATAGTCTGATTGCTCCTCCAGTTTTTTGTCAGGGGTAGTGGCAGGAGGTACTGAGGTTATTGAGGCTTTGTGGGTTATTCTAGAATGGGAAGTTTAAATTCTTATTAATCCGCACTTGTGACTAGTCTTCTTTACTATTTTAAGAAGGGTGTTTAGCTACTTGAAGTCTGGTATGATAGTTGATTTAATGGACTTGTCCTGTCTTTCCATTTTATTTGTTTTACTGGGATGCAACTTGCTGAAGCTTATAATGCATATTAATTTTGCAAAAAAAAATACTATCCAAATTTAAAACTTGCAATTTGGGAATCCAAATTTTTCGGGTTGTACCCGGACCAGACCTAGAGTTAAAAAATCTGGGTTTCCACCTGGGTTGGACCCGGACCCAGACCTGATTTTGCATCCCTAATCTTGGGTTTCCTAAGCTTGTGTGGTGTTCCATATCTTTTTCTATTTCTCATCATATGTCCTTGCGGTTCATTGCTCTCTGCTACCGGACAAGAGGGGGGAATTCATGGTGCCTTTATTGCTGGTTTGTTTACTTTCTTAAGAGCATATTGCATTGGTAGTGGTGAAGATATGTTGTAAGGTATCAAATCTGAGGCTTTGTTGGGTAGCCTGTGAGAAATATAATGGTTTAAGTGGACAAGATGTAATACATTGTGTTAAAATATCGTACTACATGTTTGTGTCATTTTATACTCAATTCCTTGTGTTCTGTTTCAAGAGTTTATACTATTTATGGCAATCTACATGGAGAAAAGTTAATGCGTAGGTTGTAACTGGAACCAAATCAATTCAGACCAATTTTATCATTGATATAGCTCATTTGCCAACTCGTTCAAACAAGAAGGCTTTATTAGCGAGTTCTTGATGAGTTATGGAGTTTTATGATGATTGCTTGTTATGTTTCTGGATGGTTGGTTTTCTAGAGGGGATCCTTATGATGGTAGTTTGACGGTTTTTACTAGTCGTTATTGTTTGGTGTTTCTTGGTAGTTTTGATGGATGCTTTGTGGAGGTTTTTTTATGAACATGCCTATTAGTTGGATGCTGGTTTTCACCTAATAAGATTGTCACGTTAATTTCTCAAATTGATTGGCTACTGAAGCAGCGGTTCTTTTTCTTGCTGTATCAGGTTGTTGAGACCCTACTTATCCCGGCTCTAAAGGCAATTGATGGAAGCAACCCAAATCTATCCTGTTAGGCCCATCGGACTCCGGTCCAATGAAAGAATATTGAACTTTAAATCGTATTTATGAAAATTAATTTGGGGAGAATCTCGGGATTTTGATATTTTGTGTTCTGCTGAGTAGGAACGGAAATCTTAGGCCAAAGTTTATGTCAGGAAGTGTAATCTGGTATATATCTTCCAAATTATTTGCCACCTTGCTTTGAATTCTAACAATACTGTAGCTAGTTGCTGTTTCTCTGAAGTATTATTTTGAGTTGACTGATATTTACTCATAAATTTATTAGGATCATATCTTTATTAATTATCACGGTGTAGCCTAATTGCTTGAGCCTAGAACCGGGGTTGGGCGTTTTGGATTTCGATACGGTCTTTACAAGTTTCAATTCGGGTTTTGAGAGACAATTGAGGGAATGAAGGTTGAGATTTGAGGGGATTCGGGTTTATTTTATTTTATCTTTTTAAATTTTAAATGTGATCCCGATTGAGTTTGATGTTTGATTCAGTTTTGATCCGAAACCGATCAATTTCTAATTCTCGACCAAATTGGTTTCTGGGATCAAATTGAACCGAAATCAAATTCGGCCTCCATTCGGAAATAAAAATAATCTCAAATGCACATGGGGACTTGAACCTCTACTTATGTGGGTTAAGATAATTGATTTTAATTTATTAATTGAGGTTGAATCCAACATGAATTAGAATAACAGTAAAAGGTCTGTCAGTATTTTGTCCGTGATTTTTATTTTTTCCTTGTTGGGTGTCAAAATTTCGAAAATGGCTTATAATTTAGTATATATAACATGGAAGATTACGTTTTTAATATATAATGTAATATGTTATAACTATGACCACACTCGAGATCGCAAAAAGTAATAAAGCTGATTTTGACGTCACTTAGGCGTTTGGCCACTTTGGTGGTGAAGTGGATCGATGTCCTCACTAGAAGAAATTTGTATATTATCAAAATGTGTAAGTAACTATAGATTTTTAAATTATGCTGACTACGTATACATAATTTTGTACTACATCATTTGATACGTATGGTTTCATGTTCTCAGCAGAGCACAAATTGTAAATACCTACAGATAATATGTTAATGGAAAACAAAGTTAATTTTGACAATAAACGATGCGGGGGAGGGGACCTTATTCTGTTTTTGTCAATGATGCGATTAGGCAGAGCTCTGTGCCCTGCCTAGAAACCACATTTAGCAAGTGAAAGTGAAACGACGCTTGCAGAAATGGGACAAGTGTGGACTTGCTCGTTGCACATGGAAGCATCAGGAATCAAAAAGACTGACACACAAATCCAACCTTCGTTGGAAAATGTGTCACTCATTCATCAAACTCACGGCCACGGCCACGGCTGTACTCTTCTTTTTCTTCTTGAAATTTCCATGCCCTTTGCAATTTTCACGTAAATCCACCTTTGAAAGTGAAGTCACATTCTCTGTCTCTTTTCTTTTTCTAATATTGTTTTTTCGCTTTTGAAAGATTTATGTGAATAATAATGAATTGATGAATGGACATGAAATCATAAATGCACAAGACCATCACAGCAGTGCATAAAGAAATAGAGAATCGAGTTCCCAAATAAAGATGTGCGAAGTGTGATGTGCCCCCCAGACTTTTTCTTGATTGACCCCACAACACCCACGATTTCAAATATCAATGCAGTCTTCGTCAGCCGGGCTAACGGTCAAATTTCTGGCAGATAAGCGTACAATAAATAAAAGCCAACCCCTTTTGCATAAATTTTTATTTTTATTATTATTTTTATTATTTTAAACATCTAAGAATCCACAGCACAAGCAAGGTGTGATTCCAATACAAGAAATAATGATAGCTCAACTGACCCAGTCCCCAGTTGCAGCAAACATTACATTTACAGTATCTTGTCACAACTCACAACCAACTTTATGCCCCCCCCTTCAATTAAATTAATAATTTTTTAAAAAAATGTTCTTTCATTGTTGCTTTCTTGCGAGGAACGTTGTTCATTCATTGCAACATATCTCTATCAAGATTTGCTTCGAGATGGGTGCTACAATATTCAATGTCCACACATGATTATGTTGAAGCATCTATAAGTCGTGAAAATATTGTCTGTGATAAGATATTTACAACGTATACTTTAAAAAAATATTATCAATAATAAAAAAATTGTGGTATTTGGGCATGACTGAATTGTAATATTTACGATAAATTTTGCATTTAGGGTTACAAAAATTATACGTTTGTAACGAAGGTGACCAATTCAAAAGTGGGTTTTATACGTTTGTGGAGGTGGCCATGATGAATGAGATTCGATCCCAAAAAGAAAAAGTGGGTGAGAGAGAAATTGTGATTGTTGATCTTACTTTCAGATTCTTCTCACTAAGTAAGAGCCAGGTGTGGGTATCACAAGTTCATGCATGTAGAATCAAAAATACAACTTTAGGTCGAATGAAAGTTAAAAAAAAAAATGAAAAATGAAAAGAAAAGGCGACTCCACGTTAAGTCAAGATTGCAATACCAACAAAAGGAGAGAAAAAAAAAAAAAAAAGCTATGCAATTGCCCTTGAAATAGGGGAAGAACAAACCCATTATATTCTTTTAGAAATACATGTACTGTCTAGATTTATCATGACAACATAGATCGGATCAATCGCGGCCGTCCAATTTAGTAGTATCTTTCTTTTTACTCCAAAGTAATCAAATATCCATAATGTTCTCTTTTGTTTATCATGCACCTTTTTTGTTTCACTTTGCCTTTTTTTTGTTTATTTCGGTGGTGGTTAAACTAAAGTCTGTGTTGGACATGAGAGAGCAATAATAGAGCTCGAATGAAAAAGAAATATATACACATTTAGGTGAAGACGAAAGGTGGATTGGGAACCCCCTCTCTCATCTACTTTCCATCAAACCTCTATTTCTTCTCCGGTTTCATCATGAAGCTTCACCATAATGTTGTCATGCAACCTCGCCTTATATTAAAGAATGGCAATAGGCCCTTTATGATGTGCGCTATAAAAGCGTATCTCGAAAAATGATTGTCGTGGTTTAGGTTTAAAACTGATCATAGCTAAGCGGATAAAAAGAATCTAAGTAACGGTGGGCTCCTGGGTAAATTTTTCTTCTATGAGAGAGTTCATTTTTTGATTTTTCCTTGTTGAGTTTCAACTATGATCTATTGAGATAAGTTTCACTGGACTTGACATGATGGACGTATTTTTTAACTCATTTTCAAATTCAATAATGATAAATAAAGATAGGTCTTGACAGACTTATCAATAGCACTATTTTATCAGCTTTAAAAAAATAAATAAATAATCATTCTCAGACTTAGCGGAAATTTATTGAATTGCTTAGGGACATTTATTTTTTTCTAATTAAATAATTTAATTGATTTATTTTAATCAGTTTTAAAAATAAATAAATAATCATTCAATTAATGATATATTTGTATGACTTTATTGAAATTTCTTAGTAACATTTTATTTAGTGACGTGGAAAATTTATAATAATTGCTTTTGTTTTTTCCTCATTTTCTTAGGGACCATTTATTTTTTTCTAATTAAATAATTTAATTGATTTAATTTTAATCAGACTACACTACAAGTATTTTAATTTTTTTTTTAAATTTTTTATTATTTATAATAAATTTTTAAGTTTTTAATTTAAATTAAACTCTAACTTATTTAATCTTATATTTATTAAATTTTTATTCATTATATTAATAAAAAAAGCACAAGATCTTTTAACTTTAAGACTCACAAAGAAGATTGTTTTATGTTTTCTTCGAATTTCTAAAGTTTGTATTTAAAGATGGATAATGCGGGAAACCCATTATAACGTTTACCCTTTATCCATAATCTATGAAGTCGTGACTTTATTGAAATTTCTTAGTACCATTTTATTTGAAAAAACAGTGACTTGCCGAATAATATTAGTAATAATTGCTTTTTTAATCCGATGGATGACAAAATTATTTAAATAAAAAAGAGAGACTAAAAATAAGACAAGCAACTTGTTTTGTTAAAATTATTTTGTCGTTTGTTTGCCTTAATTTGCTTACCCTGGAGAAAGAGAGAAGACAAGCAACTGTGTCGTTTCATTGCCCTTTGCGAGTTGCCACCTTGTGATCGTACGGCGTGCTGCACAATCTTGTATAAATTTATATTTCATTGATAAATTTTGTGAACTTGGCTCTTGAGTCTTGCCCACGTGGATGTACTATTTTAAGAGTTAAAAAGCTTTATTTTACGCAATATTTTGCACCAGTTTGTTCATAAAAATGCAATTTAATGCCGCAAGATCAAGAATATTTAAATATAACGTAATTGGAAGCTTTAATTGCTAATTGCAGTTGTTTTGTACTCTAATCGAATTGGACTGATCTCTTTGTCATTTTGCCTCCTTAAATGAAGCCCAATTGTCTAATATTCCGCTGCTATTGGCAGATGAAATCGCCTAAAAAATTGGGTGAGTTTTATTGAAGAGGAGATGGCATCGAAAACATAATTATTTAATTATTTGATTGAATGGGTTGTGATTAAAATTTTGGAAAATGAACATGGCACTGTCTCTCGCGCATCGCAACTTTAAAGTAAAACTTAAATGCCCATGTTTCCATGAAAGTGGCGCATGCCCATGTGCTGTTCCTTAATAAATTAGAGTGTGGTGTGGGCTCGATTAAAAGTGGGGAAAAAAATTATCAATATGAAAAATAATTATTGATAATAAATTAATAATCGCCCCCAAAGTTGAAGAGAGGTCAACATTATATGTATATATTTCCCTTGCCATTGAGGTCGAAAATCTCCCATACATTATTTTTTTAAAAAAATACTATTCCATGCAAACGTTGCATGTAATCTCATATTTATAGAGAAGGCGCTTTAATTACGGATGAGCTAGTTAATTTGGATTAAAAATGTGCGAATTTCACTTAGTGAATCTAATCAACAGTATTAAGAAATATTTATTTGTGTGCTCAAGTATTGTTTGTTTACGTTGAAGTTTTTTTTATATCTTCTTCTATGTATTCTTTTTTTTTTTTTAATTATCTTTTTTCTGAGTTTTAAAATAAAGTTGTATCATTTATCCAAAAAAAAAAAAAAAAAGGCCAGGGACTTTGAGGATAAGTTCTCATTAATGACGGTTAATGAATGACTTGTGGAATTTGAAGGATATACAGTAATTAGTTATGATTGATTGGATTGTAAGATTGGGATTAGGTCAAAAGATATTGTGTGAATAGGGAGATGGAGCCGATAGCTATAATTTAGGCCTTGAATGTCGACATTGAGCCAAAAAAATAATGGGGAAGTCGGCAAAATAATTGAAATTTAGAAAAGCGTTTTTAATCTCTGTATCAAAATTCAAAAGCAGTCCCCACTAAGTTTTGGGTATTTCTCCCTAAATTTTAGTATCGAGTATAATTCCAAGCCAATCATGGTAGACTATCTAGAACGTATATTTATTTAGATTTTTAACGAATTTTAAATTGTAAAATCCGTATATTGTAAATAATTTTAAAATATATTCAAAAAATTTTTTAAAAAAAATGTAACCAATTAAAACAGATAGTAATAACGTAAATAAAGAAAAATAATAAAATAACCCAAATGGTAACTTTCGAAGAGTTTCTAGAATGCAACTAGTGTAATCAATTATGTCACGCATAAGAGTAGAAAATTGAAGCATTAATTTTTTGCTGTATTGCGACCGAAAGCCAATTGGGAATATAGACGACAAGGAAGAGAAAAAGAATCGCTAGTGGCATTAACTGGTGTTATGCATGTGGGTGGTCAATGATCAATAATTTCACAGAATTTGTTTTGTAGCAAGTAAAGATTGAAGCACAAGAATGCTTTCTTTTAGCCGGAGGGTCAATAACGGAGGCCACCAAAACGATAACGGGTAGCAAATTGCCCCAGCTTTGAGACGTTTGTTTGTTTGTTTGTTTGTTTCTTTGAATGATGAATCAGCATCAATAAGGGGCACCTTGAATATTTATCTTTGCAACCCGATATCTAGCTACACATGCCAAAACATGATATTCTTACGACATGATATGATATGATACGCTTCAATAAGTGGATCACGAATCTTATAATATAATCTATTGTGTGTAAATCTTCACTATAGCAAAATTTATTGTTTACGTTGTAGCTCATTGAAGGTCAAATAATAATATAATTATCTTTTTTTTGTCCCCAAAATTTCTGCTAAATGAGAAATTTTAATTATTAACACCAGCCGTTGCTTATATTATTACTCGAACAAAAGTAACTACGCGCACAAAACGTATTCACGGTCGGACTAAGCTGAGCTTTATAGTAACGCATTATCTTCAATGGATTCATTTATACGCATCAAATTGTGAATGCGGAATCAATCGGGGGGAAATTGTTGAGATGTGATGCGATACTAAGAGGGGAGATGTGAAGCCACGTGGCAGCAGAAAGAGACAAAAGAGAGCCAACGTTTCCCATGCGAGGGAGCAACTTCAAATCAAATAAAGTAAAAAAAGAGGAAACTGCCAAAGGGCCATCCCCTGGTACACCGTACCTTCCCCAACCGCCGCTTACTCCTTTTTTTTTTTAATTATTTAAAAAACTGCAAATCTATCAGATGGCAGTGGGCCCCACCTGTGCCACGATGGCACATCGCACGTGGTCACAGGGAGCAGTTTTCATCGCCCCTTTTCTTTTTTATCTTGGCCTCATCTTTTACCCTGTCCCACACGTGTTTGTCATGGACCCCACGCCATCACGCTGCTCAGGACCAGCAGAAAAAAGGGGCCAGAAAATGAGAAGAGAACAAACAGTTTGCTTGCGTGGCAGGTGTTACGCGTGGCAGATGCCATGCTTGTCAGTTATAACTTATTATCCCTAATTGAAAAAACTCACTAGTTTACAATCATAAACATGCAATGAAATCCCGGAAATACCCCTATTATTCCGCTTGAATTAAGCACTGAACCAAATTCCTTTAAATAGACCAATCAACCTAAACCCAACAAGAACAATCCAAATCCCTCACATTTCCCCTTTTCGAAAAAAAATATATAATTATTTTAATAATTTCTCACTTTACGCCAAAACCAAACCCTAAATAAACCCATCATAACATCTTTGCCACCTCTAGTGCATGCCATTTTGTTTCATTCATTCTCTCTCTGTCTCTCGTTCTCCCCTTCAAATTCAAAACCAAAACCAAATACAAGAAGAGCAAGAAGAACGAAGCAAAATAACAAAACCAATCCGAAAGAAATAAACCCTTTCGTTTTCATAATCATGGCTGTTGAAGCCCGGCATCAATACAGCATCTTTCCTCCGCAACTCTTAGCAAACAGGTGTGTATCTTCTCGTTCTGTGTCTTATAGAATTTTTTTATTTGATTTGTGTCAGAGTGCGCATTTTACGTACTTCTTTTTTCTTTTTTTGTAGGGAAATAATAATGAACCCCATTGAAGCAAACTCGAATATCTACAATACCCAGATAGGAGGAATAGGAGGATACGGCCGCCTCCCATTATCGGGAACCACGACGGCGGCGGAGGCTTTTCTTCCCAACGTCGTTTACGGATCCTCTGTCATCTCAGATTCGTTCCCTCATCAAAAACCACTCATCAACAAATCCGACAGCAGTCTCACTTACAACAACTACGAGAACAACAATCTCCCACTAACCCCGTCGAGAAAACGGTCGAGGGAATCTTGCAGCACCCCTACTCACTTCTCCTTCCTCGGATACGACATGTCGTTCCAGATCCAAGAACAACAGTTCGACATCGATCGCCTCATATCCCAACATGTAAATAAACACAGCACAAGCAAGTTTTCATTTTTTTTTTTATTTAACGTTTCTTGATTGTTTTGTACGGTTATTAATATTTGGTTCATTTAATTATTATTAATTTTTTTATAGATGGAGAAAGTGAGGATGGAAGTTGAAGAGAGGAGGAAGAGGCAAGTGAGGATTATAATGGACGTAATAGAGGACGGCGTGATGAAGACGCTGAGGGCCAAAGAGGACGAAATCGAAAAGATTGGGAAATTGAATTGGGCTTTGGAAGAACGGGTGAAGTCCTTGTGCATGGAGAATCAAATTTGGCGAGACTTGGCTCAGTCGAACGAGGCCACTGCCAATGCTCTACGTACGAATCTAGAACAAGTTCTTGCCTCAGCCGCGGCGCAGGTTAAGGAAGGACGTGCGCCGGCGCCGGCTGCGCTGGGGTTGGAGGAAGAGGTCCTTGATGACGCAGAGTCTTGTTGCGGCAGCAGTTGGGAAGATAATGGCAATAAGAAAATGAATAATTGTGATCGTAAAGATGGTGACAATGGAAGCAATAACAGCAGCAATAGTAGATTGTGCAGAAATTGCAGAAAGGAAGAGTCATGTGTACTGTTGTTACCTTGCAGGCATTTGTGTTTGTGTACTGTTTGCGGGTCAAGCCTGCACACTTGCCCCGTTTGTAAATCCCCCAAGACTGTTAGTGTTCATGTAAACATGTCCTAGACAAAAAATCCAAATACACAAAAAAAATATGTTCGTTTCTTCATTCTTTTGTATTTAGTCTTAATTAATTATTGTGGAGAAATCATTCAATAAACAAAAACAAAAAAAAAAATAAAGATTTGCATTTGCATCCATTATATAATATAATTATGAATGGATAAATGCGGCGTATTTTAGCAAATTGAAGCGTGAGTTAGCGGAAGTTTTGTTTGGGGGATATGTTACAAAAGGTAGATGCGGACGTGGGAGGCTTGTGCGGATGGGTACCACAGAAAGGCGTGACAGTCACGCGCGTGGTGTTGAACAGCGCGGAGTCAACGAGTAGGGGGGAAAGGAAAGCGACAGGTGTGAGGCAAAAGCTGACACGTAGGACGCGCGCAAATGTCGCTGTTGTTCTGCAGGAGTTGCAGCAGTAGTGCCACCGCTAATGACCTGACCCCCTCTCTCATGCTCTCGGATTCAGAGATATTTATTTCTTTATACTAAAAAAAATATTAAACATTTCAATAAATTCATTAATTTATTAAAAAAAAAATTCAAACTCAATTTCAATCTAATTTAAGGATTTAGTTATCTCACATTATAATCTAAGATATATAATCCTTTTATAATCTTTTAATAAAAATTTAATAAATTATAAAAATATAAAGTGAAGATTTTATTATTTTCATAATAATTAAATTTTTAGCCAATGGTTATAAAAAAATTATGTACCTTATAGTGTAATGTAAGTACATAAACTCTAATTTAAGATGATATTATTAACAAATTTAGTTTCTCAATTAGAGTAACCTTTCAAGTCATAATAAATGGCGTCATATATATATATATATATAGATGTGCATTAAATGTGGGAATCGGTGGTTGAAACAGCGCTAGAGCCAGAGTCAAAATAAAGTAGGGAAAAGTCTACTCTGCCACGAACCCGTATGATGCGCGTTCTTGGCGTATTTTAAACGTCGACGTGATCAATTTTACTGTTTAGTTTTATTTTTAATTATTTATTTAAATTAATAAATATGTTTTTTAAAAAAAAAAACCAGGCTTCTTTAGTTCTTTTCCTCTTTTTTTGCTCAGTTGAAACATCACGATGGTGGCGCAGGTTAGCACGCAAGCTTGCGTTGCGATTTGCGAGGCGCGTCTGTCACACGTTCTCCTTTTGTCAATGTCGACAGGGACCTTCCATATTTCTTGCATACATCATCACACCTATTTGTTAAGTTTTTATTTTTAACAAACGAAAAATGGCATCTATAGATGATGAAATAATGCTTTTTACATTTTGTAATTTTTGTTTTCAATTATTTATTTATTGATGAAATAATTGCGGTTAAGGTGTGATTGTGATCAAAGATAGTAGAAAAAACAAAAATGATGAAGTCGGGTCTGAATTTGGCAGTGAGCGTTTGTGCTTTTTATAACCCACTGGGAACGTGCTGGTGGTGGTGGTGGTGGTGTTACTACACAGAGGTGAGACTGAGACTGAGACAGAGACCCCGTTGGTAGGGTAGCATTGTCCTGCATTTACTTTTGTCACAATTATAAATCCTGTCAGTTATCATTTTTTTCTGACATCGTAAATATATTGACCGTTTATTTATTTATTTTACAGCAACCCCCCAAATCCAACGTACTTGTTGATTCGTTTTTTTTTTTTTTTTTTTTTTTGGGGGGGGTTGAGGTGAGAGGCACTAAAGAAATATTTACTGTGTTTCATAATGCATATTCTATTTTCAATTAAAAAAGGAAAAAAAATGCCTACGACATTTTATTGAATAAGTGTACAGATATTATAACACGGCAAAAAAATATAATCTAATAGGTCTTTACTTGGTGAAGAGACTCAGGACCGTCTTATTAATGCCATACTTTTTAAAATAATTATTATTAATTATATTGTAAAAATAATTAATTATAAAAGAATTAATTAAATATTTAATAAAATTTATTTGTAAAAATGTTATAAGTTTTTAAAATAATTATATGTATTTGATCAATTTTACTATTAAATTATTGTAAGAATACAATTGACTAAAATGAACATCATGTTAAATAAAATTTAGTTGTATATTTATTGAATATATAATTTTTTTTATTGGGAGTATGCAGTAATTGATATCTGAAATAATTTTTTATTTTGTTATCTCAATATAATTAGTAGTAATAATAATAGTCTCTTTAAATTAAAAATTTTATTTATTAGTTGAATAGGGATAAGTTTGGATTTTAATAAAATATGTTAGGATTTAGACGGGTAATAATAAGTACAAAATTAATTCTCAAAATAATTGATTTTAAAAATTTACGATAAGATGAAGTGATTGTACCATAAGTAATTTTTAGAAAAAGTACCAATATTAAAATTAATTTTTAATTTTTCAAAATCGTTGTTGATTTTCAAAAGTACTCCAAAGGCCCCTTAAGCTTTTGATCTCAACAATGAAAATAATATTGGTCGTTATTCCATCAAAAGAAATATCTCTATAAATTACCGTTTATTCTTGTTAATTCTCTTTCTAATTTAGATCGTTTAGCGATAATAAAACAATCTATTTGACACGTTAAACAGAAGTTTATGAGCTGTCAACATTTAGAAATTAAGTACTATTAACCTTTTATGAATATGAAGAGTACCAACCTTAAAAAAATTAAAATTATGAATGGGAATATATAGTTCACATTAAGAGAGAAAATCAACATGAGAATAAGGACCAATTTGATAATATTTTATATTTTAAAACAATTACAATTGGAAAAATTTATTTTAAAATTTTTTTGAGTTTTAAAAGTAGGCTTATGTGTTTGGTAAATTTTATTGTTAAACTATTATCAAAATATAAATGACTGAATTAGACGTAATATTAAATAAAATTCATTTATACATTTATAAATATGTAAATAAAATATTTTTATTATGTATATATAATAATTGATAACTAAAATAAATGTTTTGTATTATTATTTTTATTATTTTTATTTTTTGATCACAATTATTACTTTAAATTTAATAATTTTATTTCCTAATTAATAACGATAATTTTAAATATTTATGATATATATAAAGATTATATATGGAATTACATAAAATATATAATTGATTATCAAAAACAGATTTTAAAAAACTACTACTTTACTGTTTTTAAAAATCTATTATATGATAGATTGATTTTCCCAAAAATAATTTTTAAAAATTTTATTAAATATTAAAATTATTTTTTATCTTTTTAAAATTATTTTTATACCTCTTAAAAACAGTAATCTTAAATGGATCTCAAGCGATGTGTATTTAGAATTAAGGGAATTTCGACAAATATTGTTAGGCAATTTGGAATGGGTCACGAATCACTGTATATGAAATGACAATGGACAACATTATTATATGATTTGTTAGCATGTCCGCTTATATATAGAAAAAAAAATAAAAAAGAAAAAAAATTGTAGATACGTGTTATCTTTATGATGGCTGCAACTTATGGCATGATGAAGATTTCGTTACACTTTTTTTTATTTTTTGTTTTTATGTTCGACTATGTATTGGTACGGTCAAAGGGCAAAAAAAAAAGTGAAAAAACCTAATCATTTAACTGTGTCCGTATTGCGCATTACGATATTAAGGTACTGTAGTCGAAATCATCATTTAACACCATAGAACATGGAAATTAAGTGCCTATATTCAATTTTAAAAAAAAAAAAAAAAAGCACATGTAATAGTTGCTATACTTTTTTAACAATTAAAATGTACTAAATTAACAATATGTAACTGAAAAATGGAAGAAAATTAAATTTTACGTATAGAATCAAAATTTTATCAATTTAGATGAAGAGAAAGATCGAAATTGAAATCAAATTACTGCAGAATGAAGCGAAATTCCGGAACTTTTTTGTCTTTAAATGGACTTTGTAATCAACTATGAAAATATTACTTGCTTGTCTTATCCTCTTTTAGAAGCTACCCAGATTGTCTACAACTTTAAATATGGGCAAAGCAAAGTGCCAGTTTTAGAAATCAATTGATTGATTTGAAAATATACCAAACTTTTTTTAAAAAATAAAAATAAAAATATTAGAAGACAAGAAAGAAAAACACTTGAAGTGGAACCCACTAAAACAAAAAATATATTTTTACAGAATAGAAAAAATGAGATTTTGTTCATAGGATTTTTGGGCCATTTACGGGGCCCACATTAGATCGGGACCATCTGTTCCTTTACGACCGGCATGCCCTCCGTAACACGTGAATCGGATTCCCCAAATTCATTAAGAATCATTATTTAAATTCATTCCTATTTTTAGAATAAAATAATTGACAAAGTTTGTGATAATCTTGCAAATTGAATTATTTAATTAAACGTATGACGGGGGGCAAGCGAATGAGACTTATTATTTCTATAAATAATATTTAAAATTAGGAGCCGATCTTGCCTAGGAATCTAATCAAAAGTTGGAGAACATTTCGCCTTGAATAAATATTTTTTTAAAGAAAAGTCTTTTTTTTTTTTTTTAAATTGATCTTTATTTTAAATTTGTGTTTACAAAAATTAAGCGCATTGGAACATCATGATGGCCACCAGTGCAAGTACTGTTTTGGACCGCATCCATCAAGACATCAAGTTAGATTTTTAGCCCTTAATTAGCCTTTTTCTCAATTTTCTAGGATTTTGGAATTCTCTTAAAAACGAAAACAAAATGATAGGTAATTGGAATTTGTATAATCATTATTATATAAGATAATTTTGGTAAAAAAAAACTTTAAAATTATAGTAACCACGATTTTGCCATAAACACCCAGTAAATGTTTTTCTCGTTCAAAAGAATTTAATGTTTATCTTAACAACAAAAGTTGATGTTAACATATTTATAGATGGGTAATAAAAATTTTGAGAATATAATTCAAATTTCTAAGTTTGGATAATAAATCGACTCATATGACATATCTAATAGTTAAAACTTTTAAATTTTAATAATAAATTCATATTCAAAGCTTCTAAAAGTTTGGATAATAAATCGACTCATGAAATCATAATATCACATGTTTCATATTTTTCGATGAGAATGTATTGTTAGAATTTAATTTATTTATCGTTATACTTTTACACGGGAGCCAAACCTGGCCACAATAGCATTTATGCTCCATTATTGAATATCAAATTGTGAATTTACTTTATCTTACTCTTAGCATCGTCACTCATCACATAAATTTGCTTGTTTTGTTTTTCTTATTTTCCTTAATCGACGTGGTTGCTAGTTTAAACTTATTTCATGTAGTTGCTAGTTGGAGACTTATTTCATGGGCGGTTCACATGTAAATCATGCGACTCACACGCAATAATGTTTGGCCAGTCAAATCAATTCATGTCGTGAGTCAATTATCAATTTATCTTTACTTTCGATTAAGAAATTGACAAATTGTTTGATTTGACAAGTCTAATCAAATGATTTTTTCCTTTTGTGTACGCATTTTTTGGGTTGTTTGAAAGGAATCTTACCCACAGCAACATTTACCAATTTGGTGCAATCTCATTGCAGTACAACGATTAAATAGTAGGTTGTTTTCAAAAGCAAACAGTATGTCACAATCAATTTCCATGCTTGATGCATGCCCCATTAATTTCTTTAACTTTAGCAAAGGGTGGCTAAAACAGCTAATCCTTTGCATTAAATTGTTGATTGAGGAGTGCTTTCAAATTCCATCAAAAAAAAAAATTATTTCTTTATAAAATTAACTAAAATTTCGCAATTGGTTGGTTCCACAATTAGCTTAATTGACGCTCAATCAAACACTAAAAAGAACAAAAAAAAACACGAAAACAATTCAAACAAATTGCGTCAACAAACAGCTAATTAACTTGACTTGAAATTGCAATTTTATAATTTTCTTTTGGTAATATTCCTCCATCTTGGTAATTCACACGTCAAACAATTTGTTATTGGAGTTAGAAATAATCTTAAGCATCTCATTGGATTGACCTTTGATTTGATAATCAAAATATTATAAGTAATAGCACACCGTTTCAAGAATTTATTCTCTTCATATGTCATTGTATGTTTTGAGTTTTGACCCAGCTATAACAAAGCATTTGTTTTAACTAATACAAAAAATAAACAATTAAATACGTGTGTTTATGTTTGTATGTATTTGAAATTTAGTTCAATCTTATCTCAAGTACTGCACATTTTTTTTTATCAAGGGAAAGAAGCCAACGATGCTTTCAAATTTATTTAAACAAAAATGCAAGGGTTGGTTGTGGATTACATCCTTAAAAGCAATAATCAATGAAGTAGTTTACGCTTGTGATTATGGGTCCCGCACTCCACGTCTCTAGATTTATTCAAACTGGGATGATATTAAAATTGGACAATTAGTTAACCAAGTTTGATTTCAACATTTTGTTTAAAAAAAAAAAAAATTGTTTAAAATATGATATCTTAGGAGATTGTTGGGATTGTCAAATGGAGAATTAATTAGTGATTAGTTGTCAAATGGCGCATATGATATCATGAGTGTTTTGGCTGAGTGGCGTGCATTGCACATTGGAATCTCCATCTCCAACTTAATTAATAAAAATTGTCAGTAATCCCCTTTACCTAAATCATGAACAAAAAAACACACGTATTTTTTTTTTTTAAAAAAATTATTAATACCCAAAACAAAAAAAAGGGTGGGGGGATATTAAATCCCACGCACAACCCCATGACTCCCTCACAAGAAAAAGATGTGTCAATAAATTAATACAATTAATTGATTTGGTCCCTTTCTTCAATAGAATCACACATCTACTTCATGCGGGTCGCAATCTTTTCACTCAACAATTCTTCTTATTCCCTCGGTTACCATGCTTTCAATACAAATCAGTATATATAAAATCAACCCCAATTACAAATTCCACCATGCATATTTAATTAAATCGAACTCGAATTCATCGTCACGCATACATTACGGACCTAGCCAACAAGATGCCAACAAAGGAGAAAATGACGCTTGACCGATTGACCCCCAAGTGGCAATATTGATGGGAAAGCCTAATGAGGACCATGTTTTAGCTTTAAATCTTTTTTCATAGATTCAAGATGTAAAGTGAAGAGATAGAAATGTATCAAATAAGTTGTCTGTAGACTTTATTGTTTGTTGATATTGACCATATAAATATTCCCATAATATTTCAGCTGAAGAAGTGGGGGCTGCCCCAAAGAAAAAAAAGAAAAAAGAAATAAATAAATAAAGCAAAGCATAGAATATAGATCCAATCAAACAAGGCATGGGGGCCATGATGGGAACCCTAGCTTTCTTCTCTTGTGAAAGGGAGCACTCATTGTTTTCAGTCCACCATCATCTTAATATTGATTTTGTTGCTTTCTCTTTTCTTTGTTTGTTTCCCAACAGATTTCAATATTTCATTGTTTACTCTTTAGTTTCGGACCCCACGTGCCAACATCATATAAAGCCATCACTTCACTTGAGAAAATTTGTTTTCAGATCCAAGATGTGTATACATATTGAGGTCAAATTAGAATTGAGTTGGCCCCAATGTACCATTTCTCATTTAGTGTGTCAATCACTGCTTTACAATACAGACCCTTTCAAAATTCATAGAACTTGGATTGGAATGAATTTACAACTCATATATTCAATTCAATGGAAGATTCTGCCTTACCTGAACCCAAAAAAAAAAAAGAGGTTTGATGGCATCAAAGTGTTATTAAAATAATGAATTGCAAACAATTAAAAATTTGAAGAAGCAAAATTCTGGGTTCCCATGAACCTAATTTGACTTGGAAATTGGGTTTATAGTGATGGAGATGCTTGTACCTTTTCCGACTAGGCACATTTTTTTTTTCAATAGCCTATGTGAAGAAGGTAATGGGTAATATAATTTTCTTTTTATAAAAGGCATGGTGGGTCAAGAAAAGAATCCACAATCTCCCTAAAGAAAAAAGAGGGTATAAAACAACCAACCATTCACCTAGAAATCATATCTTACACAATGAATTTTTGATTTTTTTTTTCCCCCCTCTTTTTTCCTTTATGTGCGTGTGGGAATTTCAATGACCTGCCATGAGTCATCTTTACAAGAACGGACTTGGGTGGTGGAGTAAGGCTAAAGATAAAGACATGAGTTATTGCATTTTTTGAATCCACTACCAATGGAACATTGAAAAGAGTAAATAAAGAAACACAAAAAGAGTAAAAAAGCAAAGAAGTGTTCGCAACTATTCTTTCTTTTTAGGTTTTGATAGATCGGAGTGCAAGTGTAAACATCAGCTTTTCCCACTAGCACAATGCCATTTCAATGGGATCTTAAGCCATTGTGGTTGCAAACCCAACTTCAACTTCCCCCCATCTTGGGTAAAATCATTATGCTTTCTTTTCTTTTCTTTTTTCTCATTCAGTGGTGGGCGGCACTTTGTGAGTAAAAAGTTCTTGCAATAGTTTCTTCTTGTCTACTTTAAACACCCACTCCAAAAGCTAGCCACTCAAATCATATATTCATGTTGTTTGGTTTTTAGATAAGTGGGTACTACAACATTATATAAATAAATATATATATATCTATCTAACATACAAATGGATTCTCTATGTGGATGGATAGGATGTTTTGATATTAGATTGGACTAAGTGTTACTTTGACATATTAAAAAAGCGATCCCCTATTCAAATGAAATCATATCTATCATGAACAAAGATGCCAATATGGATTTAGGTGCAATGCTAGGAATAATACCTAGAATAGCATGTAATTGTAGTAACCTCAATTATTAAACCTGTAACACGTTATTAATTTAGTGATGTGCACTGACCTGGTAATCATATCAATTGTCAATGTGGTTTGACCTACGTATGATGTTAACAGTGAAATAAACAGACTTGAGCTTGAAGTTAATGGTGACAATACAGAGAATCAACTATTAGTAGGAGACCAAATCAATGGAGGAAACATTTGGCAGTACCACCAATATGGATGTGCATGATATTTGTGCTGGAGTGGACAATTTAATTACCTAAATGTAAGGGAAATTTAGGCCCACCAGTATTGGACCGCAAAATTTTGTCCCTACGAGTAAATCATCAGTCGTATGACTGTGACCATCGTAACATGACACTTGTACATAGCCAAAAATAAAAAAAACCTGTGATTCAACTAAATTTTCAATGCAAAATCACAAAGATTACATCAATTGTAGTTTTATATCATGATCGATCAATCAATTACAATTGGGCGGGTTCATTGTAATTTTTCAAGAATGTGAAATCCACCTACTTGAAATTTCATGCTTTGTCAACTAATTTTGAATGAAAATTTTGGCATACTAACTACGGAATTGTTCGAGTCGGATCCTAAATACATTCGAAATGTCGAATCGGCATTGATATTGTTGTAATATGCTACTGCTATTAAGATTAAAACCTCGATTTAAAAATATTTTGTAACATGTGGTTTCTATAAGTTGCATGTAAAAAAAAAATTGCCCTATTAGTTGGTTGGATGTACAATGGATATAGAGAAGATTTAAAACCTTTATAGAAAATATCAACAACCAACACTTAGATGTAATTTTTTGTTTTTTCGGTATCGCTATGCAATTATTCAATGCGATTTTAGTGTAACAATTATTCAAGTTGTGGTCATCACTTTCCCCTTTTTTTTTTAACCCATTGCTGACAAAAACAAAACACACATTGAAAACAAGAACAAGAAGACACAGCTTATTGGACCCCATCGTCATAATAATGAACCGAAGTGTGAAGCAACTTCTTCGCTCATTCAATGAATTCAATTTCTTGAGTGTTCACTGAAACTTTCCTTTTCCTTTTCCTTTCCCCTTAGAGAGGGAATCTTCTCGCCATAAGTGCTGCATCCACACATCACCAAGTAATTTAATTAAAAAGCCAGCGACTTAAAATTTTTGAGTCAATAATGGAATGATGGACGGATAGTGATTGGACATTACAGGCCTGTCCCAATTCTGGACCCTTCACTAAAAACACAGTATTCATCGGTGTAAGTGGATAGGAAAATCAAAGATGTGTCCTAATACTGAACCCGCATTTATTATCCTCCCATTATAGCAAATATTTTCCACTCTTACTACCTCTTTCCTTCGACCCAATTTTGAATATGCTTGCCTGGACATTTGGACAATCGGACATCGTAATTTTTATTTTTTTTTTAATTATTGAAAAAACTCATTTTTTGCCTACATAATTACAAATTGGGATTTTAAACCTCTTCGAACCGTTTGATACCTATATATACATATATGTAAAAAAAAATGTCACATTTTACGGTTGAAGAGACAAAATGGACAAATCTATGCATGTGAATCGCGTCCAAAAAGCATACAACATGCTTGTGTCGGTGTGCCTAATCCTAATAATGCCAACAGTACATCTCTTCCAAGAAAAACAATGGAGTATTTCAAACAACGGTCAACAAGAGATATGAAATGTCAAATTTTCCTTACGAGTTCCACGTTTTATATTACGAAAACGTTTGCACCCACATCAACAAGGATTCTCCAGATTTGGATTCCACAAATTTGTGATGGCCCGGCCCATTAAGAGTACATTGAGCTAGGCATGAGACCCAAATACGAAGAAATCAAATTGGGCTTCCATGGAATGTTAGAGCAGCAGCACTTCAAGGATTGAACGGATTGTTATTATTATGAACTTATACTGTGTTTACTTGTTGAAGTAGGTGTGAGGTGTATAACTTCTTCCCACTTCAGTGTTTATTTGCTTATTTAAGGAATAGAGTAAAAATCTCACTCCTCTTTCTTTTTTTATCATTTTTTTATTAAATATAATATAATTACATTTATTAAAATAAAATAATGTTACAATCACTTATAAATAATAATATTATAATATTATTCAATATATTATATTTATTAGAAATAATAATATTAAACTTATTTAAATACAATATTGTTATATTCATAGAGAATTAATAATATTACCATATATTTATTTAATTTTAATGGTATTATATTTATTTAATGTTAATAATTAATAATAATACATAGTTTATTCTAAGAAAATATTAATTTTTTACTATATTATTAATAATATTTAATTTACATAATTAAAATCAAAATCAATAAAAAAAGTGTGCTTTACATAATTAAGAATATTAATAATTATTATCAATTTATATAATCAAAATTAATAATAAAATAAATATTTTATTCTACAAATGTATTTTTTTATTCACTTCGTAATTAAAAATTATAATTTTTTAATTAAGGGTAAAATTATAATTTAAAACAATTAACTACCAATCTTAGATAAAGTAAACATATAAATAAAATTTTAATTTCTATTCCACACTCTTATTTCAATGTGAATAAACAACAAACCCCATTTCTAATTTCATTATTCTCAATTTAATTCGAAAAGTAAATACTACTTTAGAAAATTGTATTAAAAAGGCAAAAAATGGTCAATAATATATCGTTATATCAAGTGCAAGCAGGCCACATCGAGCCCAAGTACAACACTTAACTGTACTTAAAGCTCAATCTTCGGTTGCGACAATGCCTGACAAAGGAAGCGAAATAAAATAATAACGTAAAACCCGACTCTGTGCGCTATGAACCCCTTTTAACCGGAACAAAAAATGACACGTACGCTAAACGCTAACGAGGTATAGAAGGAATTTTTTTGGCCTGCCTTGTCTACCGCACAGAGCAAATAAAAGCGAAGCTGTGGAAGATTTTCTTTTACTGTTTCATAAAAACATCTTCTTCATCATTAATAAAACAGTTCCCAGATAAATTCACCATTTCAAAATCATTTAACAATGCACCTGAATCGGCGGTGAACATGGACAGTCAAATGGTTCGAAAAATCTCATTGCATTAGGCTACAACATGACAATTTTGCGAACGACTCAGTTTCGCAAATGACAATTTCACGACTCATCTATATACATCAGAGCTAAGAGCCCTGAGCTTTCTGCACACTAGCCATACGAGCTACAAGTCTGGTCTCAAAAAATACGACGAGCGAGCATTTATCCAGGGAATAATAATGATGTCTCTTAAATCAATCACTCAATTCGGCATGTTATGCATATAAAAACATGCATAAACCACGCCAATCAATTTCATTTGTTAGTGATTAGTGATTCGGAAAAGAGAAAGAAGATTAGAGAAGACAGCATGCATTTATACAAATTTATTACGTTTGGATTATTAATGTCTAAAGTCATAACTAAAAACAAATGCCGAAGGTTAAGACATAAAGATGGACAGAAACCAGGAGCATAAAGTTAAGACATGTCATAAGTATTCTAGTAGTCCACAACGGTGTTACTCATGAACCAATAAACAAAAACATTGTGCACGAAATATTCTCAAAATACCAAATGATATCTCCAGGATGAAATCTATGATAGAGACATCCCATTACACGAATTGATCTCTCTTCTACCACTAAGTGCGACAAATTTATCATTATATAGCAACAAAGGACATTTATCTATCAAATTTGAACCATCGTAAGCTTCTTTAAGGAACACAGTACTCCTAGCACCTTTATTGGTGATGTAAAAAATTCCGTGATACTTAATCAAGCAAAGCAACAATTTATGCGGTAACAGATACTCCGAATGAAATGCATCCAATTGTGCAGATGTCATTCTCTTCTCCACAGTCAAACTAAGAAGCTCATGAAGCACAGCCACAACTCTTTTTCGAGCTTTTGGGTCTGCCAATTCAAATCTCCTCGCATTCAAGTATGGAGAAGGGAATTCCATTCTCTGCCACCTCTCAAGCTGCTCGAGATAACTCGTGTTTGGTCTAAATCCGGCAGGAAAACATATCTTGAATGCATAGGGACCAGAATAGTTACCATCTTTCGTGATCCTGGCCCTCCTTCGGGCCCCAGCAGAATCCGAAACTCCTTCGCGTGCCAATCTTTCCTCTCGAGCAGTAACAGCCAGTGAGGAATCCCAATTTTGCAAGTAAAGATAAGGTTTCCCATTGGTATCTTTCACCGTAAAAAAATCATCATACTTCGGAAGAAATGTCTTCTTGAAGTCTCGAGGCAAACCCAATTCAGATTCAACGAATTCAATCTTTTCCAACGGCACCCTACAATCAACTGACATCATTAACAGCTTCCTTAGATTTTTAACCAAAATGGGTTCCATTAACTGTCTGGCCACCTCCTCTTCATCGGCAATCTTCTCAGCCTTCTGAGTGAGTGTAACAAAAGGAGGCTTCCGGTTGCTGCCACCACCAACACGGAAAATTGAGGGGTACTTCTCAATGACAGCCATGAAGTTCCATTTATGAACAAACCCAACTTGCTTTTCAAGGTCACGTAGAAGGAGGGACTTGTGCTTCTGTGACTGGATGATGGATTTGAGTTGCAGGATTAAAGATGGCTTCTTTTGTAACTCCATTACTCTGTCTAGTTCATGAACTCTACGGTATATTTTCTTCTTGGATCGCCATCCTCCGGTTGACTTTTGCTTCATTGGGACCCACATGGAACATGATTTTGGGAACGGGGTTGAAGACGAAATGTATCTTCTGAACATTATGTGAGCAGGCAAGGTCACTGAGACAAATCGTCGAACAAGTAGTGCGCATGACCTGTATAACTAATTCCAATTAATCATTTCACCTCGCCAGAATTTTGAATTAGATTCCATAATCACAACAATCTCTGTGTACTATTTATTTGTACGTTCAGAATTGGAGGAATAGAGATAGCACGGTCACAATCTTAAGGGCCGTTATGAGCTCAAGCTTGGCATGTTACGGGTACTAACTACTGTGCAACGAGAGTCAGTGATACATACACAGTTGAATGAATGAAGTAAGAGATGCACGTGCGTCGTTCATGCATGCATGTTAATTAATTAATTATTTATTTATTTTAAACGACAGTGAAACGTTGGTAATTTGGCCAAGTAGGCGTCAAATGGAGGTGGTTTGCTTTTTCCAAATATATATCACGTATTTTCATTATTTTTATAATATCCAATAGTATCCAATAATCTTTTGAGTTTAAAAAATTTAAAAGAAAAGAGAATAAATAAATCATTTACATTATTTGATCTTGGAAGTATAAAGCATACATTTATTATAAAAAATATTTAAAAATAGAAGAAAAATATCTTATTATTAATTTTTTTTTCATATTGAAACCAATATTTTTTTTTGTTTTTAGTGTTTAAGTTTTTTATTTTGATTTCTATTTAATATGATTTATTAAATTTATAATAAGTATGAATAAAAATGTATTTAAAAATATCAGATATTATAAAAATAGTAAAGTAAGAAGTAAAAGGGTACAAATTGATTTCATTAGGTAAAAACTAGCAATCTACCTTTTTAAAAATAGTAATATTGATTTCTTTTTAAGACACGCATACCCTATATTTTATGTTTAGATTTGAATGTTTATTAAAAAAAAAAGTCTTTATGATAATTTCTCTTTAAGTATGAAGGTGTTATTGTCCTTCTCGACACATTTAAGGATGACAGAAAAAGTTTGCCTGTAGGGTTGGCAATTTGCAGGCTGGAGTCGAGCTTCTGCAAGCTCAGGTTCAGGCTCAGGCTCATACATTCAAAAATAGGCCTAAGCCCACTGAAAGCCCATCCAATCATGAGCAGGTCGGGCCTAAACAGGTTTAGCAGGGCCTTGGTCGGGCTCGGGCTTTTATAATTTTTTTTAAAATAAAATTTTAATAAAAGTATAAAATTATAAATTTTTTTTAAAAAATTAAATTATAAATGATTATGCAATACATGATTATCTAACATATAAAATAATAACAATACAACATAATAAACCATAAACATTAATATAAAAAACAAACTAGTATTAGATTTTGATATTTTTATTTAATTTTTTTGTTTTTTTTTAATTTGATTTTTTTTTTATTTTATATAAATAAAGCTTGGGCTTAAAAATACTAACAATACAACATAATAAACCATAAACATTAATATAAAAAGTAAATTAGTATTAGATTTTAATATTTTTATTTATTATTATTATTATTATTTTTTAATTTAATTTTTTTATTTTATATAATATGAAATTCAGCCTTTCTATACATACATTAAACCCATTTCTAGTTTATGAATGGATTTTGGATTTTAATTTTTTTTAGCGTATTCTTAAATTCATTATGCGGAAATTTGGATCTAATCAAGCCCGCCCCGACTTTGCGCTGCTCTGTCTGTCTGACCCAAGCTATAGTGTTTTGGGCTTAGCTTGGGTAGATTTGAGCATGTTTTATAAGTATTCGGGTAGGGCTTGGGCTTCACCTAAAAAGCCCGAGCCTTGCTAAAAAGCCTAAGAAATGCTTAAAAATTTTAAAAAATGTTATTTAAATAAAGATACACCTTGTTACTTATATTTAACCTGCCTATGAAATATATTTATAGTCTTAAATCCTATAAGCCTAACTTGTAATTCTAATCTAACAAAAAATAAAATTTCATAAATTATAAATTTCTAAAACGTAGTTTTTCGAAAGCATAATGAGTTTTTTCTTTCAAGTGAAATGTATAACATAACAATTTTTTTTTTTAGTCCGGCTCGAAAAAAGTCCAACCCGAGTTGGGCCAAGCACAATCCAACAAAAGATATGCTAGGGCAGGGCTCGAGCTTGGCCAAAGCCGGCCCCACCCGGACGTTTTACCATCCTAGGTACATTAAAATTCGAATTTTGTATTCTCAAATTTTTAACAAAATAACGAAAGAATTTTGTCATTGTTGACTAGGAAAATCACTAATGCTACACTACGTACACAAGCAGCTAATACACAACGGCACAGCGGTAAATTACCTCAAGTGTAATTTTTGAGAGAATTGATATTCTCCCAAATATTGAAAATAAAATTGGCTTTTTTACAGGGAATAAATAATTTGGTTTTGCAGGAGGAGCAGCAGGACGGCAAATTTCATCCTCCCCAATATGAATTTGGAATAACTATAAATTAAAGAACAATGTTAATTTACTATTAAGCATTGCTGCCGACCTCTTGTAATGCTCGTCCGTGAAGCTAAAGCCTCAGTGCACTTTCTTTCCCTACAAATATACCCATCAAAATCTCTCAATTCCATTCAGCTCTTCAATAGGCCTTTTTCGGTCATGGCTCATTACGATCAGCAAGAAGCTCCTGGTAAGTGATCGCTTCATGCTTTACATAAAAATTTGAGGCAGCTCTTAAATGATGCTCTATTAAACCATGTGTGATCAATTTTATGAAATCCAAGCAAACATTGGAGCCTTCTACGGGTCAAAGCCACCAAGACCGCCAGGGTTTGTTTAAATATACAGGTATATCCTATTGGTTTAAGAAATGATCACATTAAACAATCAAGGTTTGCCCAAAAAAAGATTTATGTGGCTACTTTGAAACCAATAAATTTTATATGTTTATTTAACAAATCTTGAAGGTCTTGGTGGTTTTTTCATGTTCATACAATACTTAATTCTTAGAATAAAATTTTCTTCATTATGGGAATGTAGTTTTATCTTTCGGGCTAATTGCTTATCCTCCTGCAGCCGCGGGCTCCGCCTCAGGATACCCACAACAGGATCATCCGGTTGAAAACAGAAGCAGGGGCGATGACTTTTGGAAAGGATGGTAAGTTTAAGTTTATCTAAATATACTTATCGAATTACTCTCTCGGCTGCTCAAGGGTTTGGGGGACTGGTTTTTAAGCGACTTTCTTTGACCAGCCACTCGAGTTCAGATTCTGAGGAAAAGTAGGGTCTGAAAGTTTCAATTTATGCCCCGATCAATGTGTAAACGCTCTTTGTTCAATTTGCAGTTTTGCTGCCTTATGCTGCTGCCGTGTCTTGGATTTCTGCTGCTGCTGAAGCATAAGTTATTTCTGTTCCTTTTCTTTGTGATTGGTGAGTTTTATGTGCCACAATGTCAGATTAATTGTAATCTTTCTACCAATGCAGGAATTGCTTTATGCAATTCTCTGTCTAGTATACTTTCTACACCGAAATTATGATAAACATCAGTGATTTTAGAATTATCTCTTCAAAGTTTATTCCAGAAATCGTCTGGGCGATTACTAAACTCATGTTCCATAAACAAATGAATTTGTTTATTTGAAGGAAAGCAACATTTACCTAGCTATATTCCTCGAGTGAAAAAAGAACTTTCAGTATCATAGAATAAGACTCGAACTCCTTTAAATATAATTTATTTCTTTTTTAAAGTGTGCAAATTTCGATTATATTAAGTCGAGATTTTTGAGCGAGCTTAACAGACTTCAAAATGTGCTCTGCGCCGAAGCATTATAGTTTTCTAAGCTCAACAGAGCGAGTTGTGGTGTGGAGAGAGAGCTTGGTGCCTTGGTGGCACTACCCAGTGGCGTTGCGAGACTTCACGGGATCAAATTTAATTTACTTGAAAGATTTTGATTTTGCTCAAGTATATGTTTAATTATTTTTGGATTTTGACACACTCGTTTGAGCTTGTTTTTTAGTATATTATTCAAAGCAGATGGGGACAAATTAAATATTTTATTTTGAGTAAAAAGAAATTTTTGGTTAAAATTTTCAAAAGGTTTTCGGCAAAAAAAAAAAAAAAAATAGGAACACGAGCGGCCGGCGAGTGCTTCCCCTCAGCTATGGGTGTTTCTCCGGTATTACTCATTTTCCAATTATTGCCTGCCCTTATGTATATATTATTGTGATCTTTTGAAGTACACACTGGGATGAAAAATAAATAGTAAAGGAGTAACGTTAACTATTAGTTATTGTTCAGCTCCGAAAACAGAAAACAAATCTACTGATTATTCACTGATTACTCTGCTACTGAATTTCCTCCACGGAATATATGATTACATTGAGAAACCCTACCCCAAATGCTCTTTTATAATTTAACCATTAATGGTTAAATATTGAACCTGAAGTTGCCGTAGAGGATTAAGGGTGAGTTTGGAATTGAGATTGGACAGCTGTAATTTAAAAGTTCTAACACGAAAATATTTGGTAAACACTATTTGCTATAGCTTGAAAGCTATAGTGATATGATTTTTTACTTGTATAATAAAAAAACTATTATATCTTTAATAATTTTATCAAAATTATTATTTAAATTTTATATTTACTACATATTATTAATTTTTGTTTCATAGTTACAATTTTTTTTCTACAACAATTATAGCTCAAAAGTTAGAACATCTCAATTCTAAACCCTAAACCTAAATTAAGAGTTCATGAAACTGAAGATAACAGCAATCAGTCTACAACTAGACAATTAATCGCCAGTTCACTGAACGACCTATATTGATGGCCTTGATTGTTGCATACATTTTAGTATTGAAAGATATTTGATATCCAAGAGGCCAGCGAGATGCATTGCAAAACAGCCCCGAAAGGAAAGGCTCAATCAAATCTTCGAAAAATCACCGCATAAGCCGATAGTCCTGGATTTCCTTTAGAAAGACCACCACTATTCATTTTATTCCATGGCGCAAGCAGAGAATGACATAAGACAGAAAACTAAACTACTTATTAGATCACAGTAATAATACATGACTCTTAATAAATTAGAAAATAAATTTAATATACAACTTAATTGCGGGTGCCATTTAGTTGAGATAAACCTTTTCTGTTAAAAACAAGGCGTCTGAGGTCTCAATCCCACTCGGACGGATGGAGAGAGGATTGTACTGTTTTCAGGCTAAATAATCAAAAAAGAAAAGAAAAGAAATTTAATTAAGGATGGACTTTTATTTTTTTATTTCCAAAATTAAATGAGAAAAAATGGTTTTATATTTTTCTTCGTTTATTTGAATTTATTGTGATTAAATAAAATTAATCTAAAAAAAAGAATTGATTTGAAAAAGAAACAAAGAATTAACAATTTCATTCATCCTAAAAAGTTTCTATGTGCATTTGGTTGTTTTTCTGCTGTAATTTAAAATCGATGACATTGTGGAATTTTGATTCCCCAACGGACGGGCAAGGAGTTCAAATTCCTCACCAATTTTAATTCAAAAGTTTCAAAATTATCCTTTCAATAAGTTAAAATTACATATTAAACAGTTTAACAGAAATAATTTATTTCTGTTATTTAATTAATTTGAAATAATTTATAGTGAAGAACGGAAATCAGACGTTTGATCTAGAACACTGTCGGACCATCACCAGAGACATGATTTATTCATCAAAATTGACACAAATCGAATTGCCGGGAGTTCATTTACAAATTTTGAGAGTTGAAAACGGTATTAGATGCCTTTTAATTTTAATTTATTGAGATTAAAAAAACAATAGGAACCAAAAAAATACATGGATAAATTATTTTTTTTTAACATGTATTAACATAAAATAAAATAAATTTGTATTGGTTTTATAATCATTTCAATCGACGCTTCAAAATAAGTATTTTAAACATGTTTAGATGGATGGTAGTCTTTAGTCGGTTAATTTTTAAGTGCAGTAGATGAATTAATAGGGCATTATCGTACAATTTTCAAGCAAATGGCAATCGAGACATTTACGTTATTTTTTGCCAAGCACAACTGCAACATAATAAAAATATTGTACATACACCGTCAGATTTTGATAATGCCAAGAATTAGACGCTAGTTTGCTCTTTTTTTTTTTTTTTTTTTTTGTCCTCGATAATTGAAGAACTTATTTTGTAAAATATGAAATATTAACATATTTAAAAGAGAGTGGTATTAAATTAAAGGAAAAAGTATTGGTAACAAATTAAAATACTTTAAATGATAAATTAGGATAAATTCCAAACAAATGTCAAAATCTGAAAGTGTAGATGATGAATTTCATGCTCAAGTCTCCTTAACTATTGAATACTGATGTCAACTAAAAAGAGATATTTCAACGTCTTCAGTTTTGTAACTTGTACTCACCGATTTTTTAATTATGATGGTTACAATATCTTTTCAACTTAACGAAGAGATGAAAATAGCATAAACATAAAAAAGTACATTTCGATTATATTAAACTATATATCCCGCGAGGCCTGATAGTGATATAATAACATTAAAAATAAACTAAATTATGGTAGAAGCAATGGAAATAAAATAATTATATAAAAAGATTTCTTGGTTGTACCTCATGATATAATAAAGAAACTAATTTTAAAAGAAAATAGAGTGGTAATTTGTTTACACGAGTTAAGTTTTCCCAATAAATGTTTTTTAAACACAAATACTTATAATTACTTGATATGTGTTATGAATTTATTCAAATAAATGTAGATATTCATAACATATACATATTTGTCTCCCCACTATCTCCCACTAACAACCTTTAGCTTTCATATAACTCCCATTATCTCACAAGGAATTATGATCCATAATTTCTTTATTAATTTCATGAAATAATTATGTAACTATAAAAGGAGAGCTCATCTCTTTATTTTGTGAAATATTTTTGGAATGAATAAAATCACTCTATAATATTTTGCTCTCTTATTTTTTTCTTCATCTTGTGTTGTTCCTTTTATTTTTATTGCTGGCTAATAGTTTTTCTAACACGTTATCAGCACGAAACTTTGATCAGTTATTTGAAAATGTCGAATCTTGCAAAACTTGAATTTGTGGCACTTGATATCTCCGGCGATAATTATCTATCATGGGTCTTGGATGCTGAAATTCATCTTGATGCAATGAATCTTGGAGATACCATTAAAGAAAATAATAATGCATTAACCCAAGACCGTGCCAAGGCAATGATTTTTCTTCGCCACCATCTTCATGAACAATTAAAAAGTGAGTATCTTACGGTCAAAGAACCATATGTCCTTTGGGAGTGTCTTAATGAAAGATTTAATCACAAAAAAACTGTTATACTTCCAAGAGCTCGTTATGAGTGGATGCATTTACGATTACAAGATTTTAAATCTGTTAGTCAATACAATTCTGCATTATTCAAAATAGTTTCTCAATTAAAATTATGCGGAGTGGAGATTACTGTTACAAATTTGTTGGAAAAGACATTTTCTACTTTTCATGCTTCGAATTTGCTCATGCAGCAGCAATATCGAGAGCGGAGATTCAGAAAGTATTCTGAATTAATCTCATGTCTTTTAGTGGCTGAAAAAAATAATGAACTTTTGCTGAGAAACCATCAATCTCATTCGACTGGATCTGTACCTATCCCTAAAGTGAATGGTACTTCAGCCTATAATTGTAGTGCTAATCGAGATCGTGGTGGCTATAATAAGAAATATCGACCAAACCACTCAAAGTGGAATAACAGTAATGAGAAGCAAGAAAAAGATCCACAAAAGAAATCACCAAAGGATCATGAAAATGTTTGCTTCAGATGTGGTGCAAAAGGACATTGGTCTCGTGTTTGTCGTACACCAAAACATTTAGTTGATCTTTATCAAGCATCCAAAAAGGCAAAAGGGAAAGAAATTGAGACAAATTTCATTGATCATGAAGACCCAATTAATATAACTCATTTGGATGTTTCAGATTTTTTTGAAGATCCAAATGGTAAAATTGACCATTTAATTGGTGATGGACATGTGAAGACTGATTGAAAAGTATTGCACTTTGAAGTGTATTATTATTACTATTATTTTTAAAGATTTGGTGTGTTTCTTTACAATCATGGTGTGTTTAAGTTTATGTTGCAAGAGTATTTATTATTTTGAATGTTTTATAAATTTGGTGTGTAATTTTTCATTTTCTTTAATAAAACTTTTTCTGTAATATTTTCTTTATACTACTTGATCATTCTTTATGTTCAATTGACTTATTTTATATGCATATGTGAAGATATACAATGAGTTTGAACAATGACTTGATGAATAATGAAGATGGATGTTTGGTGGATAGTGCGACAACACACACAATTTTACGAAATAAAAAATATTTTCATAATTTAATATTAGCTAAGGCTAATGTTAATACAATATCTGGTTCTGCTAATCTAATTGAAGGCTCTGGAAGAGCTAATATTATGTTACCAAATGGTACAAAATTGCAAATAAATGATGCTTTATATTCTAGCAGATCAAACAGAAATCTGCTCAGTTTCAAGGATATTCGTCAGAACGGATACCATATTGAAACATCTAGTGAAGGTAATTTTGAATTTTTTTGCATCACTTCAACTATTTCATGCCGGAAGCATATATTGAAAAAATTACCTTCTTTTTCTTCTGGGTTGTATCATACAATTATGAAAATAATATAAATAAATTTTGCAATGAACCAGAAGTTCTCTGATCCGAAGATTTTTAAACTTTGGCATGATCGACTTGTGCATCCTGGATCAATCATGATGCGTCGTATTATAAAAAATTCACATGGACATCAATTAAAGAACCAGAAGATTCTTTTACCAACTGAAAGTCCATGTGCTGCTTGTTCTCAAGGAAAATTAATAACTCGGCCATTCCCAATGAAAGTAAGTTTTGAATCTCCTACATTTTTGGAAAGAATCCAAGGGGATATATGTGGCCCTATACATCCAAGTTGTGGACCGTTTCGTTATTTCTTGGTTTTAATAGATGCTTCAACTAAATGGTCACATGTCTCTTTACTTTCTAGTTGCGGAGTTGCATTTGCTAGATTTCTTGCTCAAATCATTAAACTAAGAGCACAATTTCCTGATTTTCCTATTAAAAAAATTAGACTTGATAATGCTGGTGAATTTACATCTAAATCTTTTAATGATTATTGCATGTCTATTGGAATTGACGTTGAGCATTTTGTCGCACATATTCATACTCAAAATGGTTTAGCTGAATCTTTGATTAAACGTTTACAGTTAATTGCAAGACCATTAATTCTTAGATCAAATTTATTTTTTTCATGTTGGGGACATGCAATACTACATTTGCATCATTAATTCGCATTCGACCAAGTTCTTATCATACATATTCACATTCACAAGTTGTTTTTGGCCAACAATGACGAGATATTTCTCACTTGAAAATTTTTGGATGTGCTGTTTATGTCCCAGTTGCTCCTCCACAAAGAAACAAAATGGGTTTGCAACGAAGACTTGGAATTTATGTTGGTTTTGATTCTCCATCCATAATTAGGTATCTCGAACCTTTAACTGGAGATGTTTTTACCGCACGATTTGCGGATTGTCATTTTGATGAACAAGTTTTCCCGTCATTAGGGGGAGAAAAAGTAAAAACAAATGAACGACGTGAAATTACATGGCATGCATCATCATTATCTTATCTTGATCCCCATACAAATCAAAGTGAACTTGAAGTTCAAAGGATCATTCATTTGCAAAATATTGCAAATCAAATTCTTGATGCATTTAATGATTCAAGAAGAATAGTAGAATCACATATTCCAGCAGAAAATGCCCTAGCACGTGTTGAGATCCCTGAAGGACAACACGATAAAACTAATAAAAATAAAGTACGTCTAAAACGAGGAAGGCCAATTGGCTCAAAAGATAAAATTCCCCGGAAGAGGAAAACACAAGAAAAATTACAAAATGAAATTAGCACTCCCGAAGAGTCATTGACTACTAATCAAATAACAGAGATTGAACAATCAAATGGTATTCATCCCGTTGACCCAGAAGAAGCAAATTTGCCAACAACTAAAGAAATATTAATTTCTCCTGAAGAGAAACAAAATAATGAAATTATGATTGGTTTTGTTGGTACAGAAAAATCATGGGATCGAAATGAAATAATTATTAACGATATTTTTTCGTTTACCATTGCTTTTAATATCTCAAACGATGATGAGGATCTTGATCCAAAAACTGTGGAAGAATGTCGACATAGAAATGATTGGCCAAAGCGGAAAGATGCTATTCAAGCAGAGCTAAATTCACTTATTGAACGTAAAGTATTTGGACCAATAGTTTTGACACCTGAAGATGTCAAACCTGTTGGTTAGAAGTGGGTATTCGTTAGAAAACGAAATGAGAAAAATGAGATTGTGCGATATAAAGCAAGATTAGTAGCACAAGGTTTTTCTCAAAGACCTGGCATTAATTATGAGGAAACATATTCTCCTGTTATAGATGCAATTACATTTCGATTTTTAGTCAGTCTTGTAGCCTCTGAAGGACTAGATATGCGTCTTATAGATGTTGTGACTGCCTATCTGTATGGTTCTATTGATACGGATATTTATATGAAAATCCCTGAAGGATTTAAAATGCCAGAAGAAAACAAATTTAAACCTCGTAGTCTATATTCTTTGAAACTACAACGATCCTTGTATTGATTAAAACAGTCTGGGCGTATGTGGTATAATCGCCTAGGCAACTACTTATTGAAAGAAGGATATGTAAATAATCCAATTTGTCCTTGTGTTTTTATTAAAAAATCTGAAATTGGATTTGCAATAATTGCAGTATATGTTGATGATTTAAATCTCATTGGAACTCCTGAAGAGCTTTCAAAAACAGTTTCTTGTTTGAAAAATGAGTTTGAAATGAAAGATCTTGGAAAAACAAAATTTTGTCTTGGCTTACAAATTAAGTATTTTTCAAGTGGAATACTTTTACATCAATCAACATACAATAAAAAAGTTTTAAAGCGTTTTTATATGGATAAAGCTCATCCATTAAGTACTCCAATGGTAGTACGATCACTTGATGTAAAAAAAGATCCATTTCGTCCTAAAGAAGACGACGAAGTAGTTCTTGGTCCTGAAGTACCATATTTAAGTGCAATTGATGCACTGATGTATCTTGCAAATTGTACTCGACCTGATATTGCATTTTCAGTTAATTTGTTAGCAAGATATAGTTCTACACCAACTCGTAGGCATTGGAATGGTGTAAAGCATGTATTTCGCTATCTCTGTGGAACAATTGACATGGGTTTATATTATCCAAATGGATCAAAATCACCACTAATTGGATATGCAAATGCTGGATATCTTTCTGATCCACATAAAGCACGATCTCAAACAGGTTATTTATTTACCTCTGGTGATAATGTTATATCATGGCGATCAATGAAACAAACAATGGTTGCAACATCTTTAAATCATTCAGAAATACTTGCTATTCATAAAGCAAGTCGTGAGTGCATTTGGTTAAGATCAATGATACAACATATTCGAGAAACATGTGGATTGTCATCAATTAAGAATAACCCCACAATATTATATGAGGATAATGCAGCATGTATTGCTCAAATTAAAGGTGGTTATATAAAAGGTGACAGGACTAAGCATATTTCACCAACATTCTTTTATACACATGAAATTCAAAAGAATGGTGATATAGATATTCAGCAAATACGCTCAAGTGACAATCTTACAGATTTATTTACAAAATCCCTACCAACTGCAACATGCAAAAAGTTAGTACACAAAATTGGGATGCGTCAACTCAAGGATTTTTCTTCAAATTAGAATATATGTCAAGATGAGGAGGAGCATACTTGTTGGGGAAAATAATTTATTTTGGAGGGAATTTTATATGTTGTACTCTTTTTCCTCACTAGGTTTTTATCCCATAGGATTTTTCCTAAGTGAGTTTTTAATGAGGCAACTCTATATCTCCAAAATCATTTATGCACTCTTTTTCCTTTACTAATATTTTTTTTCCTATAAAGGTTTTTTTAAGTAAAGATTTTAATGAGACATTCTTGTAATGAACATCCAAGGGGGAGTGTTATGAATTTATTCAAATAAATGTGGATGTTCATAATATATACCTATTTGTCTCCCCACTATCTCCCACTAACAACCTTTAGCTTTCCTATAACTCCCATTATCTCACAAGGAATTATGATCCATAATTTCTTTATTAATTTCATGAAATAATTATGTAACTATAAAAGGAGAGCTCATCTCTTTATTTTGTGAAATACTTTTGGAATGAATAAAATCACTCTATAATATTTTGCTCCCTTATTTTATTCTTCATCTTGTGTTGTTCCTTTTATTTTTATTGTTGGCTAATAGCTTTTCTAACAATATGATATATAAGGGGTGTAAATACTTATGAGAAATATGAACTCAGAGTACAAGAAAATCTAAGTGATTTTTTGACCAGCATTACTAGGTGGTAGAATTGAAAGTGAACATTTTCAACTTCCCAAACTTGTGTTGGAAATAAATTACTACTTTTGATGACTTTAAACCATTATAAAAAATACATTAATATTTACATAGCATTATAGGAAATACATTAATTTTAAGGAGTTACATTAATTGTCTACTCATAATTTTTAAAATTTTACCGTTTAAAATTTAAAGGTATTATTATACTTAATTAAGAGTGAGTATGCAATATAGTTATAAGACTATATTATATCAAATTAATTTTGTGATATACATTGAATTATTCATATGACTAACTTAAATAGAGAAATAAATACTTTAATAGTACCCTATTATATTTGTGATATGATTCAATCATCCAAATAAACTTTAAAAACCAATAATTATCAGTGGTTTGTTGATAATAATTAATGAATCAATTCGGAAATTAATTATCATATAGATTTTATAGTGAAGGATGCTAAGAAATAGTATCATATGATTGATCACTATTACCGAATCAATTTTGAGACTAAATTTTAAATAATGAAATTATATAGTGAACTATTTAATAAAAATTTTTTGTATTTGAAGATATTTTGTAAGAAATTAGTCTAAGAATGACCATATTATAATTAATTTCACCATATAATGATAATTAGTCTTAGAATGATCATACAAATAACTGCACCATATAATCAGAATTATTGCAATAATTTCTTTATATAATATAACATAAATAAAATCATTTTTTTGTTAACTTATTTAATTTTAGTGATATATTATTTACAGTTGAAGAATAAAAATCTTTTATTTGTCTAATAGTTGTTTACTTTTATCCAATCTAATTTAATATTTTTTTTCGAATATTGATCTCACCTAATAGTTTAAAAAGATATATTGTCATCCTTCTTGTTTATCTTTATTAGCTAAATTCTAGTACTTATCATCGTAAAACTAACATAATAAGGCTAAATTATATCATTTAATAATTAAATAGAATTACAGTTTGGGTTACATCCCACGTTCTCCATTCTCTCTTTAAACCATCTTCTCACACCACTAAGTCCATAATCATAGCAGAATTCATCTTCTCATCTTCAATGTATTCTTATCATCTACTCATCTTCTCTCTTCAGAGCTAGCTTATGTTTTAGTGTATTAAAATTCCCTAGTTCGGTACGTTAATTTGGATATAAAATCATTTGGCTTGGATTACTGTAGCATTTTATTAATGGAAAAACCAGGTGCAAAGATGAATTCAATACTTGGCGTGAAGTGAATAATTTGCAATGGTTCATTTTTCTTGTCTAATTGATGCACTGCCATATATATATATATATATGGATTTTCATTCTATCTAAAGTTTATATATATTCATATGCCGGGAATTAAGTGCTCTCACCAAATTTCCATTATACAAGATTCAAATGCGGCCTATGCGCCATTTGTCAAATACTAATGTTGGTTTTATCTTTTAACAATACCAATAAGTTGTATAATATTCTTATGAATGTTTTATAGTAGTGGTATGAATTGTAAAGCTTAGTGATTATGTATATTGTTGTAACCAATTTATATACATGTTGAAATTATTAATAAAAGACTATTAGAAAAGATTTTAATCGAGTTTTTCTTTAATTTTACTACTATTATTTATAAGAGAACAATTCAATTAGAAATATTACTTATTTCGATGTCTATATAGTATTTTCAATTGCAAAATCAATTAGAACAATATGTTTCCTCGACTACAGTGTAGTTATTTTGGCTGCTTTTGCCCCCCTTATGTTTTACTGTAATTTCAATGGTTATATTTAATTGAAACTGCTATTATAAAAAGTACAGCTTGAAAATAGTATTTTTACACCTCAAAGTGATCATAAAAATTATTCATTGGTTTTGTGTCCATATCTTTCCTTACATGCATTCATTATTTTTCCATGGCTTATGTTGCTAAACAAAAGTATATTTGCTGTGGCCAATTGGTTATTGGGTATTTCTACCTTAAGTCTTATCAACAGCCAGCAACTGCATTTTGGCATTGAAAAACCATATTTGTAATGGCATTTCACTTATTTTGATTGTATTCAACAATTATAAAAAATAGTTTTTCTTTAGCGTCAATACGTAAATTTTTTCACAAGATAACTAGATACTATTAACATTATTTTAATTTGAGAAAATGGGAATAGATATGTAAAAGATTATAATTTCAAATATACATACAATCAACTTCAAAATATTGCTTCATGTAATGAAGATGGAAAATATATATATATATATATATATTGGCCTTAGATTGTAGACTCAAAACTGTAGATAAGATTAAGGGTTGCAATAAATATTTTTCAATATTATATGATAAAATGATTTATGTTCGAATAGTAAGTGGTTAACCCTAATTCACCGAATTTATATTATTCTTATTTAAAAATATTTTAAAAAGAATTATTTTAACATTTTCCGAATATGGGCATCAAGAAGCAATGATAATTGTAGACAAAAAATAATTCAACATTTTCATTCATTTTTACTATCAAAGTGGAATACTTAAACTGAAGTAGCCGATATTTAGCAATGGTGGAGGAGGATTCGCACAAACATAAGTATAGATGGAGCAAATAACATTACTTTTAACATTAATTAAGTTCCATTAGTTGTTACATAAGTGATTTGAATTTCATACTACATATAAATACATAGCAACATCTATCCCACCACAAAAAGTTGATAGATGAATATTTCAAACATCCATTTTACCATAAAGCATAGATCAATCTAGTATGATCCAAGTGGGGGGATCTTTGGTATATACATTAGTAGGTTTATTTGCTTCAAGCATAGGAATATTAAGATCTGGAAGTGCATTTGCTAGTGTATAAAGATTCATACAATCTGTTCTGTCCCTCTCGCTTGAGGAGGAATTAATTGACTTTTTGCACACTTGTAAGTAATAATCAAGAACAATGTTCTCTAGTGTCATATGCATGGCCAGAAATCCTTCAAGGAAGTGCTTGATCGTTTGGTTCGAAATATCCCTGTCATCTTTGACTTCAACAAGTTGATTGTCCCATGGTTGAACTAGAGTCAGCCTGAACTGCTCATTCGGCACCGACTAAAAGTGTTGGCAACTAGACTGTACAAAGTCCACTGTTCGAAATACACTTTACCAATACAATGTTCATCCTCATTATAGTTAATGAATACTAGAATGGATCCATTTATGTCATCCATTCAAAAATGTTTTCAATACCCATTAGTGACTCTTTATGGGTTAAGGGTTTAAAGTACAACACATATATGATATATAAGGAGGCGTAAAAGAAATTTGAAAAAAATGATGCTTTTGACAATGAACGTGCTTGTTGGAATGACCAAAACTTATTTTGTGTACGATAAGAAAGATTACTAGAACTAAACTCACTTGGGCTTGTTTGTTTGCATTTTTTTTTTAATTTTGAACGGTGGTTTGGTAGAGTTGAAACTGAAATGAGTGGTTGGGAGTACTGAACATGACCTTGAGTAGGTGAAAATGTGTAGTGCTTTGGGGTTAGTTTTTAAATAGTCAAATCATTTGGACTAGACAAGGTGAAGTTTCAATTTTCTCCTTGATGTTAGGGAATTGCCTGCAATATGATGCCATTTCTTATTGACTAACCCAAAAAAGTGATTTCCACTGTGAAATGACTAAATCACCGTTGAGATAAACGAAATTTACCTTACTGAATCTAAAAATAATAAATAAATGAAAAAGAACAATTGAATAAAGTTTAATAAAAAATTAAGCACATAAACAATGTTTCTGAACTATCGTTGGACTATTTACAATAACTTATTAACAAGTGATTTTCAATATAGTGTTCATCCTCATCGTAGTTAATGAATACTAGAATGGATCCATTCACATCATCCATCCAAAAATGTGTTTCAATACCCACTAGTGACTCTTCGTGAGTTAATGGTTTAACGTGTAATACATATATGATATATAAGGGGCGTAAAAGAAATCTGACAAAAACGATGCTTTAGACAACGAACGTGCTTGTTGGAATGACCAAAACTTGTTTTGTGTGCGATTGGAAAGATCACCGGAATTAAACTTGCCTGGGCTTGTTCGTTTTTTTCATTTAGAGTTGTTGGTGAAAGCGAAACTGTTGACATAAGAAATACGTTTTCTCTTTTTATGTTTGATTTTTTTTTCATTTTTTTAAATTTTGAATGATGGTTGGTTAGAGTTGAAAGTGAAATGAGTGGTTGGGAGTACTGAACATGACCTTGAGTAGGTGAAAATATGGAGTGTTTTGGGATTAGTTTTCAAATAGTCAAATCATTTAGACTAAACTAGGTGAAGTTTCAATTTTCTCCTTGTTGTCAGGGACTTGCTTGCAATATGATGTCATTTCTTATTGACTAAACCAAAAAAGTGATTTCCACTGTGAAATGACTAAATCATCGTTGAGATAAACGAAATTTACCTTATTGAATCTAAAAAGAATAAATAAATAAAAAAGGAACAATTGAGTACAGTTTCAAAAAAAATTAAGCACATAAACAATGTTTCTAAACTATCGTTGGACTATTTACAATAACACATTAACAAGTGATTTCCAATATAGTGTTCATTTTCATCATAGTTAATGAATACTATAATGGATCCATTCACATCATCTATCCAAAAATGTGTTTCAATACCCAATAGTGACTCTTCATGGGTTAATGGTTTAATGTGCAACACATATATGATATAGAAGGGGCGTAAAAGAAATTTGACAAAAATGATGCTTTAGACAACGAACGTGCTTGTTGGAACGACCAAAACGTATTTTGTGTGTTATTGGAAAGATCACTGGAATAAAACTTGCCTGGGCTTGTTTGTTTCTTTAATTTGGAGTTGTTGGTGAAAGCGAAACTATTGACATAAGAAATAAGTTTTCTCTCTTGATTTTTTTTTTTGTTTTTATTTTTTAAAATTTTGAACGGTGGTTTGGTAGAGTTAAAAGTGAAATGAGTGGTTGGGAATACTGAACATGACCTTGTGTAGGTGAAAATATAGAGTGCTTTTGGGTTAGTTTTCAAATAGTCAAATCATTTGGACTAGACAAAGTGGAGTTCCAATTTTCTCCTTGATGTCAGGGACTTTCCTGTAATATGATGTCATTTCTTGTTGACTAACCCAAAAAAAATGATTTCCACTGTGAAATGACTAAATCACCGTTGAGATAAACGAAATTTACCTTACTGAATCTAGAAAGAATAAATAAATAAAAAGGAACAATTGAGTAAAGTTTCATAAAAAATTAAGCACATAAACAATGTTTCTGAACTATCGGTTGGCTATTTATAATAACACATGATCGAAGAATTATTCCTAATATCTTCTTTATCGAGTAAAAATTAAACAAGGTGAATTTCTATTCAATGCCTACAATAATAGCCAAAAGGTTATTGTGAAGCTTTTCAAATCATCCCCGTCTCGTCACTTATTAAATGAAACTTAGCATTAATGGCATAGGCTATGACAACCTTCTTGCTCAAGTCCCATCACATATGGTATGACAATTGTTTGCTCAAGCATTAAATAGTGAAACTTAACGCATGTGGAAATGCTTTATCAACAAGAAATCGTTGATATATTATTTAATTTTTTTGTTTTGATTCGTATTACACATTAGGAAAATTCATTCTGATCTTAAATGTGTGTCTCTTTAAAAATACCACTTATGAAAATAAAACCTAGGTGATTTGTTTAATATTATTTAATAACATTTTGTAGCTTATAGTTGACATAATGAAGAAGTTACTATAATTTGCGGATGTTTGCTTCCATAGATGAGTGAGGCTATTTGCATAGCAACATACTAACAGTAACAACAACAATAATATTAATAATCATTTTTTCATAAAACCAATTAATAAAACAGGAAATAGTTACAATTCTACTTTGAATGGTAGAATTTGTTCTATAACCAACTATGTTGAGTTTATGTGTAACACATCGGTGGGATGCTTGAAAACATGTGAAGCAAATGGAACTTTGTTGATCAAAGAATAAGCAATGGAGATGGTTGAAAATACTTAGGCTACTTTTGGCACGCAGTATTAAATTGGACTAATTATCATATAGATTGGACTGGATTAAGTTCAATTGGACCAAGTTGGATTATATTATTTAATCTTATGTTTAGTATGTTATTGGATTAGACTATGTTAAAAGTATAAGAGATTATATTAAATAGCATTTAAGTTGATATTTAAATATAAATATCAGTTATTCATGAAATTTTATAATCATAAATAAAATAAATTTAACAAGTAATTAATGAAAAAAATTAAATATATTGGTTATTGGGTGGTCATAATGTAACAATAAAAAAATACATAAAATCATATAAATAATTAAGTAATTTTTTATCAAATTATTAAAAACGTTATATAAAATTTTAAAAGTAATGAAAATTCTAATTTTCATGATTATTTTTAATATCAATTAGTTAAATCGTTCATTATTAACTTTTTTACAATCAAATAATGTAGTAAATTATTGCATGGTTAAAGTAATTGATAAACTATTAAATTTTAAAAATAATGAAAATTTAATCTCAAGAATTGGTAGAAGAAAAAGTACCAATTTAATTAGATCAAAATAAAAAGTGAAAACACTACTGAATTTAAGTAAATCATAAAAAAATTAATTAATATTTGGTGTAAATAAAAAAGATGACATGTATAAAAGTATAATGAGCAGATAAATTTTTTCTTTAAATCTTATCCCATGTAAATTTAGTTGTCAATTAGTATCATTAATTCCATGTTTTTAGGATTAAATTAAAATTTTCTGCACCTTAATCCAATGCAACTAAGCTTGTCAAATACGAGACAAATATTTTATTCCTAAATTAATTCCATCTTATACTTAATCCATATGACCAAACATGGCCTTATATTCATGTATACATGAGTAGTTTAATGTTATTTAATAAAAGTTACTTGTTGACATTTGATATAAGTGCTGTATTAGTCATAATATACATAAATTATACATTGAACAATCTAATATTTTCAACAATGATCTATATATCTAAAAAAAAATATTTTGAATAATACTTATTTTTTAGTTTATTATCCTTCTCTGTCTCCTATGCACTTCATATTCTTCTTCTTTTTAGATACATAAGTTTTACTAGTTGTGTAGTGTAAAGGTTTAGTTCAAACATAATTCACATACTGATTATAAGAGTTATTATTTATTTATTTTCTAAATTATTGTTATAATCAACAAGTATACACGTAATATTTCATGCTCGTGAAAACATGAGGGAGAGTTAGATACATTCAAGAGAAATTGGCAAATAATATAAAATAGGGAAATAGAATGGATAGCATTGTTATACATCAATTGTAAATTTCAGTACAAGAGAAAAGAAAATTTGACTACAAACCAAACTCTTGTCTGTCTCTTATATATTTTGTTTCAATCCTTGTACATAAACCGTTATTATTGTTATTAATTTGGGGAAGTCTTTTTTTTTTGCTGTACAATCGTAATCTCTTATAAGCATTAACTTCTACCATTGAATAATTAACATAATTAAAGGCTAGCATTTTGTCTTCCTTTCTTACAACAAGATTATATAGTATCTTAATCTTGTCATACTTATTGTAGCACAGATAAAAGAATTCTTGTCGAAAATACATGTATAGTAGTGAGTATTATCTGTGGTGTCACACAATATTCTTTGTGGGTATATTATTGATTGAATTTAAATTATGATATGATCGCAATTTCAAAAAAAAAGGTCGCAATTGAAAAAGCAATAGCTTTCAACTCTTTCGGTATTTGACTAATGTATAGGAACAGATTAACGAAATTGGCAATCGCTTGTTCTTTTAAAAAAGGAAAAAAAAGAACTAAATTAACAAGGCAATCCCTAACAAAATTCCACTAAACTTAGCCAAAAAGAGCTTTTTGTCCAAGCAAGCAGCCAAGCTCTCTATTTTCTATCCAATAACCGTATGTCAGAGGAGTTGACGAAAGTGGGAACAAAGGGAAAGTTAAATTAGTGAATGAAAGTGGTAAGATATTTTCGTGCCATGGTGATAGAATTTCTAACTGCTCCCTTTTCCTACCACAAAGGTTATGCTGTGATGTGAAGTTAAATTGTTTCCATAAATAGGGATGAGAGTTGGTGTTCGTGGAAAATCACTTACAAGAAAAAAAAATACATGGCCAAACTGCAGAAATGTTTTATGATGAATGTGTAGTTGACTGTATCGTAAAGCTAAGGTCGACTCTTGAAAAGTTTGAAGGTATAATCAGTTGTAACTTGTGCATATCTAATGTTAAAAAACTTTACCATGTGTGATAAACATTCTTCAATAAAAACAGTTGGGACAGAAAAAGAACTGGGTCAAATTAGGAAACGAAGATTTGCAATTGTGGAAACGGATGGCTGGGGAAATACTATAAATAATAGCAAAAAAAAGGGAAGAGAAAGGTGTTTAGATCACTGTTTTAGTCTTTACTATATAGAAATGACTTGGTCGAAAGCTGTAATTGCCACCCAGTAAAGGTAAAAGATAACTTGGCAGACAAAAGAGGGAAGTTTGCTGGAGGTCTCAATGATAATAAATCAAATGAAAGTAAAGGCAAAGATAAAGGTGCTTTGACAATGAAAATTTTTGTTGATGAGGTTTGGAGAGGCTTGTACTACGAATCTGATTTTAATTCAGATGATGGCATTTACAAGGAGTTGGGCAAAGCAATATACAGACTTAAAAATGCAATTAAATTTGTAGACGTCCTTGACAAGAGTATAGCTCATAATCCTTTTGCACTTGAAGATTCAAAAAATGAAGATGACCTTTGCTATATATAAGTGACAACGACAGTGAAATAGATGGCTATGATTCATATATAAGTGGCCTGAGGTGCAAGACAACTTCGATTAAACTCCTGACCTACTGCAGGGGAGGAGTTTAACACTCTTACCAAGAGATGATAGTAGAATTATTTTACATTCGTGGAAAAAGTTTCAAAATGGACTAGTGGATATCTAGCACTAAGGGATGGTTTCAACCTATGTCGCATGAGCAACAATAAGCAATATATTCCATTAAATGCTCAGACATTAAGTGTGACTAGCATATAGAAGGAAGAAAGATTGGTTGAGGTCCTATATTTGAAATAACGAATATTAATCTTATCTATAATTGCTAGCTGAAAAGACAACACAAAATAAGAAGTTCAAGGTGGATAACGTATACTTTCCTACATGAATGGAATAAAGATTATGAGGTTACTCTAATGACAGTGGGTGATGAAATTCAACAATTATATGGGTTTGATTGTCTAAAGACTAAGCTGTTAGAAGCACAAAAAATGGGCTAGGAAATTGTAAGAGTGACCATGCTGATTAATACACATGTCTTGCCCCGTTGGTTGCTACAATTGAGGACATAGACATCTTGCACAAAGTTTATCTTAAAACTGAATGATGCACTGTTACAAATCAGCTAAGGTTTAAAGGATTCTTTCTTTGTTTGTGTGAAACTATTTGGGGTTTTATATTTTGTTGCAGGCATTTTATTGCGCTTAATGGATGACATGTTAAGGGTGAATTCAGTGGGGTTATGTTAACTGTCGTAGGAATCGATACCAACGATGGAATATGGCCTGTTGATGTTTACGAGGTTATCAAACTCCACTTAGTATCATTTCTCACTTAAACTAGGTGAAATGTTAAGGGTGGATAATGGGGAAGTTTTTTGCTTTATTTCACATTGTGAGAATAACGTTGGGAAGGCTTTAAAAGCCTTAATGTGTAGGGCAGAGATTAGAATTTGTGCTCATGCTATTTATGAACGGATGAAGGTAAAATTCCCAAGCATCATACTATGCCAATTGTTTTGGGAGGCTTGTCACAACAGCAGTGCAACAAAATTCTGTAGACATTTAAATGAAATAAAGGTATTACATGAGAGGTGCCATGAATGGCTGATGAGATCTAAATGAGAAAGGTGGGCTTTGCATTGCATACTTGCTTCGGAAAAATTTATACATGTTACAAACAAAATAGGAAAGAAATTTCAATTGTAGATGTATAATTACTTTGCACAAAGCATCACGAGAAGAATAAAAACGATCATGAGGAAGACAAGACATTTTTTAGCGGAGGTACTCAGCATGGTTTTCATAGAAAGGCAAGCTTCCACCAATTGTTAGTGAAAAGTTAAGAAGGTAATCGAGGCTACAAGAGATGTGGAAACAACTAAGGTAGCTTCTGCGTGTTTTAAAGAATGGAATTAGTCGGGTTAACATTGATATTAAAAACTAATTTTGTGAGTGTGGTGGATGGCAACTCAGTGGAATCCCTTGTGCTCATATATTGAAATGCATCTCGAATGTAGAGAGATAGGTCAAGGACTTCGCTAATCCATTGCTAACAAAAGATAGATTTTTGTCAACATATGCCTTAATGATGCAACTAGTTACTAAGGAGAAATGTTGGCCAAGTTTGAAGTTTGAATCAATATTGCCACCATAAAATAGCAACACTACCTAATTGACGACACTAGTACAAAGGCAAAAAAAGGCCAGTTTAGTATTTCAAAAGTAAAAGAAGTTAGTGTGGTAATGTTTCTTTATTGAATTTAGGCATGTGCATTATTTGAATGTGCATCATCATGTTAAATATTACTCGTACAAGTTTGTAATTCCATTCTTGTTCCATGTGTGCAGGATTTGCTTGAAGAAGGAAAAACTTTTGCTCCTACAAACCTGTTTGAAAGCATGAACTTAGACTATAGCTCAGAGGACTATAATAGTAAGTTGTTTCTAACTTACTTTACACAACTGTATATTCAATTTAATTCATATTATCTTTTGCAATATATACACAATTGTCTATACTGTGGGCAACTTTTTGCGACTCTAGTGATATTACTTTTTGATGTAGTAATGATGATGATCACATTGTAACCATATAAAAATATTTTGCATTAATATAAATAGGAAGAGTATTTGTGTTGGTTTGATTGGTTGCATAAGTGGATTACTTCCTCATTTGGGATGGTTGTTAAAAATTATGAAGTTGATAATTGTTTCTGTAGAGTGCAATTAGCCAATGTAGCAGTATCATGTACACGATGAGATTTTGTGACAAATTTCATATTTTAAGCCACTATAATAACAATGATAAGTTCTCTAATGTAGCTATTGAATCCACTGTGTAAGGTAAGCAACATCAACAATTGTAGTTTTTTTATTTGGGTTTAGGCCTTTGGTGGTTTGGCATTGTTTGTTTTTTCATGTTGTACTTGTTTCTAGGATTTGCTTCATTCGTTTGCAGTGGGCACAGTTTATTTCTTGTCATGTCTATAGGCGTGAATGCTTATATTATATGGTATTGTTAATATGCATGTAACACTTCAGTTTTGGTAACTTAATAGATCTCAAGATTAAGTAGTGCATGTATGCGTCATCATTCAAAATATCAATGCTACTCTTTTATAATTCTATTTGAATGTTGTAGCCCTAAACTCATATTTGTTGCTTCCTTTTGGCAAATGATCTGTAAAGTCTCTTCGTTGGTTTAATTTTAGTGGTTATGATCATTGTGTCCTTTGTTTCTCTTGCAACTTTTGGAAATTCACAATAAGTTCTGTTAGTCTGAGTCTTTCTATATGCATGTGCCTCTAATCAAGTGCATGCTTGTTTGTGGTGTGTGAGCATGCATGTGATACAATTATCTAATAGTTTTTTTTAATGTATTTAGTGTTTTTAATCTACAATTATTTTTTGGAAATCATGTGTGACACAGCAATAGTTTGTTCATTGATTGTGGAGAGGACTAAAGTGTACGCACATGGGCTAATTGGCAAAATGGTATGTCTGTCATTGTTATATCCATTCCTTTTTTATAACGGTTACTAAATTCTTGTGAAACGTTCATGGCTTTGCTAAATTTTTCACTTACAAACCTGTACAGATGGTTATTGACTTAATCATAAAGTTACTGATATGAATGCCCACAAGGAAATTAAAAGTAAATAGTATGTATATTCCTCATTTTACTCTGATAAGCCTCAATTTTATATTTAATTGATAGTATAGAGGAAATCCATAATTTACAGGAACAAGTCTGAATATAACCAAGAGCAAGAGCCTTTTTTAAGTAAGAAATAGCGAGTGGTGCTGGTGCTTTACTATAATTTCATTCAACATTTCAACGTAAAACCCATTGTCTTGCAAACTTGTGCCAACGAAAATGACATAAAAAGCGTTTTTGGCAAGAGCATAGATTGAAATAATATACAAGCATTGCAAGTTGCAAACCAAACTCATGTTTTAGAGCTTCATGTTATTTGTGATAGGCAAAGAACTCATCTCTAAAGCCACTGTCTAAAAAATAAAAATGTCGGTAGCTTTATGCCTAAATATTTTTTGAACATTTTTTTACTTCTCAACGTGTGGTTGTAATGATATTTGCTACTTTGATTTGAGTGTGAGTTATGTTTTGGTTGCTCTTTCTACTTGTCATAAGTTTAAAAGACAAAACCACGTTCAATTGAAGCTCATATATTCTTTGTTTCTTAGTAATTTTATTTGTTAAAATAATACACATTTTATAACTTGATAACTAAATTGGAAATGCCCTCATCTTAAATTGAAAAAAAAAAAAAAAGAAGCATTTCCTTTTGTCGTAAACCCATCTATAATTAAGAAAATAAAAATCCATCATCCCCATTTGAGCATGTGATAGAATAGGCAGTAAACAAAATTTTCAGTACATCACTTTAACAACTTTACAATCCTTTTACGAAAAAATAAAAACTCGTAAATAAGATATCTTTTTTTTTTTTATCTATTTACCATAAATCGGTTTCAACATATTTTAATTTAATTAAATAGGAATTTATGATTCTAGTATCTTTGGTATTCATTATTGACCATAACCCTCTATCGCTTGAGAAGTAATGCCGTAGCTGCAGCATAATTGTAACATGGCAGAACGCACAAGATAGCATACATCTATATAAAAATTACCAATCAGCACAAGATAGCATACATCTATATAAAAATTACCAATCAATATTATTACAGTGCATCTCTATATGTGGATGAAGATAATGTTGACTTGCCTCAGCTTGAAACTTCAATGCTTCTCTACCAAGGTTGTCTCCCAGACCCTTCATTAAATTTACACAAAATGTAAATCAAAGAAAGATGATACATTACTATAATGTTATTTAAAAACTCATTAAAGCTTTTGTGTGAATACCATAGGGCATCAAGTTCCAAAAATATTCCTAATAGCCCTCCCAACAACCATCGTAGTAATGAAGAAGAAAAATTATCAACAATGTATACCTATGTCTTGGTTTCAACTTTATAGACTTGCTAGTAAGACGTTGAACTTGGCTTTTAGCATTTCTATGCATACAAATTCTCCCTCATAAACATGTCAAATATTATAGGTACACAATGGAGTTTCCTATGCTCAAGATCAAATCTAAATCATTCTACACATTAATAAAGCAAGACTTGACTCAGGCTCTCATGCAGTTTCACAAAAGCTCATATTTGTAAATCATAAAAGAATGAGAACACAAGTTTGAATGTTTTTAAAAGATATGCAACGTCATTTGGATTCAAAAAAAGTTTGCAAAGAAATCCTTATAATAGACAAACAAGAATGCTTAATTATTTCCTTTCACATTTAAGTTATTTTCCTCACTCATATAAATTAAAAAGAGAGAAGAATAATAATATTAACAACAATGTTTCTAACACACATGCAAATTAATAAATGAAGAATGTAAACGAAACTAGAGTAAGTCAATGTATGAATTTTTGTGTACATTTAATGGACGTGGTTTTCCAAAATTTACTCATTCTGTCCTGGCCAAATAATGGATGTGGTTTTACCATTAGCCTTAGCAAGTTTGTTGGGGCTAATAATGGGTGCGTCACTATTTAGTGGTACAAACATTTTACCAAGCACCTTCTCAGGCAATGTCTCAGAGACCTGTACTATATAGACACTAAAGTCAATTAAGGATCATTACCAACTATATGCTATTGAGGTAAAGCATAGGAAAGAAAAACCATGAGACATTAAAAAAAAGTACATCTAAGTTCTAAAACAAGAGATAAACAGTATGATAATTCAAAAATAAGGATTACTGGTTTAGTTGTGATGTTAAGAAAGGACATTGGGACAAATAAAGTAAACTTTGCAATCTCTTTAAAGCTTAGTTATAGAAAATGACAACTTTGCAGCAGAGATACTTTGGCAATTTATACCACAACAATAAATAATAAGCATGGAGGAACCATGAGTTATAGCCAACCAACTAAACAATATACTACCTCAAAGCCTTTCTCATTAAAAAGACAATAACTTTGATGAATGATTTAGTTGGGATGTCAAGAAAGGACATTGGGATAAAGTAAATTTTGCAATCTCATTGAAGCTTAGTTGCAGAAAATGATAACTTTGTAGCAGAGATACTTTGGCAATTTACACCATAACAATAGATAATAAGCATGGAGGAACCACAAGTTATGGCCAACCAACTGAACAATATATTACCTCAAAACCTTTCTTTGCAAGAAGGCAACATATACTACACAAACAACAAAATAGCAGACTTAGTATATTATTATTGACAACAGAATGTGACACAAATGTAATATGGCAAACATCATTACCTACCATAATTTGGCTTCAACACCTTCAACAGATGAAACTCCTTTCTTTATCTCTCCTGCCAGTTTCTCTACATGTCTATGCATGGAATAGTACCGATAATGCCAATACACTTTGATAAAAAAGAGTCACATTATGCTTGTAAAATAGTAAAAACATTGTACAATCTATATATAATTCTAAATTTTAAATGATAGAAAAACAAGATCTTCACAGATCAAATATCATATAAAGGATGCAGAGAGAAAACAAATTTTTTGAAAATCATTAAATTAATTGTCATTGTTATTAATAATGTATTATGGCCAAAGTTTTCAGCTAAAAATAAAACAAGTAGTAGGAACACTTGGTTTAAGTCTCAAGTCCTAAGCTACCTGAACTATTACAACTAGTTATGATGAAACATTAAACGATTTTGGTCACTTACCAAGTAATGACATATCATATAAAAACAAGGCCATTTGGAATAAGTCTGAACCAATGTAGCAATCATATAGAAAACAAAGCATATTCTCAAGTTAACCAAGTTAGTTGGTAAAACCATATCCATTATTATTTGGCCAGGACAGAATGGAACAAGATCCAACCATATAGATTGCAGGTAAAATTTCTTTGCCCACTTACCTACAATCCAAATTTGCTAGGACAGAATGGAAAGTTTCAATAAAAGTTGTCAAAGAAAAATTTCCAACTTCGCACTACTTCCATAAATTTTAGCATGAATTTTTTACAAGGATAAACATGATCATGGCTACACATTTTCAATCAAGTAATCTTTTAGATGAAATTTGCCCAATTACCTAAAATCTTTGCAAATCTTTAAGGATGTTGCAAGAGTATTGGTGAATAAGCAATTCATCAAACTTTCTTCGGTCACACAACACTCAAAACTTTCTTGAAAAGAAGAAAAATTTTGTCAGATGGGTATCATTAGCTTGCATTGAGCGAGAACAAATGAATCTCATTGGTTCCTAAATCAATAAATGTTCAAATATATAGTTTAAGTAATATGGTTACTAGATACAATTAATCACTAAATAATCATTACAAGCCCTAAAACACATGACATACCACAGTGAATTTGCCAAATACAAAACTTTATACATGAGTTCTCATAATGTTTTGATTGATTCAGCAATAGAACTAAAATATGCACAAGGAACATAAAAATCCTAACTGTAGGATATTTGAGACCTACAAAAAAAAAAAAAAAATCAGCTCGCAAGTAGGTTTTTAGTTTCGTCAATTAGTCAAAGTACACTAAGGTATTAAGTCATTCACAATTATACAAGTATTTATTTATTGAAACTTTTTGCAAAAAGACTTGTGGTCCATGTAGCAAGTCAAGGTATGCCCCTAAGGGCATGGTCAGGTTGGTTGGCAGTGATTCTATCACTCTTCATGACAGAGGTTCGATCTTTAGGGGTGGTAAGAGGATAAAAATTTTATTTGAGCTTGTCCACCCCCTTACCTTTAAAAAAAAAAAAGTCAACGTATGGAATTGAATTTCCAAGCCTGTCATTTCCATGTAATTGAAGACAATAAGTTGAAAACAATAGAGCAAGTCTTTTACAGTTCAAAAATTGAGACACTCCATATGGTTTCAATAATTCAACCAAATTCACCAATATACATACATGTATGTATGTATGTATGTATATGCATACATATAAATTTCATATTCAAAATTTCGAGCACTTCTAGGTAATCAAAAAGATTTCCTATTTGCTTAAATTTTGATTGATATTTAATATAAGTATGAAATAAATATACCTAAAAAATATTGTCATCTGCTCCGACATCAGAATATGATGGACATTGAAGTGAGTATGCAGTACCATTTTAAATGTTCTTCTCTCTGTCTTTGTTTGTCTTCATTAAGGCATTTTTTAGGAGAGCTTCTTCTAAATTCAATTTCTCAGCATTTAGAAACTTCTCAAATTCCCTAGTTACTTTGAGTAAGTAAAATTAAAACAAATTCCATACATGTATTATGAATTTTGGGATGATAAATAAAAAATAATGAGATGTGAAAGTAAGAAGTGATTTATTTGTTCGATAATTATAGAGTGTCACATCTTTTTTTTTTTTGTTTATTCAATAATTATTACATAACATAAACCTAATACGTCTACTTTGAACCCAATCTTTACGTGGACCAAGCATCAAATGCGAAAGAGTGCATACAATTAATCAAATAGATCAGTTGTTGAGTATGAAACTCTAAGAATTTCACTACTAAAAATTGATGAGTAATATTATACATCTCAAATTTTTTTATCCTAAAAATTTATCTCAAATGATGTAGTATTAATCAATTTATTGATGACATAGTACAATTAATTCACTTAAATTTTATAAAAATCATCAACTAGTTAATGAATGATGCATAATTTGGGATAAAAAATTTAAAATATTTTTCGTTACTCAAAATAGATACGAAAGAAACCTTAACTCATTTTTTAACATTTGATTATATAGTAAACCAATGTCTAGGAATTAAAAACACCATTTGGGAGTCAAAATTTGAGAAAATAAAAAATGTATGCTAATTGGTACAAATCCTACGAGCAGCTTTTGTGTAAGAAAAATACCAGCATATATTAAACATTACTTTGAATACAGTAAAATAATGGCAAATTATAGGATCATAATGTGGTTAATTTATTATTAGTGGGCTTTTTTTGAATTTTGAAGAGCGTGCATTAACAACATCATCTGAAATGAAGTTCGTTGACTTGTTAATAAATGAAATCTAAGGGCATCTACTAAAAATTTAATTAGATTATTATTAATACAATCTCTTTCACTTGGAGCGAATCAAATTGGCTTTTGTCGCTAACTCAAATCTATTTTCATCGACTTTAAACAAGGTACGTAATTTGACTTCGGAAACACAAAGAACATGCTGTTGAATGACAACATTTAGGGGTGTAAATGTTCAGCTTGTAAACTTTCTGAACCTTTGCGTAAATATTGTAGGTTTGAATGTGCTAAGTCTTGAGACTTTGTAGGCGGAAAAATTGGAGGCTGGCTGACGTGGCCCGACAAGATCAGAATTCGAGGGTTGCCTGGGTGGATCTCTAAATTAAAGCTTGTAGCAAATGGATTGAAATTGAGTGTTGTGATAGAAGATTTGGCTGAGTTTTAGATGAATGGTCATGATTTAATTTTTCATTTTATTTTTTTATTTCTCATGCCTAACAACCATTCATTTAATATTTAGTAAGGCCAGCACTTAGTTCTTATCCCTAACATATACTAGAGATATGGGTTCATTGTTTTCTCTTGCTTCGTATCTGCGTGTGTTGTGTTAGGCTTTCTTTTTTATCTTTTCTTGGTTCCTTGTATTGCTATGATTTTGATGCTGTGATATTTCTTTGATTGTTTTTGGGACGCGATTGTGGTTGGTTCGATCACAATTGCTTTAACAGAACAAGTATTACAGATATTAATAGACGGCAATTTGGTTTGTCGATAATCAAAAAGAGCAACAAAATCTCTGAATTTCACTTGTCAGTACTTGGCTCTTCGTTAAGTTTATTCTACTTTTTTTTTTTTTTATGAATTTAAGCAAACACTAGAAGTTGATTTATTTTAATTGTACATACAGACTCATTATTTTAGGAAATGGTCACACGAACTTCTTTTTAAGTTAAAAACTGATTATAGAAATTGGGAAGTCCAATATTTGTCTAAAATGAAGTTTACATACGATAATTTTAAAAATCAATGTAGACTACATGTACATTTAATCAAAGTGCATTTAATTCTTATATTTTGAGGTTAATATCCATTTAATCCCTATATTTTTTAAAATATCTGAAAATATCTTTGTTGTTAAACTATTGACCCTTTGTTGTTACTTTTTGTTTCGTTCGACTTATTTTTATAATATTATTCTTTAACAATAATGTTTTTCCGAAATTAATAGAAGAAAAAAAATTAAATTATCAATTTAACCCCAAAAAATAAAATAGAAACAAAAAGAGTATATATTCATTTTTTTGGAAGCTCATGTAAGTCCAAAAAAATTAATATTGTAAAAAAATTAAATTACCATTTTTTTGGACATTAATAAAAAATTAGTATATTAACTCTTCAGCAAAATATTTCACAAAAATTAATATTTATTTTTTTATTTCATCAATTTTTTTGTTAATATAAAAAAAGCTTATGAAAAAAAAAAGAAATATTATTGCAAGAGGGTAACATAATAAACGCAATGCAAAAGAACAAAAAATAACAGGAAGCATATCAATAATTTGAAGGTAGGGATGTTTTGAATTGTTTTTAAAAATATATAGATTAAATAAATACTAACCTTAAAATATAAGTATTAAACGAGCTTTTACCTTTAATCAAATCTAAGAACTGTTGACGGTTTTTTCTTACTCATACGAGATTAAAATTTGCATATATGAATGCTTTTAAATTTGTAAAATCTTCTATTGATGCAAGAATCGCTTTATACAAATTCTTTCTATTAGCATTTCCGCTGCCATGATTGGGGAATTTACAAGAATAACCAAACAAAATTTATAATTTACAAACATAACCATTCATATATTTTTATATCATAATTAGCCAAAATTAAATTTTTTGCCCTAAATTACCCTTGTCACTCTCCCACAGTCAAGCTTTCACCAAAAACTCGTGAATGGAAAACGACGATTGGCGACGGGAACAGCGACAGCAACGGCAAGAGATACAGCCATGACTTACAAAAAACTTGCTTCAATCCACCTTATTCTATCCAAATTGGAAACGGATCAAAGAAATTGAAAAAAACCCAAACCCTAGGTAAGAATGTTTCAACATTCCATAATGATTTGAGTGAATATGATTAGCATTGTAGATGATTATAGGTTGTTAGAGTGGTGAAAAGAAAAAAAATTAACTAGAATGATGAGTTATAACTATTGCACATTATGTGTTTGATGAAATTCTACTTAGATTGTTTATGTTTAGATTTTGTAGAATGAAGGTTTGATGGAAAATTTCTTGATTTGTATGCATTGTTTGTTGTATATAGAGTTTGATGGATACTATAATTAGTGGTCGGGAAAAAAATCTAATGCTAGGCCGACGGCAGAGATTGTAGCGCACGATAGGCGTTGGGCCATGAGGCCGCGCACGAGTGACAGGGGCTGGCGCGGGAGGCCGCGCGAGCCAGCCCACACGAGCGACGAGCGTCTGTAGCTCGCGCGGGGTCTCGCACAGGCACTAGCTTGCGAGCGACAGGCGCTTGTCGCTGGCGTCGCTCGCCCGAGCGCGTGCGACGCCTGTCGCACACTTTTCGTGCGACAGGCTTGCAGTGTGCTTATCCCACTGCGTGTTGGATTTTTTTTAATTTTTTAAAATTGTTTTTGTTTTTGTTTTTATTTTTATGAATTTATTAATAATTGGGATGTATAACAATTTAATTTTGTTTCCATTACAGATAAATGGCGAATTCGGAAATAGAAGAGAATAGTCCACTTAAACCGACAATGGAAGTAGGCATCATGAAAATACCTTATGCCCATCACTTCCCCGGACGGATCACAAGTATGTGTAAATTAGATACAGTCGTCAAAGCCATCCGAGATAAATTAACGAAACGACAGTTGAAACTGTTTAAGGATGACATATTTGGACATTTCCTAGAGTGCAGAAAGTATCCTTTCAGTGGCGTAATTGTGCACAATGTGTTGCTAAGGCAAGTGTTCCATGGGGAATGTAATAAAAAAGATCAAATGTGGTTTGAAATTTGTGAAAATTTAATACGCTTATCGGTTGGATAATGGTGCCTAGTAATCGAACTTTGCTATGGGAAAGATGTTGTACTAAAAAACCAAAAGACAGTGCACAGGTTGCTTCACAAGTAGTTCGGTGGTTTGTTTCGCAAGATTAATCTTGCACAATTCGATGCAAGATTTATGGACTTAGACTTCGAGAATATGAATGACATGGATGCACTAAAGATCTCTCTGTTTTACTTTGCAGACAGAGTCCTCAATGGAAGAAAAGATCATTGTCAAATTAATTTTTCGTTGTTGACGAGATTGGTCACTTTCGAAGTCGTCCATGGGGTCGTTTGTCATGGGAAATGATATACGACAGTCTCGACAATGTATTGAATGGAAAAGCCGAGAAATTTAGGAAGGCTTGCGAAGACAAACCAAAGCATAACATTGAAAAATACAATGTTTACGGCTTTACGTCTGGAGTGCATGTATGTGGAGAATTTTTTTTTTCAATTTTGTTTTGTAGTAATGAATATTTAATGAGACGTTTTATAACTTTATACCTTTTTTTCATGTAGGCATGGATTTTTGAGGTGATTGGAGGACTGCCAGTAGAATGGGTTGTGAAAACCAGAAAAAAGATTTCTCGAATCATATAGTGGAAACCTATGGCGTCTTCCAAGATAAACTTTACTGAGGTGTTTTCATATATGAATGACAACTCTCGTCTTGTAAGTAATATATAATTGTTAATGTATGTATATAAATACTTTACATTACACGTGAAACGTTGTACTAGATAATTACATCAACTTCAAATGTGGTATTTTTTATAGGAGGGAAAGATTTTACAAACTATCAATCCGAATGCAAAGAAAAAAGTGTCTTCATATTGGAAGAGTATGGAGGCTTACGTGCCATATATCCCAAGTTGGGTCCGTGATGTGGGTATCTGTTACTGCATCGTACTATGATATAAAATATAATCTTGTTGTAGAGTTTTTTTGCTTGGTTTTTAGTTAAATTGTATGTTACTTTGTGCAGCATCAACCTTCAATCAACGCCCCACCAATTACAAAGAGAAAAGAGGAGGAACACGAGACCACAAACCCAACACAGCCGAAGCAAAATCCTGTTGAGAATCAGCTTCCTACCGACGAACATAACAAGTCTGCGCATGATTATGATGACACACCCCATCCAGAGATTAAGTTTTGTTGTAAAAGATTATTTCTTTTTCAAATTTATTTGATTTTCGCGCTCTCTCTTTATTTTTTTTTCATGATAATAGGAGAGGACAAAGTTCCGTTATGATTATGTCATTCAATGGATCTACAGTATTGACCGGTTGATTCACGAACTGAGGTCGGAATTTCAGGCTGAACAAAGAGAACAACAACAGTTTAGAAAAGCAGTCATGGGATTTATGGCTTCGTTTAATTATGGTTCCGCAAAGCACGCATATAGTGATTCTCTGATTGGCCGATCGCACGTGGTAATCAAGTTTAACAAGCAACAGTAAACCTTAAACCCTAAACCATAAAACAGTTATGTTTTGTTGTTGATAATATGATGTTTAATATTATGTATTTATCGAATTGTCAGGACCCGAATGACTATGTGTCGTATACTAATGCTGACAGCCATGATGATCAAACTCCAATGTCGTTGTATACTCTGTATGGGGACGTAAGTGATGACAATGTGCAAATCCTCACGAAGGCCCCTCCTGGCGTAAGTAAGTTCAGCCATCTGTATAGACCATCACATGTGTTTAACAGTCTATATTTTGTTCCTCCTTTCAAGAGAGTTCGGAACATCAGACCTCCTCTCTTACTCGAAATAACGGACCATGAGATTGATGAAAGCACGAGTGTTGATATAAATCCGCCGAGGGGCCTTGAAGATCCGAGATTATTTGAGGAGTTTGATCAATGGTTTGCTGGTAAGATTACTGTGGATCGTCTCATTCAATGGTCCAAACAGTTCTTTGAAATACCGTTGGGCAATGCTTCGATAGGGTGGCTTGGTGATGAGGTTAGTGTTCTCAATTGTGAAAATGTCGAACTGTTGTTTGTTTTACTTTATGTACCAAATGCTGTTATAAGTTGACTTATTTATATTCATCAACAACATATTCATGCATATTTCCGCTTGATCAGTCAGAAGCAACGCCAATATCCAAATGCCTTACCTCAGCGGGTCACACATACAGACACGTTTTTCTAGGTACTGAGTGAATAAACTGATAACTGATTATTATATTTTCTTATCTTATAATGGCGATTGATCTTGTTAATTTGTTAATCCTCGAGTAATATATGTAATAGGTGTTTTTGAAGCAGTTATGGAACAATAGTGACTGTACTGTCCATTTATTACAGTATAGCAACAACTTAAACAGCTACATTGATGGGCGGGAAGATATAATGTCGAAGCGGTTTGCGGATATTGACGTGGTTCGTTATGCTACTCAATCTTGTGTACTATATTATGTTTATGATGTTTGGAAAGCTAAAATATGATGATAATATGAATATTTGTTTGACAGTTATTTATTCTTGTGCTTTTGGGTGGCAATCATTGGGTGATGGCACGAGTAGACCTTTGTGCGAAGAGGATAAGAATTTACGACTCGTTAGTGGGAGTTCGCGACGATAAAACATACATACGTCAATTCAAGCCATTAAATGTCATCTTCCCACAGTGGCTACAAGATGTCGGCTTCTACAACAGTCGATCTGAGCTGCAAAGTGCCAACTCGTGGAAAGTAAGGATCGCTAAAGGTGTGCCACAACAAGAGTCTGGAACTGGCGATTGCGGTGTGTTTATGTTGATGTTTACCATGTATTTGATGTTCTGACTAAAACTTGATTTTGGTGGTAGCCACGGGCAATATTTAAGGAAGAAAATTACTGTAGATATATTCAATGACGATATTGGATTGTAAGCCATTGTACTCTCTCAAATAGTTTATTATAATAGATTTAAATTTTTGCTCCACTGATATGTTTCCGCTTGATCAGTAATTGTCGATGTATGTTACGAGTTAATTTGGAATTGGACACAAAATAAAATACTTCATAACATTTAATTATTAAGCACACAAAAAAAAAGAGAGCTGAAAATACAGAATAAATTAGAACAATACAATTAGTTTGAACTCGATGCAATAGGATTCTTACATTTCTTGCGGTTATGGCCCAGTTCATTCACCGCCCGCATCTCACAGTCCTCCGATTAACGTCCTCACCGAGGGAAGGTATCCTGAGCTCTCGACGACAGCTAGGTGGTGGAACTTCGATTAGTGGGTTAATCGTGATTTCCTGAATTTCAGCTGGAATGTCCCAATCTGCTATGTCGCCAACTAGCTCTACTGGTTGTGTATATGCCATGACAAATAATTCTTTATAGTAGAATTTCAAACAAAGACTTATGTAATCCACTTGGACTGTCAGGCAAGCAGCAATTGCGTGCGCACATACAAGCTAATCAAGTTGGAAAACTCTACAGGAGCAAGTCTTGTTTTGTATGTCAACTATCTCTTCCTTTATACCACCCCCCAAAAAATGGAATCGATGATGAGACACTGGACGAACAGTTATTCTTTTGGCCAAAACTCTCCTTTCACCAACTATTTCGTCTGCCCATTTTGTTAATTGAGTACTTATCGACTCCGCCACAATTTTCTTATCATAAAACCATTGCTGCAAGGTTTTTCTAAAATGATCGACAAGATGAGTAACAAGAAATTTTTGTGGTTCCCTCATGAAAGAATTGACGCTCTCCGCGATATTGGTGGTAAGTATACTGTACCTCCTGCCTTCAAACTCAGATCTTGCCCAATTACATGTACCCATATTTTTCTTTAAGTAATCGGCTGCACCCTAGTGAAGCATCCACAACCCTTCAAGTTGATTTTTAAACTCTTCGTGTCCATATGCTTTTGCTGCATTAATAAAGGCAGGCTCAAATTCATCCCAAAGAGCTTTCGACATCTTGAATTTTGACTTAATGTTACCTTTCACATGGTAGAAATAAATGCCGTGAGCAGCAGTGTGAAATACTTTCATAACAGCCCTCTTGATGGCAATGCATCGGTCAGAAATAATTACTAACTCTGACACATCGCCAATAACTCCATGTAATTTCGCCATAAACCATTCCCAAGCATCATTATTTTCTGAATCCATCACCCCAATGGCTAACGGATACAATTGATTATTACCATCCAAACATGTTGCCATGAACATGCTTCCACGATATAGCCCTTTTAGATGAGTACCATCTACAGCAATCACATGCCTTATATAGTGCATGAAACCCTTGATGGAAGATCCAAGCGCTACAAAGTAGTATAAGAAATTATCATTTCTATCCCGCTCGAGGTGAGTAACTGTACCCTCATTCACTCTGATCAAAACATGCGAGTATTTGAGGAGTAAGTTGTATGATTCTGCAGGGTTCTTGCGAACTATTTCAAGACCAACTTCTTTGGCTCGATATGCTTGCTGGTACATTAACTGGATACCGAATTCCTGCTGTATGTTTGCTCTAATGTCATTTGGAGTATATATCTGTTTATCTTGGATAAATTTATCCGCGATAAGGTGACCAACAACCCGACTCCTTACTTGACGGAAACCACTTGGCAATATGTCATTAGAACAAGTGTGTTTATTATCAACTCTTTTTACAACCCAAGGAACATTCTGCTCATTCGTACCTCTCGTTGCTCGAATACGCCATTTACATGATTCCGAAAAACAATGGGCCTCAAAGCGTGTCGTTGTGGACCGTGCAATCTTGATATCAAACTTATCCCTCAAGGCTACTTTGCGCAGTTCTAGTATTAACTCATTTTTCTCGGCGAACAACTTACCCACACTAATATCACCAGAAGTACAGCTTCTAACTAAATCTGGAGCAACCAAGTTTAAAGGTAAAATTGGAGCAAAACTCATGAGGGGATCAACTGTTGCCTGCCTCCTCGAGGTGGCCATTGGAGGAACATGTCGATCGTCTCTGTTATTAACAGGAATATCATGTTGATGCTCATCTTCATCATTGGTAGGTATATTGGAATGATCGATACCCTCATCATCAATAGGATTATCATTATCGCGGAAATCATTGTTATGGAATGGAGAGTAATGCGGGCCTAACGATGTCGTTAGTGGTAACACTTCTTCCTCAACCTCCGCTAATGTAATGTCGTTCTCATCAACAGTGTCATTGTTTTCATGGAATAGAGAGTAACGTTCCCGTAACAACATCGACTGTGATAACACCTCCTCTTCAATATCAGGGACAAAGTTATTTGCTCTAAACAAACTTTCTGTTTCTACAAGTGGCGCAGGATCTTCGGCTGGAACTTGAAGAGTTATGGTGACAAATATAGGAATGCATCCATAGTTAACAACATCAACAGCCATGTGCAACACAATCTTCACCATTTCATCATTAAATATGTCCATTGGTAGTGAACATGCACGATAGCTTGTGTTACTAGACCTCAAAGTTGTCTTCATTATCATACTATACTCGTTAGGATTTATCAGCAAAACCTCATACACTCGTGCTTGAAATTGATCAAATGTACAATCTTTTCGAAGTAAAAATGCTGTATTTTTGCCGTTCATATACTCCATACGGCCATCTTCCAACGTCTCCCACCAACCGTCGTAACACAATTGAAGTACGACCGAATCCATTCAGCCTAAAGATCATTAAAAAAAACAAAATAAATAAGATTACATGCTACGAAATAAAGTGAATACACGACACATAGGTTCCTATTACACTTAAGTTCAAGCAAAGTTTTAGTTCAACCATGTGATACAATTGAGTACACAATTTTGGATTTCATTCGTCTCGTCACAAGCTTCAAAACGGTATATTATATGTTTAAAACGGACACATGTAGCCCAAGTTAAGACTTTCAAAAAATATCTGAATTTTAGTGAGACATGTCATTTTGGTGAGACAAGCAGTGGGACAGGTGCTCGTCTCACATAAACACAGAACTGGTTATGTACGACGGGTATCTGTCTCACATAAACACAGAACTGGTTATGTGTGACAGGTACCTGTCTCACATAAACACAGACCTGTATAAATGAGAAAGGCACTTGTCCCACTGCCTGTCTCACTTGTTCTGGACTTCGGGTTTTGCTCGAGTTTTTGATGTTTTGAACCATTTTTTTTCCTTTTCTCAACTCAAACTAAGTACTTTATGAATCCCAATATTTTATGAATGAAAAATAATGCCATTTACAACAAAACGAACTTCAATTTCAAAACTTATTTGCCAAACTCAATATATTAAAAGTTTATATTGTATAAGAACACTAACTTTAACAAGCTTTCCAATTGATGATTGTATCTTCAATTATGCAATACTTGTTTGATTGAATTTGTTGATTTGCTGAGAATGATGAAGTTTGTAGAGAGTGATGAAGATTTGTTAAGTTATTGAGGATTAAAAACTTTTAAGTGTGCTGGAAAAATGTGCTGAAATTTGTTAAGTGGCATGTGTTTGAAAATTTGTTGAAAGTAACGAGGGTAGTTTGGTCCAATAATAGAATATTTGGCTAATTATGATAGAAAAAAATTTAGTGGGCTAAATTTGAAAATTACAAAAAAAAATTGGTTATTCTTGTAAATTTCCCACCATGATTTTAGACTTAATTCTTCTAGTTTTTATTACAATCCCATGGGTATGTGTACTGAATTTATGGTCCATAGCAAATGAATTTGTTTATTTCCTCGTCATAAAGAGAATGAGTTTTGATAGGGACTAATCATTCTCCTTTATAATATAGGAATAAGTGAAAAAAAAAAAATTAAATCCTATTAGTTACTATTAGATTCAAAAAGCAAACGAGACTTTCCTATTAGAAAAAAGGAAAATAATGCTTACATCTTGAAAATTTAGAGAAATAGTCATAAATCTCCTCAAATTTAAAAAAAAGAGACACCAAGATTCCTTTCGACCATGACACTCTTAAAATATAATAATTAGAAATTTAACTGTCAAGGTTTTTAATTAATACAAATTTAATATAAATAATAATCTATCTAATAGACTAATAATATTAAATATTTAAAATAATATTAAAATATTAAATATTTAAAATAATATTAAAATTTTAAATTATTATATTTATTTTAATAATATATTTGTATTTATTATGAAAATTTTAAATAAATTGTTGGGTTAAATAGATTTTACAATTAACAAAATATCTCCTTATTAACAATATTAAAATTAACTTTTACATAATATTCAAAATAGTTTTAATTTTAATTTATTTATTGTAATATTAAATTTTTATTCATTATTAAATATTACTTCAGTGTAATAAAATAGGTCTGATAGATTGTAAAATATAAAAGTATTTTGTAAATATTAAAATTATTTTAAAATATAAATATTATTATATTTATTTTAATGCCATATTTTTATTTATTATAAAATTTTAAGAACAATTTTTTTGGAGCTTATAGAGTCAAACGATATTATAACTAAAAGAAAATTTTAAAAAAAATTTATTAAAAATTTAGGAGAATTTTTAACCATTTACTCAGATCTTACGAGTGCAAGTATTTTTTTTTTTAGAGAAAATATAATATGAAGTTGCATTTGAAAAGTGCACATAAATTTATAATTTAATAATAATTTTTAAAGTAAAATATGCAGTCACCTTCAGAGCATGAAAAATGATTGAGGGTGTTGAGGGCATACACGCATGTGATTATCACTATCTCTCTTGAGATGCAAATGTCTTGATGACAATCTATATCTAATGGAAAGTGAATTAATTTAATATAGTTGGTACATTTTCACTCGGATATGCTATGTGGTTATTGAGATATTAGGAGAAACTAATTTTTACTAAAATGTTCGGAATAAATTGTTTATTTGTAGTAAAAGTAATACTATTTGCATTGACTTATGATTGCAAAGTTATATATAATTCCTCTGGGATTAAGGAACCCAACAATCGAATTATATATTGTGTTAGAAATATTACATAAACAAACTTGGGCAAATAGTACATAAATAAACTTGAGGTTGAGATGATTACTAAAGAACCGACGGTGGACTGTTGAAGCTGAGATGATAAGTTATAAAACATGAAGAATGTAACAGTTATAAAGTATCTAGAGAGACAAAACGTCTTGTGTTTTCAATGTATTTGAAAAAATAAAAAGCAGTTTGGTGTTTAAGCAAATATTATTATTAAGGTTGAAATTTCCTAGTTGAAAGTATGGCTGTGTTAAAAGAAGAAAAATAAAAAAAATATATCAAAATTTAGAAGACCATAATAAGTGTCCATTACTTATTCTAAATGTTTGGATAATTTTAGTGAGAAAAGGAGAGAAAAAAATATTAATTAATTCAAGAATAAGACTATCTATACTCTAAAAATTATTCTAAATATTATTATTTTAATAAAATAATTTATTACAAAATATTTATTATGTAAATTACTATTAAATACAATCTTATTTGATTCAATACATCCATATAACACAACCATTATCCAACGCATAATTCTTCTATCTTAGAATTTATTTCAAAAACTTAAAAATACCTACTATTTAGCTTAAACAAAGAGCAAATCAATGTGTTTCGAAAAGATTTTGACTAAAAGGCCTGTGTGATCCTTCTAGATCAACCAAGCCAAATCATATATTTTATTATAGATGCTTGCGTGAATGTCAGCATATAAAAGAGTGAAAAAAATAATTCAACATCATAAAATATCACTGTAAACAAAGTATATATATTTACTAAAATAAGTCTGTATAACTCTAACTAATTTTAATATTGGATTTAGTTTCTCTTTTAATATTAAATTTTAAAGTGCAATGCGAGAGTATCTTGACTATAAATTCAGTTATTTTTAGCAAAGATTAATTGAGGGAAATATTTGAGGGAAAAGTGAATAAAACTTTATTATTATATAAAAATTTAATTCTTATTATTATTTTTGGTTCTAGATACCAAGTTAATCCGTAGTATGACCCGTTTATTTTTCAAAAATGACGTAAAACAAAAGTACATACATACATATATAAAAGGAAATTTTTATTTTGTTAAAATGATGATGTTCTCAATAGAAAAGTTAATAAAAATGATAGATATATTCAATTTTTTTATCCCAAATGATAAGTGGTTAATAATTTTTAAATGAATTAATTATATTATCTTATTATTATTTTTGGTTCATTTAATTTATACTAATTCAAATATTTTGAATATTCACCTATATCCATACGGATATTATGATCCCGTTTAAAAATATTTTATCAAAAATTCCCAATCCTAAAAAATAAAGTCTCCTCGGGGACCAAGGCGCAGCCATGAATAAATTTGTCAATGTGCTTCATTAAATTAACAGAGATTGTGGTTGTGTTTATTGCTTTGAATCTTTGTATTTTTTATTTTGGGAATGGGACCTTCTTCAATTAATGTGAGATATGTCTGCCTTTTTTTGGCCTCTTTTTTTTTTTTCACTTTTGATTAAAAAAAAAATTAAATCAAAACCATCTAAATTTAATTAAGGCCTTCTAGTTTTCTTACTTCTTCTTCGCCTTTGTGGTTGTAATGTTTATAAGAGGAAAGTTTATATTCTGTTTTTTAAGTTGTTACTAGGGCAAATAAGTCCACGCTTCAATGTTCCATCTTGACTTGATTCTATTGTTGCAAGTATATGCTGAATTATTTCTCGATTGGCCATGTCTCTTTACTTCTTCAAAACTATTAGCCAAGAATTTTTGTCACCAAACACCAAACCGAATAACTCCCATCTCAATAGTCACAATATTTTTTCTAACCACTAATTTCATTTCAATTCATCATTAACATGTCTAGATGTTGCAAATTCATGATCATATACAATAAAATAACAAAAATAATTGAAGAAACACATAATCAAACCGCCGCATAAAACTAAACTCAATCTTTCTCGTAAACGAAAACAAAAATCTGGAAAACTTAAACAATAATCTTTAAAACCTCATCTTGGAGAAGAACCATCTGTTCTTGCCAGTCTTGAACCTCTCTTCCAGCCTCCTCTTGGTCTCCTTCGCGGCAGTCACCTTCTTGTCTTTAGTCTGCAAGACATCGGGATTAATCACGTCCTTCAAATCGACATCCAGCGTGTACCTCGTCGGCATCAAGTGGCTGTGATTCACCAGCTTTATGAACGCCTTCACGCGCGATTTCTTGGCCGTCTTTTTGGCCGAGTCCTTGCGGATGACCTTCGCCGGGTACTTCGCCACGCCGGCGACCAAGCAGTGGCCGTACGGACGGTCGCGCGTGCCGTCGTCGAAGGACTTGATGATCACCGCCTTCCGTCCGGCGTAGCGGCCTTGTAGGAGGACCACTGCCTTGTTCGGCTTCAAGAACTTCACCATCTTCGCTTCGATGAGAGAGTGCTGCTGCTGAGACTGGCGATTCAATTAGGGCTTCAATTCAGTAGCGAAGTATTTATGCCCTCGCTGTCCTTCCAATTACGTAAATGCCATTCCGTCACAGTTGCAAAACATGGGGACCTATTTGGAAGACGCTAAATTTAGGAGGACTGATACGATGGATTTCGTTTACTAAATGGTTTATTTGGTTTTTAAGTAAACTGCAAGCACTTCACTGCAAATTACCCAAAAAATTAAAACTCCGATACTCTGCATAAGAGTACCATTTACTCAATCATAAATATGTATAGTATCAATTCGAGCAAGTTATAAACAAGAGTTAATAACATATTGTAGTAGTTTATATTTTTGTAAGAGCCCGTTTCAAGGTACTTGTCTCTATATGGTAGTAATTCATTTTATAAATAATGATAATACAAAGGCGCTAATATTTGAATCTTAACTATTAGAATTTTTTAAAAATTGGATGTAACATACAAGTTGAAGGAATAATTTTAAAATAAAGAAATCTATTAGTTAAAATATTAAAAATATATATATTTTAATACAATGTATTTTATCGATAATATATTAAAATTTATGTTTTTTATCTTTTAATTTATCTCTTACTTTATTAAAATAACAGACTCTCTTATTATAAAATTACTCTACATCCAACCATTTGAACTATGGCATCACATAAATAATTTAAGAGTTTTTTTAGTAAATTTTTAATTATAAAAATATCAATACATTATAATAATTACCGTCTACGTAATCATAATGAGTTCAAGTCCTTCGAGGCATTCATCTGCTATCCTAAAAAGTTCGGTTAAAGTTTATATCTCTCATAATATTAATAAGAATTGATTTCCGACCTAATATTTAACATATCTCTTAAATGTACTGTAAGTATATCTATTGGTAAATTAAATAAATATGTTCTGGATCTCATGTTTTGAAAATGTTAATAACCTTTCCTTATACAAGACAATAAATCAATTATGGGAAAATTTTTTAATTGAATTTTGATAATTAAAATATTTTTGTTAATTTTTTATACTTTCGATAACTTAAAAAAAGTTCTAATAAATTTGAACAATATCATCGCCACATCATATTGTAGTTAAGATTACGTGAATCTTCTAGGCCCATAACAGCCCTAGGCCAGCCCAAGGAGATAGCTCTAGTGTCTCTCTCATTGTGGTCATATGATATCTTTAAGAGCTGGAAAGTATCTCGTTACCTCTGATCTTCTAACTCTCCCACTATCAGAAGCAAGCAGTTATTAGAATTTAGAAGCAACAATGATAGCGTCCACTACTTTATCTCTCGCCGGCGCCGTTTCCGGAGCCCGTTTTGCGGGCGAGTTTCATCAACTCGGTCGTGTTGAAACAAAGCACTCTTACAAACCCAGAAAGCATGTTGGGTGGTTTTGCATTAATGGGCACCATTTGCTGAATTGCAAGTGCTTTTGGCAAAAACCCAGAAGCAGAAACTCGATAAATTTCAAGTCAAGGGACTTGCCTTCACATTTTTCTTACGGAAAGGATGCTGAAGATAGCTCCCTCTCGGTACAGTCTTTGTTAAATTTGTGTTGATTTCTCCCTAAAAATTTCCTTAATGGAATATGTTCTTACATTGTTTAGTGATTGGAAGGGTGGGTTGATAATGATATTGTCTGTATTGTGTTCTTGTAATTCATTTGTTTAACTTTGTCTCTTAAGTTCTGTATTATGACATGACTGATATCTATGACAGAATATAAGTGAGGATACCGATGAAATGTTTGACAATTTGTTAAAAAGGTATGGAAAAGTGGTCTACAGGAGAAACGACCAAAAGTCTCCAAGTGCAGAGGTTGATGATGATGCTGAATGCTTATCATGTAAGGTCATCCCATAATTAATTCAGCATTCTTTTCAGTATTACAAATATGTACATATTCATATATCATCCAATATATTTTGGCTTAGCATTGCATTATTGCTCTTATGCAATGTCCTCTAAGCTTCTAGACACAGAGCTGTGCACCTCTTCTTCTTTTAAATGGTGATTCCACATTGTTGTTGATATTGTTACCTTCACTTTTATGGGACACTAAACAGTAAACACATTTGTGAGAGTGTGCGGGTGTGCTTTACGAATTTTTGAGGACTTGACATGTCTTATATGATTTCTACTCGGTTTGGTTTGAGATATGATATCTAAACGTTGTTTCTGTATTGTAACTCCGTTTTCTTTTTTCAAGAGTTTGGTTGTTGAATCATATCCTTCGATATGCAGATCATGTATTTAAAGTTTATTGAATTTTTCCTATGAATAAATTAAGAGCGGGAACAAAACCAAGCTTCCACATTAAAACCATTTTCAGCCTTAATTACATACTGATGTTTCCTGCCTTATCTGTAGTTGCTGTGGCAATGGCAAAGGTTGTAAGTGATGTGAAGGCGGCAGATATAAAGGTTCTCTTTGTGAAACCTCTTGTATATTGGACTCGCTTTTTTATCATTGCAACAGCTTTTTCTCGTCCTCAGATTGATGCCATTGGGTACATTCACTTTGACTTTTTGATATTCTTATCTTGATTTAGAACTTCTATGTTTTCATTCTGTGTTTGTACAATACTTGGAATGACATTTGTTGTTGCAATTTGCAATATAGGTCAAGAATAAGAGATCTTGCTGAGAAAGAGTATGGAAAGGTTCCATCTGGGGATTCAAAACCCAACTCCTGGACCCTTTTGGACTTTGGTGAGTGATTTTACGTGACAATACTGAAACTCTCATTTATTTTAATGGAATTAGAATGAAAACAAAAAGAGGAACTTCCAATGCATGTGTGGCTATGAACCTGCTATCAAGATATCACAACAAGCTTCCAATGTATGTGTGGCTATGACCCTGCTTGCAAGATATCACGGCAGGCTCCCGCATGCTTCATTGTGTAGATAAGGTGATAGACCTCTGTATTATAACATGCACTGACCTTTCCTTCTCATTAATTATTTGATCATGTTGGAGTGGGCTGCACAGAACAATATGTTATTCTAAAGATTTTGAAACTACAATGAACATTTTGAAGTTATACACAAGTGTGATTTCTCTTTGAACTCTCAGCTTGGTTATGCAAGATTGCAGGGATGGGATACCTGCCATATTAGTCCCAGTTTTCTTACCTTGCAGAAATGCACAAGCAAACAAACACAAAGAAAGAAAACACATTCACACTTCTATGCACAATTCTAGGATTATCAGTCAGAAGTTTATGTGATTTATATTGAAGTCATTGATGCTTTATACAATTATTTTCAACCACAGCAGCTTCTATGCTTTAACTCTTAGGGCTGTCTCAAGGCTTTATTAATAAGTATATTGTCTTTTTCCCCTCTCTTTATTTATTGAACGAGGTAGTTTGTTTGAAATGTAAAAATTTTGGTAGTCAAGAGTCTATCATGTTGTTAGAAGGGTGTAAGTTCAAGTAAGTTTTGAGTCACCTTTCAAAATTATTAAAACATTGGCAACCATACTGATTAGACATGCATGTCAATATAACAGTCAATAAGGATTCTGCTTTTGGCTTAGGATCATCTTAAATTTTGTGTTATCTGTTTTCTAAGTATGAGGCAATTCTTTTCTTTGGGTTAGTAACCTGGGTAAACTGGAATCTCTTTGTCGTTTAATCGTACGCTAGCACGTGACCATTCGTCAATTCAAGAAAAATAAATAGATAAAGAAATAAGAAGTAGATACTTAATTGTGTAACTTGCAACTGAAATTCACCTAATGGATTTATAGTACCACTGTACTCCTTTGACTTGAGTTATACGCATATGCATGTGTGTAGTGCTGCTGTACATTTCTTTGCTATATTTTTCTTTTTTACATGGATTAAACCCATCTGAACTGAAATTTTTATAATGAAACTTCTAATGAATGAGTGGTTTCATAACTTAATGTTTATAGTAAATTTTGGAAACTTGATTAAACCTCAAAATTTACTCATGAATTAGGCTTTGTATGTTTCTGAGGACATTTGTTTTTACTGGTGGGCTTTGAAACATCTGCTAGCTTAATTGGTACAAATGCTGCAAAACTGAACGAAATTATGGTCGTGTAGTGGGAAACCCCTACATCCATGACTCTAAAATCTTTGTTCAGATGTATTATTTCTTCAATATGCTGATATACTATGTTTTGTCAACTTTTTCTTTAATTCCAGGTGATGTGGTTATCCACATATTTCTTCCGCAACAGAGAGCCTTTTACAACTTGGAAGAGTTTTATGGAAATGCAACAACCATTGACCTGCCTTTTGAAAACCAACCTCCATACTGGAGTTAAAATATAAGAAAAGCCTGGACTAATAGACTAGGCATCGGCCAGCATTTGAGGCAGATTTCACCTATACTTGTATTGCTTTCTATGGCTTTCTCGGGACTTGGGGAGGTTGGAACATGGTTGATTCCACATTTCTGGAGGTATACCTCGTTTGCTTGAGATATTGATTAATGGGCAATGGGGAAAAAAGACACCGGGTTAGTTTTCATGTAATTGTTATATAATCCTTTTTTATAGGGAAGGGCTTTAATTATTTGTGTATTTAGAGCAGTAAGGGGCTTGTACATGTAACAGGACAGCAGTTGTGTCATGAAGCTTGAGGAATTTAGAAAATGGAACTCTGTTCTTGCCCCACCAAATCTCAAGAGTTAATGTTAGTAGTGCTTCTTTATAACAGCGATGGAGAGCGTTGAAAGAAATTTTATTTCGTTAATGTTTATTAAAGTATGTGCTGAAAGGCATAGATTAGCTAAAGAATTCTTTTTTTACCAAAAACTATGCGTAGTAGAAGTGAAGATAACTCAGAAACAGCACAAGAAGTGCGTATATTGGTTACTCCCATGGCAATTTCAAATTCAGTATGGTGGCTAGTGGAATTGGGAAGTAAGATCATAGTCACATTTCTGCAAATAGGGAAAATTTTCGAGTTCTCGTATAGGTTACAAGGAGTTTCATTATTTAGAACAAATATCTCTTAATAAAACGTCTTTCCAGTGGATGGCATTCACATTGACTACTAAATGGTGTTGTAAAATTAACTTAGCGGCTTTCCCACCCACCAGGTAGTGATTTCCACCGTGGCTTGAGCAGTGCATAATTTGAGGGGAAAAAAAATAAAAATAGACACCAAGCTTTTCTTAGCACTATCTATTTACAATCTATAATTCGTTTACTGAAGTAAAATGATTGTAACATATGTGAAATTGGAAACTAAAGCACCAGTGTAATCATGATGCAACTAGGGATCGCAGCAAAGCATTGGAATGGCCACATAGCAGAAGTGGAAACAACTGAGATCCATTTCTGCAAACCTAGTAAAAACTTGATCAAAGGTGGCCGCATATTGGAAAATGAAAATTGTGAACTTCCATTCCTGCAGATACACAGACAAATGCACGATCATAAGCTAGAGATCGAATAAAAGGAGGAAAAAGCAAGGTAATCAACTAAAATAGGAGGGAGTGAAACAAGAAGATATGCACATCATACACTATTATACAAATGAGTGACAGAGTATGCACCCCATAAACACAGAATCTCAAACATGATACATATGATGTTAACAGTTGTCTTGATAATCCATCCCATTTCTTATGAAAACAAATGTTTCAGAAGCTAACATCTACAATTGGAAGGTGCAAATTCTATCAATATGTGTACTACAAAACCCATAGGAGCATAAAACATATGCATCATTAGGTCTTACAATTTTTCTGCCATTTAAAGCACAAACATGTGCATGAAACTTTCGATTGATATGCTCAGATGTTATATATAGGGACTAGAATTACTGTGTAAACAAATACAACCCAGTGGCAATTTTATACTAAGAATACCTAAAAAAGGCACCAATTCTAATAGCTACAGCATTCTTAGTCTAAATTTGGAAATGGATAAAAGAGAGAAAGAGGAAAAAAAAAGGATTAAAAGAAAGGCATGGTGTGGAGCCAGATCTGCTAGTATGTAATACTTACTTCTATCCTCTTACCATCGAAATCCTGATGGTCAGTCTCGCATGCTAATACATTTTCCCTGTAGTAAATCTTCCATTTCAAAAAATAATTTCTCTTAATGTCATTTAAATTAAAAATAAAAATAAGTTTTTCCTAGAGCTGTTTTTCTTGCTTCTACAGGAACAGACAAAAACTTCACAATATTTGGCCAGCAATTAATTTACTGTTAGCAGCATGAGCAGTTGAGGAACATGGAAGAAATAGAAATATGCAGATTGTAAGATGCATGGCCATATAAATCTAAAACTTGAGCAAGAGAATCACAGTTACAGTTAGATGAGTGTTGACTAGCTTGCCCAGGTTCAATTGGACTTAAATCCATATCATGAGTGGCCGTCCAACCAGGTTCATAAGCTTCAAGAAAACTGATTTTTGCCTTATTTGGTAAATCATGGGGATGAACAAATGGAACTCCAGCTGGCCACTTGATTTCCATTCTTATGTTGGCGCATGGGCTATCAAGAGCATGAATGTGGCTCTCACACTCCCTGAGGTTACAGAATCTGAGCTTGATACCCTTCTTATCTGCAATCTCTTGAACCCTTTCCTTCAAGACTCTCTGGGCTTCGAGTCGCAACCTCTTGGAAGGGGGCAGAGGTTTGCATCTTGAATTAATCTTCCTCCTCCTCAATGACGGCTTTATAGATCCTGTACCAGCATTTCATCGATCCAAGGACCTGCTGTTAAAAGCTTCTCACTAAGAACTACTCCAACCATAAAGGAAAGATGATAATCCGTCATGAAGATGGTCCACATGGTAAAGAAACAAAAATATTTTATTAAGAGTAAAATTCAAACCTCTCTTCTGATATCTATTCTATAATTCTGTTTTCTTCCAGTTCTTCTAAATCTAATATTAAGCCATTAGCATGCACATTAAGCAGAGCCGATCACTAATAATTAAATTTTGTCCAATTTTTTTAATTATGAAACATAATTTCCATTTTCTAATTTTCACACTCAGAGAAGCCTTTTTTCCCTCTTACAAAAAAATGGAGAACTGAAACCTGATCACAATACAAAATCATTTAAGCAGCAGGCACAACTAGATCTAAGACAACTAAATCATTTAAGCAGCTGAACAAAAATGGAATGCTCAAAGACGATAATTTTTTTTCTTATTTATTATTATTATGGATGTAACACAAAAGCGAAAAACATGAATACTTGAATATCTCTCTTTTGTTCATCTTTCCTTCACCCCCCATCCTCACCAACCCCACCAACCCCACCACCCCCCTGACTTCTGTTGGTATAATGAAAAATGCATGAGCAGAAATTCTAATTTTAAATGAAGAGCCTGATCAGAATAAGGTGAGCGCAATATCTATAACAAAATAAGGCTCATCCAAATGTTTTAGAGGAAAGTAATGAGAAAATAATATAAACAAAAAGATAGATTCTGCTTACCATCTTGGGCTGTAGGGAAAGTGAAAGTCTGAAAACTTTGCCTATTGAAGAGCTGATCTGTCGGATGAGACCTCTGCATGAAGTCATCCACAGGTACTGGAAGCTGGAATTGAGCTTCAACTCCGTGACCAGCTGCCCTCATCTCAGAGCAACTGAGACTACTCATGGATTTAGGCATGAGCTTGAACGACAGAGAAAATCTTCCATACATGTTACCCTGCAGATTATTGACCTCTGTTCGGTGTAGTGCAGGGTTAACATAGCCTGCAGTTGCCTGATATAGTGCAAGTCCGGGGAAAACGACAGCTTCTTGAGGACCAAGGTCCCCATCCACTAGAACCCACCGACCATGAAAGTCTCTTACATGTAAACCTGCCTTATCTGACTTAACAATAGAGACAAGACTTTTGTCAACATGATGATCATGTTCTGGATACATAACTAAAGGGCCATCCTCTTGGTTTGTTAAATTGTGGTGTTGTGCTCCCTGAAATGACGGTCTTGAATGACAGCAAACAGACAAAACTGAAGATGATACCTCCCGACTTCTCAAGGGGACATTATCAAGTACTTCAGTGAATGGAGAGCTGCGCAAGTTCAGACAGTAGCTGATCGCATCAAGTATTTCTCGAGCTGCCTTTCCAAGCAAAACAAAAATGTCAGGCAATCCAGCAGGAGGGAATTCCAATGAGTTGCTGGGTTCTGAAGGCGTCATGCCAGGCCTGTAATCATAAGTTTCCTGCCACTGCTGAGGATCAGCATAGTAACCAGATGTCTTACACCACTCACGGGAATCATTTGTATGGATCATCTCTGCAGCTGGGTATGATGGTCTTTGATGGAAGTAGAGGCGAGCAGATTCTAAACAAGATCTCAAGAGAGGCCCATCGCTAGCAGGAAACTGAATGATGGCAGCAGAATACTGAGCAAAAGATTGTGATAAAGTTGTGGCAGATAGCTTGTAAGAATCAGAAGGAAGTCCTTCAGATGGCATTAAATCTGTGAGCTTCACACGACCCAGAGATGGCAGGCCATTGCCCGCCATGAAATCTTCTTAGTAGTCCAGTCAACTTGCTTCAAAACAAATCCGAGGAACCTGTGAGCACCACAGATGAAGCACAACAAACAGTTAAAAGCCAGAAAATAAGGCAACACCAATCATGCACCAAAAAATTATAGCCGACAAGCCAGCTGTACTACCAAGATCCAACCGCTTAGATTGAACATCTCTGCATATAGTCGTTCAGCTAAGAACCTAGCAACGGAGATACCCTTACCAATTTTTGACCTAATTCCCATTTCATGGCTTTCAAATTCCAAAACAAGTACATCTTCTCTGTGTTTCCACTCAATGCAATTGTGTTGAATGTGTTCATGCATTAAAAATTTTAAACCAAAACCAACTAGTACACAGTAATATATGAAAAAATAAAAAGGGAAAATAGAGGAATTAGAAAATGGCCACTTTCAATTAAGAACATTCACATGAATGCTTCATTTCACTAATATCACTGCTAACTAGCATACAGCCAATGCAACAAATTAACTCACCAATCATCTTATATATCAATAAACAGCTAAATGAATTATAGTTTCTGTAATTACATAGCATTTGCACAAAAATCAGTTCTAAATTTTAATCCTGAAAAAATCAACAACTTTTTTTTTGGCTTCAAATACAAATACAGACAGAGAGGGAGAAAGCGCTGACCTTTGAGGAAATAAATTTAATGGTAATATGTGAATTCGTATATGGAATCTGAATTAGGGTTTGGGTGAACACTGCTTCCGCTTGGACAGCAGCCAGTTGATCGGTGCAGGTGCGGGGATTCTCTCCGGTGCTTTACTCTACATTACCCTCCATTCTGCACGTACTGTTGCCACGTAAGCATACTCGACCTTCATGACTTAACTCTTAATCCGTTCAATACAATTTTTTTTTAATATTAATAACACTTGTGTGCCTAATAAATCCGACCTAGGTGATTATAATAGATATTTTATATAAATATCAGTACGTTTATATAATTATAATTAATAAAATTTATGGTGCATGCTTCCTAGTTCCGTACTTCATTTTTAAATTGAGAATTTGAGCTCCTGTTTGGGGAGTAACTAGATTTCTAACCAATACTCCAACTTTACATTGAGAAAAATCTTGGCAAGTATTGGACTGGACTTGGTTCTTCTTAATATAATGAAAAATTATTTCTATACTATTTTTATTCTATTATATTTATATATAACCATTTCAAATTTTAATAGGTTTTTTACGTCACCTTTAATTTTAAGTTTATATCAATAAATCATTTTGACGCTAGAAACTGATCATTTTATCTCTAACTAAATTAAAAGCTCATTTTTTTTTCTAAAAAATTTTGAACAATAAAAAATATAATTACAAAAATACCCCTGAATTTAATAAAATAAATAAATCTCAAATCCAATATGTTAATTTTTTATAATTATAATTTCATTTAAAAATTATTGTGTTAATTTTTTATAATTATAATTTCATTTAAAAATTATTGTGTTAATTTTTTATAATTATAATTTCATTTAATTTGTATAGGGAAGTTTCTTAATATTAATTATAGGGAAGTTTAGAATAATTATAGGGAGCTTTTCTCTTCATGTTATTTTTTGTAAACTTCCCTATACTTAATTTAATTACAAAAATTAAATGAAATTTACAATTACAAGATGTTAATTTTCTATAACTATAATTTCATTTAAAAATTATCATCTTATATTTTGAGATTTGTTTATTTTTGTTAAACTTAGGGGTATTCTTGTAATTATAATTTTTAAACTTTCAAAATTTTATAAAATAGAATGGTATTTTAATTCAATTATGGGTAAAATAGTTATTTTTACTGTTAAGTGTTTGATTGATATAAGTTTAGAAACAAAGGTAGTGCAAAGAACACGTCAAAATTTTGTGATAGTTAGATGTATATATGACAAAATAAAAATGGTGCGGAAATAATTTTCCTAAGATAATTATTAATAAATTTGTAATTTAATATTAAAAATAAATAAAACCTCGAATTTATTTTCTCCAAACTATAGACATACTTGTGTCAAAAAAAAAATTAAAAATTAAGAAAAAAAAGCATACTCTTAACTCATTTTTCTTATTATTTCGATTTAAGGTATTTTTGTGATTAAGGAGTTATCAAATGAAATCACGAGTTTGTGTTGAATGATATTCCTAAATTCATTCCATTTGCTTTGTTTATTCATTTTTGAAAGCCTTTTCGTTATTTTGAAAATTAATTTGTTAGTTTATTTTCTAATATAATGAACTGATGGTGGATATTGTTATTATTTCTTAATTTCACTAACTAATTGGTGTCCAACAAGATATTAATCTATTAAATTATTAGAGTTGTCGTTTTCTTTTTCTTTTCCACAAGTGATAGTATCGTGTTTTAAGAGTTAGGCGTAAGATCAAACATCCCTTTTATTATGTCCATCGAGTGTTATCTTATCGGACTGATTTATTCTTTCTTTCATGATTCAAAAGATAAAATTTACATGATTTTAAGTAATCTGTATAAAAGAATACATTCACGCGTTGATTTGATAATTCAAATAATAGTCTCAGGATAGTTAAGTGCTTGTCAATAAAGAATATAAGCAGCCAATAAAGATATTGGAGAAATTTAAATTACAAAGATATATAAAAGAGTTTTCATGTGCTGTGTATACACAATAGGCCAGTCTACTCTTTCTCATAAAATCAGTGGTTAGTCCAAAAGTACGTGATGAATTGGTTCAGTCAAGACACAAGACACGTCTTGCACAAACGACAGCGAGTAGAAGTCATAGTTTTCTTCCACTTCCTAAACCATCATTGACTACATATTAGTTAGAATTAGAAACTTAACCCTCATTGGATTCCACAATCCATTGAATACCATAAATCCATAATTAATTTGGACTCTGCACATCCAGAACTCATCTTGTATATAAAAACGATGTACAGCAACCATTGCAGTTATTACCCTTTTTTTCTTATTCATTTCATTGGCTTTGGCAAATATTACCCTTTTTTTCTTATTCATTTCATTGCCATTTTTATGGAGACGAGAACACTGTTTAGCCCTAGATAAATTTCCTTGAAAATGAAAGAAAATTTCATTGATTAGATCGCTAATCAATTGAAATTTTTTTTTGTTGAATCATCCATAATGTCGCATTAACTGGTATTATGTTCTTTGAAGGCAAAGAGTGATTTTTCTCTCAATTTCATGTATCTCACTTTCTCATATGATGAACGACGATTACTTTTTCGTGTATCTCCTCTCAATCATTTAGATGACGCATCGTTATTGCCGCCCCCATCAAAACACAAGTTGCCCTTCAATACGTAGCTAAGAAGAATACAGGGAATGACAGCAATGTTAAGCCTGCTTTGTAGGGATGCTGAAATGTGAAACTTTGAAAAGCAAGACTGCATTCCATGTCACAAATCAGACACGAGGGCCTATAAGTTGCACATCAAGTATACATGCAGGCGGATTCATAATTTGACACTTCGGCTTATCATAGTTCCCGAGAACAGAAGTAACCAGAGATTGTCCATGAAAGTACACTTACAAAACCAGTACAAGGCAAAGTAAAAAAGTTTCCAATGATGACTTACTATAACAATACCAACACCAACACAAAATAACCAGAGATTGTCCATGAGAGTACACTTACAAAACTAATAAAAGTTAACAGTAAAATAGTTTCCAATGATAAGTTTTTTATAACAATACCAACACCAGCACAAAATAGTGTTTCCCAAGCCTATGAAACTTCAGTTTCAAACCATAGACTTCTACATCGCAAAGTGCAAGGGAGAGACGAAAGCTAGAGAGACAGAGAGTAGAGAAATTACCTACTATGGCTTACGAGGTGGTGAACTGCTGCTGCTGCTGTTGCTACTGCTTCTTCCTCTCAAAGGCCTACACACATAAACCACCATTTCCATAAGCAAAAGCTGAATCAAAACTGAAGATTCAAGCCCAAGCTACAAAGAAACCAAGCTTTCCTATTATACCACTGAGCATGAGCAAGTTTTTCAGATAAAAATGTCAAACACAGGAAAATTATTTCTTTCCGAATTTCTTCTGCTGACATTGGGTACATATGATATTGGAGATAGACAGTACACCAACTAATTATGGAGGGGGGGAAAAATTCAATCTGTACCACATTCATTCAATGAACCATGTCCATATCTAGAAACTGTAGAGCAAATCAATTGCTTCGTCCCTGGATATAAACTAACGTATAATGACAAATGCGAAAATCCAAGTTTTGAATTTTTTCCTTTTATCCTCATCTTGGGCAGGGAAATTTTTTCCATTAACCAGCAGCTACTTATTGTCACGAATTCAAACTCCTACTTTAATCCTTTTGTGAATATAATAATAATGAAAAGATATCTTCATAATAAAAAATTTTCTACAAATAAACTTTTAAGAGAGAATGTTGTTTACTAATGCAGTTGTTTCATATACCTAGCCTACACTTAGTAAAATATAGATTCCACAGATTCAAACCAATCCCACATTTAATTCTTCTCTCCTTTCTCCCTACCACGTCCGACCCCAATTTCCAAAATTCTACTTTAAGCAAAACAATGTGGTATTATCGAAGCCACACAGAACATATAGGAGGAGTAAACACTTTGGAGATGCATTGTCCTGGCTCTTCTGAGTTTGTCGTTGGTAAAGAAATAAACCTATTTTTTGTAAACATAGAAGAAAACTTATGGCCTGTGGCAGAGAGTTCGTCTTTTGGCTTCACTTTGGGCTTCAACTTCAAGGGATTTCAAGATTCCTTGGTTTTCTTTATGCATTCAATTTGGGAAGGGGTGTTGAATTTTGGTAGAGAAGGGTAGGATATACTTGGTGCTCATATATAACATAAATAGGTTCATGTTTTTCACCTTTTGTAACAAATACGGAAGCCCCCACCCCCAGAACCCACTCAAAAAGGAAAGTGGGAGGCAAAAAAAATAGAGACTTCCATGAGTACATCTAATTGTTTTCAGAATTAAAAATAACAATAATCCACAATAATCATTCAAAAAGGAGAAAATCAGTGTCATTTAACAAAATAAATTGATCAAGATTCTTGCAGGTCGCAAGGCGTAAAACACATAAACACACATGTAGATAGACAGGAGAAGGGCGTGTGGGGGAGAGAGAGAGAGAGAGAGACCTTCTAGGACTACGGCTCCTTGATATCCTTCGAGGTACCTGCTGCAGTGGTAGCAGATGAAGCCAAAGATCAGACACCCAGTAAGGTAAATTTTTTTTCCTTTAAAAAAAAAAGCACAACAATAAAACACAAACCCTGCGTGGGCTAGGCGATGAAGAGTAGGATGACGATCGCCCACGTCTTGGAGGTGGCCCTCGCCCTCTTTTAGATACAATCACAACAAACATAGATCGTTAGAAAGGTTAGAAAGTAATGATAAAACTGTTAAGGACATAATAATGGGCAAGTTTCACAGTATTTTGCAGTATAAGACATCATGAGTGGGGACAAAACATTTTTAACAGTATAATGTAACCATGCTATTCAACTTAATTAGCTACATAAGCTGAAAATCCAGAAGGCCAAGGCTAATAATACAAGAAAAATACATTAAGCATCAGTGAAAAGATTAGGAGTGCATTGGTCGAAAGACTAGGGGTTTTTGCAACTAAGCATTGGTCATAAGACTAGGGTTTTAACAGTATAATGTAACCATGCTATTCAACTTAATTAGCTACATAAGCTGAAAATCCAGAAGGTCAAGGCTAATAATACAAGAAAAATACATTAAGCATCAGTGAAAAGATTAGGAGTGCATTGGTCGAAAGACTAGGGGTTTTTCAACTAAGCATTGGTCATAAGACTAGGGTTTTCCAACTAAGGACAGAAGCATAAAACTGAACTTAATTAAAACTGCTTCTTTCATTCAATTTGTTTGTTTTTGTTGGCAATCACAAATGTTTTGGTTAGGGTAAATAAACACATACGCTCAGTTAGGTTTTTTCAAGTTTCTATGGATCTTAAAGACTCAACTAACAATCAAACCAACATCGTTATCTATTAATTATTTATAAACCACGGTACACTTGCCACAGATTTACAGGCGGAGCAGCATCAAGGTGTCAACAGTAACATACTAACTTTCAGTTACTTGTGCCAAACACCCCAAACCATATACATTATGCGAGAACTGATAATCCAAACTGTTCATTGTTAATGGGCATTTGTAGAAGTTTTGGTTTCTACTTTTATGAATTGATCTAGTTCCACCTGGCTACAATAATCTCTCAGAATCTGGCCAAATATACAACTATTTATTTTATAATTATAACTGAATTACATATTAATATATCTTTACTGCCCAATAACCTTCCTCTGGAGACATTCCAATTACGTTATATCTTCCATTAAGCAGAAGCAAAATGAGGTCAAGACAGAAGACCCAAATAATATTCTGAAGTAGGGTCAAAATGAATATCTCAAAAATGAAAAAAATACATCCACATGATTTAGATAATCAGATCTTACCTCCTTGGTGAAAGAGATCTTGAACGAGAGTGCAAAGGCCTGCGAATTGGAGAGCGAGTGCGTCTACGGAGTGGAGACCTTCTAGGAGGAGAACGGGCTCGTCTAGGGGGAGGTGAACTGAATGAAACAAAATTGCTAGTAAGAAAAGCACCAATTTACATGAATATATGAAGCACAACAATTTATAAGAAAGTAATACATGAATGCTACAATCCATCTATTTTGACTGCGATGAGCAAAAGGTCATGGTAAGCCAGAACAGGACAATTTCAGAGTATCAAGTTATATCCAACCAAGGAGTTAGGCAACAAGAAACCATTTTATTGCTCCTTCCCACATCACAGGTGGAATCAAATTTTATTTTAAAACCACTTGGTTCACTCATTTTAGCCAAGTCAGTGTCAAAAGCAATGCAATCTTCTTGTCCAAGTCAATTTCATTAGCAACACTTAACATAGTGTATTAAGTAAACATAGGTGGCGTTCCTTTTTTTTTTAAATCTAAAAAGACTGAATCAGTCTGAATTCTAAATAGAACTGAATGTGAATGATATATTTGTTTTTTTGTCTGAATCACTAAAAATAAACATTAAATTGTTTTTTTTAACTTAAAAAATTTGAAAACTAATATTTTTACATTTATGCCCTTAAAAATTATAAATGTTAATCAAATAATAAACATCTCAAAGAATATAAATAAGATAATATATTATCATAACATAAATCATATTCAATTGAATACAACTCTTTAATATTGTACATTATATCTGTTAATCAATTTTATTACAGTTTATGATGTTTTTATTTGAAAAATATTCATAAAAGTTATGAAGATAAATAATGCTAATTTGAAGAAAATAAAAAGATAAAAATAACAATAGTCTACCACTATATATTATCACAAGTTATATAAAGAAAGGTAATAATGCTAATTATTAAATTTTATTTAGGTAAGGATGAAAATTAATTAACTAGATATGGATATTTTGGAGAATATTTTTTAATGATATCATTTAGACCTTTTAGATTGAGCAAAAAGCTAAAAAAATTAGCTTAATAACTTAATGACTAAATGACTAAAAATTTTTATTAAGTTGAAAAAACAAACAAACTTAATGATTTAATTGATTAAAATTAAGTCAATTAAGTTATTAGGTCAAAAAACAAATGACCCCCATGGTTCACAGTTTGCAAGCACCTACTTCTAAATGATCCAAATTTTTAAATCTTACAAATTTAATCAATCAATATATTACCGGCGCCTTGGAGGAAGAGGAGAACGCCGTCGAACAGGACTACCACGCATTCTTCGGGGAGAGGCCCTATAAGGACAATAATTAGTCAATGACTTTAACAATACTCAAAGCTAAACAAGAAAACATGTAATGAAAGAAATTAGCAACCAACCTTGCTGGAGATCTATGCCGCCTAGGTGGAGAGGAGGGAGAGCGACCCCTAGGTGAAGAAGCAGGTCTACGCCTCGGAGGGGTCTCACCTCGGCGATAAGGAGATTCTAATCGACGACGAATGGGAGACTCAATGCGTCTACGTGGAGGAGAATCTGGTAGCCGTCTAGGAGATCCACCTCTTCTAGGTCCAGGAGATCTCCTCCGTGGCGAGGGTGGAGGCTTCCGACGGGGAGATGCTGTTATAATATAATAAAAAAATATTGTTAAAGGTGCTCCAAATAGATTTAAGTATCGTAACATAAATCTAAAGTAAGTAGATTACGTTCTCTTGGTCGTTTTGGCCCATCCTTCTCAATATCAGCACTGACATTATCAGTTCTGGAACTATCTCTCTTTGAAGAAGCTGCAACAGGCTTTGGAGGCGGTGAAACTTTTTTCAGCAAAGACAATGTGAATGTTGCGTGAACAACATTCCCATCAATTTGGGCCTGCAATAGGCAATTTAGCATAAATTTCCAAACAATCTAAACTCTCAGTAGAACTAATTTACTCCCAAATCTTAGATAAACCTACACCATCCATGTATAATTGTGCCTTTTCAGCATCTGCCCTTGTCTTGAAACGAACATACCCACTTCCTCTTGGAAGATTAACCTAGTTATTTTTACCAATTATTAGAGCAGGGGAAATGTAAGTATTTCAACAACATAACAGAACTTGTATAAGCTTACAGCGCGGTCCATAACCAACTCGACATCCACAACTTCACCAAAGTTACCTGCAAAGTAACAGATGAAAACAACATGAGAACGATCACAACAAAACAGCACCAAAATTACTAGAATATTAGCTTTCCAAAAAGAAAAAAAAAAGGTCTTTTAAATGATGAAGCTTCCTTCAATAGCTGCCCACATATTCACAGAAAGAAGTACATGCTCTTTTTAAAATAAGAATTGGGGGGGAAAATTAAATTCATATTTAAAATTCACAAACAAGCAAACATTACGGTATTGGCAATCCATGTATGGGTCCAGACAGCTCAAAACAAACTTAATTTATATCCAACAAGCAGGCATACCAATTTATCAATTATTGAACATCAAAGTTATCTTATCTGTTATCTGCAATCCACTATTTAGTCTGTTGGTGATCGACATATAACCAACTTTAAGATTGCATCATGGATGCAAGGATAGAAATTTTTTCTATAACTACAAACCACTGTAATGCATCAAGAGAGAGCCTAAAACACCAAATATTCCTATATTTTAAAATGGGAAAGGAAAAAAAAATTCGAAGCTGTCAATGTTTGCACTTTCAGAATATAATATCACAACTCCTATTCCATATTTCATTAACCCTCACTAAAAGTTATGTTGAATCAAGATCGAGGAACCATGAATATGGATTCAGGGGAATAGCTATTCCCATAGACATAAATCATTGCTCCAGCATAAGTCCTAAACATCAATCCCAGAATCGAAAGTTTCTGGTTCATTTAATGGTTGTAGTGAACAAATCGTCCTTGAAACAACCGGTTCAACAAAGATTTCACGTTAATCATTTGAGCATCCACCAGCAGAATTGAACCATGCAAGTTTTCTATACGTGTCAGAGAGTACCATTTCCCTCGAGAGCACTTTCCAAGATTAACTAAATTCTGCATACTTAATGACCCCAAGAAACTAGCAAACCAGCGGCCCAAATCCAATTATGCTTGATGGCATACTTTTCTTTATTCAGAAGAAATCATAGTGAAATGATGAACAAACACTTATTCAAGTTATAGCAAGGCAAGCATAGTGCTACCCAAGATACCAGGTATCAAAAGGACCATAATGGACCAAGGAGAGTGAAACCCCAGAGAGATTACACTTTCTTCGAGTGCAAATACAATAAAAAGGCAGAAAGAATATTTTAACATGTACAATCATTATACAGCCACTAGGATGCAAAAGTGCAGCTTAAAGTATTAGAAAATAAGTGGATAACTTACCAAATATTTCTCTCAAATGGCCTTCATTCACATTCCTGCTGAGAGAGTCAACGTAGAGAACAAGAGAATCATTTTCGGTGGATGCTTTCCTGAAATCAGTTCCAGTACAGACAAAATGTAAGAACTCAAGCAAGAAAATTGAGGGGGATGGATACTGATCTCATGGGAGCGCAAGCCAAAAACTTGATTGCCAAAGAATATTGAACAGTATGAATAACTCCCCCGGACAATCTGGGGGCAGCAAAGCATTTTTAAGAATAAAATACAAGTTCTAGCATATGCACAATCTAAATCTAAACTCATGAAAAGTATGCAAAGAAACAGTGACCAACCCATATTGTATGATAAAATATATAGCATAGGGTACTAATTACTTCAAATTTAATGAATAACTTAATGGAGAATGCCACAGTTAATGGATGATGAAACAGCAACTAGGAAAGTGAGTCACACCATTAAGGAACTTTTAAAATGCAGTGAGATGTCAAACTCAACCAACTGACGATATGTTTAACAAGTAGCTAGTATCTCCAGTCTCCACAGTCTTATTCCTAATCTATGAATACGAAACTCACAAAAAAAAAAATTAGGTGAAAAGACTTAGGCATCACTTGATTACCCTCTGAAAGGTTTCTTCTCTTAGAAAGAAAAGAGAAAAAAGCACCATTTGATTTACAAGTACTTATCTAGAAGAAAAAGCATCATTTTTATTTATAGCAAAAGAGGAAAAATAGATGCTCACAAAAGATTAGCTCAGCAACCTCACAGCAAATTCAATATGTTTCCAAGACTACTCCAATAATAAGGCCTAAATTAGTCTATTCTTCAAAAAAAAAATTTCTTTTGGTGATATTTACCCAGCATGCTTCCCACAAGTAAACTCAAAAGCAAATTTTAAAAGATGATGATGACAACAACAACAACTAGAACTCTAATCAAGAACTGCCTTACCTAACACCCTAAAGCTAATTAAAAAAAAAAACTAGAAAATCAAAATTTAAAACCAACTAACACAATTCTGAATTACAAGATTACCTTGGAGGTGGAGAAGCTCTTTTAGATGGAGGAGCTGGGGAGCGACCTCGCCTAGCTGCCACAGGTGGACTGTCCCAAAAATAAATAAATAAATAATATCTTTGTATCAAATAAACACTTTATATTAAACTTCAAAAGTTGTAAATATTTAAATGGTAAGCCCCACTGCCAAAATCTAGATCAAATCCAATTAGTTGCCTAGGCTGCGTCTACTATTGATTCTAAATATGGCTGTGAATTTGTTTTTTAAAAGATGAAATTAGAGTTTCTCGTATGATGTTTTTAGATTTCAAAAGGCTTCAACTAGCATATTTCGAAAGTAACAATTTAAAAATGAAAAAAAAAAGCATGTAAAATTCTTTATTGATAATTATTTTCAGTTAAATAGCATTATCTAATAAATATAAAAAAGAAAAATCAATTCTTACACTTAAATTTGTTCGACCAGAGAGAATTTCAATTCAAAAATAAATATAAAACAAAACTAAAGCAAATTAAACAGTATTCATTCAGGATTCCTAATCTTACAGAAACAATTAAGAAGTGGTAACAGGTAAATTCACCTCTTATTGCGTTGAGGCGGGGGGCTGCGGCTGTGAGAGCTTGTGCTACGAGAAGGAGAAGAAGAGGAAGATAAAGAGCGCGAGCGAGAAAGGGATCTAGAGCGGGACGAGAGAGAACGGGAGCTGGACCGCGAGTCTGAACCGGAGTAAGAGCGTGAACGGGAGCGGGATGATGAGCCGGAACCGGACCTCGAAGGTGACGGGCGGCGGACTCGCGGTGGATTCGCCATTGATACTAGAGTGAGTGACGAGCGCAGAGATGGAACCCTAGATAAACCCCCTCAATTTCAATTGAGTGTGATTAGAGGGGCAGAGATTGAGAGCAATTGTTTTCTTCTTCTTTTTCCTTTTTCTTTTAAGCTTTGACATGACAAAAATTTTACCGAAGGTATAAAAGTAGCATTTTTAAGTGGGCCCAATTGGGCCTTATTCATCGATTCTGAAGAGTTAAACTACCTAGACGCCTCCTTTTATCTCTGGCGGGGCCTTACTTTTTTGGGCGCAATTGGCAACGGTATAAAATTAGACATTGAAATATTTTTTTAATGGTGTTTACTCGAGGATTAGAGAGTGTGAATTTAAAATGAGAATGAATGGTGGTGTTAAATTTATTAAAATAAAGAAAAATAGAAATAAAACCTACTAAAAAGGAATGATTAAGTAATTTTTTTAAAATTATTTAAATAGTAAAATTTTTAATTAAAAAGAGAGTGTAGAGGGGAGCTTGGTGAAATCAAATAACCCCACCCCTAATAAAAATAGATTTTACAAAAATACTCACAAGTGAATTACTATTAATGATAATTTATTATAAGTTAATATTATATAATTATTTTGAATACCCATTTGGCACACTCTATTCAATTTATAATCCTTGTAGCTTAAACTCTAAAAACTTTTACTTCCAATATCTTAATTAATATTTAGATGAAAAACGAAAAAATCAATTTTGAGAAAATTTTTTACTACAAAGTATGTTCCATACTTTTTATTTTTAAAAATATTATGAAATAAAAATACTGTTAAAATACTTCTTTTTTTATTTGGTCCTTCTTCCTCATCTTCTTCTCTTCATCTCTTCTTCTTCTTCTCGACCTTTTTCCTTCCTTTTTTTTTGTAATATTTGAGGAATATTTTTTACTATTATGTTCTCATTGTAAGTTATTGTAGGCACAAAATTCAATACTAAACACAAATAAACCAAAAAACTAATAACCAAAATAATATTAAATAATTTGTTTACAACTTGACTTAATTATATTGTTGTAAGTATTTATTAAATCTCTTAAAGTTAGTGTGTAAAATAGTTTTATTGTTGTTTTAAATAAATGCAGTAAAGTAACTAAAATAGTTTAAGAAAGAATATTTTTGAAATTTTAGAGAGTGTTCAAAGTACAACTTAATTTTTTATAATTAGTATATGATTGTGCAGAGTAATAAATATATTCAAAGTAATATTTAGATTGCAATAATCATAATAATGATAATTATAATTGTTGTCATTGTTGTTGTTAAAATTATTATTATTATTATTATTATTATTATTATTATTATTATTATTATTATTATTATTAAAAATGACAATAATTAATTAAGGTCATTTTAGTAGCTTAAAATAATTAGTTATAATTTTAAAATAAAATAAATACATCAATGATAATACAGTCTATATTGATTCCAATTCTTATAGTTCAAGTAGATAACATATTTTGATTATTATTACAATTCATTTCAATTCCTTTCCACTCCTATTACCAATTAATAAATGTACCACAAAATTAGTCTTTTTTTTTTATGCATAAAGATAAGTTAGGATTAGTTATCTTGGGACCACACCATTTAATATTGAGCCCATAGTTTTATGAAGCAAAATGAAGAATTTTTATCCCATGGGACCCTGGGAATAACTTGGGGTAAATTTTGTCATGTTTAAAAATAATTGTAGAATAACTACACTATAAAATATTGATAATATTATTATATTCTATTATCATAATGATATTTAAATTTATTTAGTTTGATTTTTTATTTTACTTAGCTATTAATATAAATGTTAGAATTTCTATTATTCATATATACTTACACACACAACAAAATAAATAACTTAATTATTATTTAAGTATTTTTTTAATTTAATAATTAATCAATTAATAATTTCAATATTCATATTATAAAATTTATATTTACAAATATATCTTATAAATAAAATACTTTAGATGTTTAATGATTAATAAATCAATATTAATATACTTTATTTTCTTTTAAATTATTTTAATACAATCCTATAGCATACCAAAACATAAGAAAATACTAAATAAAATCCAATTCAATCTTATCTATCCTACCAAACACATGATAATATTATATATAATTCAATCATACCTTATTAATATTATTCAATCATATCTTATCCTATCCAATATACCAAATGCACCCTTTTATTATTCATAATTTTATCGTTTATGGAGACAAAAAACAAGTCCCCAATCTTAATTACCACCTCATCACACACAAAATTTTAAAAGTATTAATTTAATTATATGTTCTCAATTCATGTAGAAGTTCTTTAAAGAGATTAACTAAATAATTTTTAAGTAGTTTTATTCAGTTGTTCACTCAAATTCCAATGAGATCAAGGTTAAAAAAATGATTTGAACTTTGCCTTTCCTTTTATCTTAAAAGAATATAGAAATATGTCTTCCTTTTGTCACTTTTTTGTTTTGATTTGAAAGGACTTAAATGTGAAATATAATTTTTAACTTTTTTTAATTTATAGAATGTTTAAGATTTATTTTATTTATAAAAGTAAACAATATGCTCTTTATATTCAAATATTAAAAAAAGCAAAAAAAATCATTCAGATATTTGTATTTAGATTTATTTAGACTTTAAAAAAATGTGGGCTCATTCAAATTTTAAATAAAAAACAAACACTACTTAAGTTATTGGGAATGAATTTTTTGCTATGACAACATTTAAAATATATTGCATTACATGAAAACCATACTTTAGTTACATCTATTATTAATTGAAATGAATCTGCATTATAATAGAAAATCCTATTGATATATATAATCTTTTGTACCTAGATTCTTAATAATAATTAATATTGGTCAATTGGAAGCTTCTTGATTGGTGAGTCCTTATTGCTTATGTTTTATTTTTATAGGTGATTAGTATCAGATGTCCTTAAAATTTTATGAAGATATTAGTAGATGTTTGAAGTTATATATAATATTGTGTCATTTTGCTTACTAGATTAAGAGTTATAATTCATAAAATCAGCCTTGTACATGTATAAGTTAGAAAATTATAATGTTGGAATAAATTATTAATAGTTATATATTGCATTTGTTTATGGTTCTTAAGGTTGTTGAAGGCTTATAAATGTGTTTTGATAATTGCTTTTGTTGAAGTAAGTAATTTTATTTCCTGTGTATTAGATATATATCATTATTTTGATACTATTATAAGTGTATACATTCTTATAGATCTTTAAAAATTCATTGATTTTTATAACAAAATTCGTTTATGTAAACATTTCAAATTTGAAAATTATGTTATTTTTATGGTTTTAACAAAATATTCTAAATTCTTTTAAATATGTAATTTATTTGCTAAATAATTATCTTTTATGAAATCATTTATAAAATGTTAGAATGATATTTGTTTTGAATGCCTAAATCATTGTTATGATTTTTATGAATTTGGTATGAATGTTTTGTTTACATATGCAATTAAAATTATTTATGAAAATTTGTGTGGGGGCCACCTCTTGAGGCCATAGGGGAGCCACATATAGTGCAAAGTGACACGTGCAAGTCGTTACCTATGAAAAATAAATTTAAACATTTTGGCTCATTGTCTATCGTAATATTGATTCTGATTCTTATCGTTTTATACGATATATATGTTCTGGATCGATAAGAGTGCACACGATATTCTAATTTTATTTCTGGTCAATTCACCTATAACATAAATGATATTATGTGGTATGAACTAACTTTTGTTTCCTATGTATATAAGTTATATAATCTGCTTTCATTATTAATTATGCTTTTGGTGTTCTGAATTACTTATAAGTTTGTGTTCTTTTGTCATAATATGTCATTTTGTAAAATTTATGTTTTTAATATATATATATTAAGAAAGATAAGGCTTGCAATACTTTTAGTACTTAATAACCATAGTGTATTGGGAATGATTTTACTTATTGAATTGACGGCTCACCTCTCGTCATTTATTTTTACAGATTGAGTAGCTTCTTGCGAGTTATGTTTACATTTAGAGAGTTTTGTTTATATACATTTGAAATTGGCTGACAATTTTTTGGTATTAAATTGGTTCACAAATAGAGAGTTTTGCATTTAGAGAGTTTTGTTTATATACATTTGAAATTGGGCGATGATTTTTAGTATTGGATTGTTTCACAAATAGAGAGTTTTGTTTATATACATTTGAAATTGGGCGATGATTTTTAGTATTGGATTGTTTCACAAATAGAGAGTTTTGTTTATATACATTTGAAATTGGGCGATGATTTTTAGTATTGGATTATTTCACAAATATTTTTAGATTAATTTGAATAAAAATTTAAGTATTTCAGCTTGAGATTTTTTTTTTATATGGATTATGATTTGTAACTAACCCCCCTTATTTGTCATGTGCTCCACATATGTTAGATTTGAATGTTATAATATGGGTTGTAAATGAATCGAGTACAATCAATTAATTTAAAATTAATTTATTATTATTTTAATTAAATTACTTATTTATCCTTCAATATATATGAAAAAGTTTAAAGGTTAATATACTAATTATAAATTATAACAAGTTTATATTTTGTAGGATGTTAAATTTGTAGTTTTTCTATATTTTATTTTGTTTAATTTTTGTTTATTAATTATATTTTTATAAACAAATTCATATTAAATGCATATTTGTTATAGGATAAACGAATTCAGATTTAATTTGAATTGTTTATTAATTCTAGTAAATGAATTAAATGAATATAACTAAATATTTATTTAATAAATGAATCAAATTTAAATACTAAAATTTTAATTTATTTAATAAACGAATTAAATCGAATAATCAGAGTGACCCAATTCCTTTACCCGCCCTTAGCCACCCTTAGCTGTGAAGTGCAAAACTGCAAATCGCATGATCAACTAAAGTGAAAATTACATTAGAAGCATCCAGTTGGACTTGGACTTTGGACGGTACCGAAGTCGGAACCTCACAGCTCTTAAAAGAACTCTCCCACACAGGAAGAATTTCCCACTACACGCATTCTTCATAACTACTAGACAACATTAAATTATGCAAAAAAGAAGACCACTTTACCATATTACGATGTTATTACTCTTCAACTAGCTTTGGCTATTCATGGTCTTTGTCCAGCCAAAGTCAATTGCATATAATGCAAACCTGACAGTCTCTGCAACTTTACAACATTTGTTGCTCCGATTATTGACGTGTTTTTGGACCAAAGTCCGGATTCCATTTTCATTTCATCACTCTTCTGCTTTACCAACTTTTTGTCGTCTGATTATCAGTGAGTTTTCCTCTTCTTTTTCTTCACTTTTTTATGTTTGGTTTGTCGTGTAACTTTTTCTGTGCATGAATTGATAGTGGTAGTGCAAATCTACTGAAGCATGTATTTTGCTTTCTGGGTTTGATTCTTCTTGGAGTTTGCTGTTCTGGGTAGTTGTTAATTTGCATATTTTTATAATTTTTTTGAGTGTGTTTCCTGAGTTCTTGTTATCTGTTTATTTACTTGATTGGTTCTTTTGATACTCTGTTTCAATAAATGGAAGCCACTTTGTTTCATCTTGAATATCTTGGAAATAGATTCTCTATTTTACAAAAAAAAAATATATATCATTTACATATATTTAACTTTACCTTTCGGCATCAGGTGGGAGTAAGTTTCAGCTTCTTTTAAAAAAAATTATTTTTTCCCCTTCCTTCAACCTCTTTTAGAGTGAAGTCTAAAATTTTGCTTATTTTTGTGTTGTTGTTGGTCAAAGTTTGTTCGTATGCTATTATTTAGTGTTTTCATATTAAGTGCCAGTTGCAGGTTAAGTTTCTCTGGAGTTAGTTGTTTAAGACGTTATCAAAGCATATAGGACTCATGGTCTTGCACATGTGTGTCTGTCTTCATGTCTGGAGCCTTCTCATGACTTTTGTCAACTAAAATTTGGCTCTGTATGTAAAGCAGAAAGCTAGAATCACTTATCGTTCCAACAGCTTTTGAAATATAAGTTTGAGGAAGACACTTATGTTTGCTTCTTTATCATTTCTCGTTTTCTTTTGGTTTAGTTTTTGGCCTTTTTGCGATCATTCTTGTGCTTTTTGCTTTTGTCTTTCTTGCATTGGTATTGCATTTCCTGAATCCCTTTTTTTTTTCATTTTTAATTGTGTTATATTTCTAATTTATTTTTTTGGACTAACTCTTAGGTAGTCTGCTAGATGGATAGGACAAGACTGAACATAAGGGCTCGTTGCTCTGGTTCAACGCCATCAGAAGAATCAGCTTTGGACTTTGAAAGAAACTGTTGCCATCTTAATCTAACTTCTTTAAGTCCACCAACACTTCAACCTTTTGCTTCAGCTGGACAGCACTGCGAGAGCAATGCTGCTTACTTCTCATGGCCAACCTCTAGTCGTCTAAGTGATGCAGCAGAAGAGAGGGCTAATTATTTTGCTAATCTACAGAAAGGGGTGTTACCTGAAACTCTTGGTCAATTGCCTAAAGGGCAACAAGCAACCACGCTGCTAGAGCTCATGACAATACGAGCATTTCATAGCAAAATCTTGCGATGTTATAGTCTTGGAACGGCAATCGGGTTTCGTATTAAACGTGGTGTGTTAACTGATATACCGGCTATTCTTGTTTTTGTTTCCAGGAAAGTTCACAAGCAATGGCTCAGCCCCATCCAGTGTCTACCCACAGCCTTAGAGGTCAGGAAAGGATGTCTGTATTGGAGGGCTGGGATTCTTCACCATACCCAGCCTATGTTACTTAGATTTTATCCCTTAATGCTTATATCTTATGTCACTTAGATTTTATTTCCAGAAAAGCTTATATCTTGAATTCTTTAATCAGGGACCAGGTGGTGTATGGTGTGATGTAGATGTGGTAGAGTTCTCATATTTTGGTGCACCTGAACCAACTCCAAAAGAACAGTTATACACTCAGATTGTTGATGATTTGCGTGGGGGCGATCCATCTATTGGTTCTGGTTCTCAGGTATTCTGAAGTTCCCTTCTATGTTTAAATTCTTGATCATATATCAGTAATGACTGCAGGGTCTCTCTTTGTAAATGATTTCCATTGTTTCCTATGAATTGCAGATATGCAATAGCTATTTCAACTAGTCCAGTGTGGGCACTGGCCCAGCTCTGACCTTAATTCAAGTTTTATGTTCCTCCTACTTTCATTTGTTCTTATTAGGGTGGGGTTTTAAGTACCATACTCACAAGAGAATTTACAGTTGCTTTTGTTCTTTCTGGCATCAAGGTTTTAAAAATGGCTAATTTGTTGGTTGGGAGCAAAATTGTGGTAATCAGACAGCTACGCAATGAAGTCTGTATCTTACAACGAAATTATGAGCAATAAAATTTTCACATAACTAGAGGCATCAGGGCAGACTCCATGGACAGTTTTCCGTGCCTTCAAACAATGAGCACTGCTTAAAATCACTAATTTTGACTTTTGAGTATTGCTTATTGGAGTTTTTCAAATAATTTCTTAGTTTTTCAAATAAGTTCTTGTTATCATTGGTTAATCAATAGTCTGATCTACCACTAGTTGGTTGCTTCACTGTTCTTTTTCTTCAATATCCCCTGCATTATTCATCTTTAATTTCTTTAATTTTTCTGATTTAAGTGATACCTATGGTTCTGCTTTGGTATAATGATGGTTAATAATACCATACATTTTGCTCGTGCTCAGGTAGCAAGCCAGGAGACCTATGGAACCCTAGGCGCTATTGTCAAGAGCCAAACTGGCAGTCGACAAGTTGGTTTTCTCACAAATCGACATGTTGCCGTTGACTTAGATTACCCAAATCAGAAAATGTTTCATCCTTTGCCTCCAACGCTAGGACCTGGGGTATATCTTGGTGCAGTGGAAAGAGCAACTTCTTTCATCACAGATGACCTTTGGTACGGCATTTTTGCTGGAATAAATGCAGGTAAGAGGTTTAAAATGTTTGTGCAAGTAATCTGCAGTTAACTTCTGGAGATATACTTGAATGCTTCTTTTTAATGAGCTGCAATAGCCAAACTTCAGCTCTCAATTGTTCTATCAATGAAATTTAACTCAAATAAATTGAGAAAACCATAACCGAAAGGGTTTAAAGTAGAGTTTCAAAGATTTCAATAGGATGTATAGAAACACGCATAGAACAAATCGGAAAGAAGTGTTCAATATACCATTTTCCTTGACTGGCTTATCTACTCAATTAATCCATCTAAATAACCCAGCATTACCATAAATCTCTTCATTTTTTAATAAAAGCATAAAAAGGTTGTATTATGGAAGTGAAAATAAACAAGCTGTCCATTAATCCAAGAACAGTCAGAATTTACAATCACAAGAGGAACAGCTCCAAAAATAAAATAAAATAAAAATCTATCTAGCCATATGAGAACAATACTGTTCCAAAGGCCTTGTTTTCTCCATACTTTTTATAATTGCGCAATGCTGGCAATATGCTTGTGAAACAAACAGTGTTTAGTTGCAGTTGGATCGGTCCACATAATAGGATTTCAACTTGTTTCCGTTTGGCTGTTGGTTAAGTCAGTTTGACCAAGTAGGCGCTTCTCCAAATTTTGAAGGCGCTTCTCCAAATTTTAAAGATGAAGTATTTTGCTAGTTTATGTTGGCTTAATGTATTTATGAAATAGATATCAGATGCTTCATCGTTATTTTTTTTTTCCCATTTCACTCCCCAACTGCTTTTTATCTTTTATGCTGTTTAGGGTGGTTAAATAATATTGGCCACTTTTACAGTTTTACACTGACGTTTTCATAATACTTGCTATGATTTGCTGCCTCCACAGAGACATTTGTGAGAGCAGATGGGGCCTTCATCCCTTTTGCTGATGATTTTGATATGTCCACTGTTACTACATCTGTGAAAGGCCTCGGAGAGATTGGTGATGTCAAGATTATAGACTTGCAGTCTCCAATAAGTAGCCTCATTGGGAAGCAAGTAGTAAAGGTTGGAAGAAGTTCTGGCCTTACAACAGGAACTGTGTTGGCCTATGCCCTTGAGTACAATGATGAGAAAGGCATATGCTTCTTAACTGATTTTCTTGTTGTCGGTGAGAACCAACAGACTTTTGACCTTGAAGGTGATAGTGGAAGCCTTATTTTAATGAAGGGTGAGAATGGTGAGAAACCACGTCCGATAGGGATCATTTGGGGTGGGACTGCTAACCGTGGCCGACTTAAATTAAAAATTGGGCAGCCTCCAGAAAATTGGACTAGTGGGGTTGATCTTGGACGCCTACTCAAACTTCTTGAACTTGATCTCATCACAACTGATGAAGGGCTTAAAGGTTTGTGCTTCTAAAATGTCCCTTTGTGCATGGGTCCTTTCTGCATGTGTGGGTGGGTTGAATTTAATGCTCAATGAGGAAAAGAAACTGATTCAATGTGATAAGCATGGATTAAGATGTAGAGACAAAGTAGTCGAACTGTAAGTCTAGAAGATTCAAAGATGAATGCGCATGAATGGACTGGTGAACTGAGATGTTAGGAAGATTCTGATGCATCATGTTTGTGTATTTTTGTTATTATCAGTGGCAGTGCAAGAACAAAGAGCAGCCTCAGCAACAGCAATCGGCTCTACTGTTGGGGATTCCTCACCTCCTGATGGAATGCACTTGAAGGACAAAGCTGAAGACAAATTTGAGCCTCTGGGTCTTCAGATACAACATATCCCACTGGAAGTCGAACACCACAGCCCAGAAACCAATCCATCACTAATGGAAACTGAGTTTCATTTGGAAGACAGTGTCAAGGCTGGTCCCAGTGTTGAGCTTCAGTTTATTCCAAGCTTCACTGGACATTCACCATTACATCAAAACAATCCATCAGATAAGGCAAGCTCAGAGAATCTGGCTTCATTATGGAATGGGTGTGATGAAGATATTTGTTTCTCCTTGCAATTGGGTGACAACGAAGCCAAGAGGAGACGTTCAGATGCTTCAACCAGCAAGGAAGAATCGAAGTAACCTATATCTGTGATCCGAGCTGGATGGGTGACTCGTTTTGCATCAGGAAGGTGTCATGTTGATAGTAGCTAACTGTGGGCTGTGAGCACAATATCTGGGTATTGACTTTTAATTTTGTTTGTCATTTTGCTTAGTTAATGTATGCAGTAAGCATCTTCCTTTTGTCTCTTCGGCTGTTAAGCAGTGCTGGACGCTTACGCACTCAAAAGAAACATTGCCTCTATCCTTGACAATGACTCGCCGGTTCTATGCATCCTGTTCCAAAAATCGTTACACCCAAAATCTTAGTGTAATGGTTGCCCAACAGTTGTCGAAACTCTTAATTTATGTTTTTCAAAATTGAGTGAAAGCACTCAAAATCTGGTCAAAATATCTTTGATTTTCAGTATTTTTTTTAATAATTGCTATTCATTAAACCCTAAGCTAATTTGCCCTTGGGCATAGCTCAGTTGTTTAAAAGGACTTTGTGCACGTGGTCATCCGAATTCGAGTAGAAATAAGGGATAAGGGTTAGTGACTTAGCGTGAAGAAGAATAACATCAAGATCGGCACCAGTTTTTGAAAAACATTTTTGTTTCCTTTGTTTTGTAAAACAACAAAAATCAGCACAAATATATTAAACTATACCATGAGATGAGAGGAGCCATAGCAAGTTTAGCCGCAGTTGGGCAATAGAGATGATAATAAAACTTACAAACAAAATAATAATTAAATTGTTGAAATAAATTTTAAATGCCTAGTATGATGCATTGCTTCATAAAATTACTTTCAACAATTTGTCAACCCCATTTGGTAAAACTTGACCATAGCCTACAAAGATACATAAATGAATCACCTATTTTATTTGGTAAAATAACTAATTATCATTGTACCAGAGATTTGAGGTTTAGATTTAATTAAATCAAGAAATAAGGATAATTATTATTACAATGAGATTAGGAGGATCAAGAACCTCTGCTTATCTTGTAACTCACAAACTCTAATATCCACCAATTTTAAAGATAATAAATAAATAATTAAATTGGATTAGAAAGAACAACGATTCCATTACTGTTGACAGTCTGAGTCATGATTAATCAAAATTTGAATGCTTTAAATGAAACAAATTATAAGACTCAGGGGAACATTTTATTGTCTACGGATGATAATTAATTGATGAATTGATTAAACAACCCAACTTAAACACATGAATCACATACAATAGGCACTTGATCATAAAAGGCCAATGAGTTAGAACGAGAAAAATATATATATTATATTCAACAATAAGAAGAATGAACAATGGAAGAATTAAACCATTACATTAATAATTAAGAACCTTACTAGCACATATGAATGATCAAGTTCTAGAGCAAGATCAAACGGCCGGCGATTCACGTGACGTGAACATTAATCCCTCATGATCATGATCATCATAAGGCATAAAGATCAGCAAGCTCCTCCAATGAATCCAAAATGAGATTTGGATCAGCATTTTCAAGCATCCACAAGAGATGATCAAAAAGAACAACTTCACACTTAACCAAAATAAACTCTCCTCCATGCTTTTGCCTTGATTTTTCAATAAGAGCATTCAACAAAGGGTGGTTCAAGTACTTAGAGTTGATAACATAACGTTTTCTTGTGCTACCAACAAAAATAGTTTCACAATTTTCATCCCCACCGTGCTTCATAATTTGCTGATCACCCCATATTTCATCTCTTGTTGATTTGGACCTTAAGCTGCTATAAGAAGATGACCGTCCTAGTTGCCTTGACAAGCTCTTGCATTTTCTCAGCAACAAATTGATCTTCTTCATTGTAAAATTTTCTCGGGCAAGTTATAATTTTGAAGGAGAAATGAGATTTGAGAGAGATGGGAGACTTTATTTACACTCAGGATTGAGGAAGATGGTACTTACTACTTAAGGGTTAGGAAGGGTGGTGGGTGCAAAGTCTCTGTTTTCCGGTGCTAGAAAGTGTGGGGTCTAATTTTACTAGCATCCAAACATTGTTATCAAATGAATGACATAAACAATGTCACAATTTTATTTATGGGTTCATGGCATTGGGGCACAAAATGACATATAAAGTTCCGGAAATAAGTCAGCACTCATTTTACTATATATATGTACACGCTATATAGCCTGCTTGCCCATTGTTTTAAGCTTCATACCAACTTGAGCAGTTAGATCAAAATTATAAATTCGGATTAAAGTAAGTTGAAAATTACTGTGATATAATTAGAAAATAATTTTTTTCTAAAAGAAAAACACTGATGGTAGCTATGTAATTGTTGATGAGTCGCAAAATGAATCATTTAGTTTACTTTAGGTTACGGTTTCACTTAAAGAGCTATATAGGTTTTCTCTCGGAAAAATTAGGTAGGTATTTGCATGGCTTGACAAATATGCCTTTCGGTTTGTCTCATGGCATGATTAAAGTGACGATTTGTGTTTTTTCTTCATGAAGATGATGATTTTCTTTCTTGGTCAAAAAGAGAATACTGTACACGATGATTCAAATGAGGATACCCATCATATGTAGCACAAATGAAAGAATTTCTTCTGATCTAAAATTGTTGTCAAGAGAAATTGATTCCCATTATTTTTTATTTTAAACGGTGAAGGTCAACCCATCAGAACTGTCCCTTTGGAGATAATGTTAGAACTTTAAATACTATCGCAAAGCCAAAATCATAAACTTAAAAATCATAAAATCAATCTGGCTATCATAGTTAAGAGAGTAAAATCTTGTGAAGGTTCAAAGACCTTCAATTATCCAGATATAGATGACTAGAGAAGGAGTAGAAAATTATATCTGTTAAGTCAGTAAGCTCAATGTCGATTTGTTATTTACAGAAGATACTCGGATGTTTTGTTAGTATTTGTCTTTAGAGTTTTTAGATTTGGATTTCTGATGTCTCTTAACTTCCTGAGAATTTAGTCAAAAGATCCTTTTTTTTTTATCCTTTTAACCTCTATTTGTAAACAAGAATGTGAAATTGACAAGAGATTTCTTTTTACATCTCAATCTCCGCCATCCTTTATATTCATTTGATTTTATGCCGTTAGATCTAATAATCGTTTTCGTCTGTATTTGAATTCTTATCACGTAATTTACTTAGTAATCACGTGATGCTTACTATTAATTTTTTTGGGTTTGATCGTTAATTATATTCGTACTTTTTAGATATATTATTGGGTGATTATTGATCTCTAATTTGTTGTCAATATAAGCCATATCCGCATTTATCTCTAATTTCAAATCAATACAAACTATATCCATTATAAAAGTTAATAATATTCGTCAGCCACACGGTGCGGTGCAAGTGGCAATATTTTTTGTCACTTCCATTATGGTAATAATGTACAATGTATAACCAGAAGTAAACTGCTTGTCACACAGGAATAGTCCGATTGGAGGCCTGAGTTTTTTGGTCCTCTCTTTCATGGTTAAGGGACAAAATGTGTGCGCGTGGACATTCACATGGCCCTTATGAGCCACCGAAAGTCTAGAAACATTGCTCAAAAGCAATGTTGTTGTGTGCATGGCCAAATTGATAAACTTTTTGATATTATAAATCAAAAAAGAATATGTTATGGTGCCTTGGATATTTTGCATGGCCTTTTGTTTAAATTGATAAGTTATCTTCTATTAAGTTCCTTTCTATCATCCTCCACTAATTTGGATATTAATTTGTATTTAAAAGAAGATAAGAGAATGGTCAGTTAAATAAAAGCTGCTTGAAGATCATTTGACCACACCATTAGACCATAATAATATTAATTTTTTCCATTTATTGTATGAGTGTGCAGATTTTACAACAATGGATAGATTTACTAAGATTGATTTTTTATAAATTATAGGCTTGAAATTTAACATTAGGAATCAAAACTTGCCTTAAAAGTCAATCTTAGTACAGATTTTGAGATTCCTAATGTAACTTAATAGAAGATAAGCTCTAATTTATCACATCATTGATTGATAAAGATATATAATTTATCCTCAAAAATCGTTGTAAGAACGAAATCACTGTAAATCTATCATTGTCCTGCTTTGATATTAATTTTATTGGAGTTCATGTTCGTTTCCCAAGAAATAAAAAATTTACGGACCGCGGTATGGTATCGTCAAGCCCAGGGGCTGTCAGCAGATTATTCTTGTATGATACAAATAATAGCATCAAAAATGAGTTCTAGCTAAATTTGGTAAAGCCCTGAGAACAAGCCGAGCCTCACCAAGTTTGTTACACCGTTCACCATCTCATCATCCCAAGACTTTCTGTTGTTCTCGATCTGTCCAAGACAATAAAAAATATCGAACTTGTAAAATTTTCTGCCGCTTGCACGAATTGGTGAAAAAGATAGTTGTAATATAAAAGTTGAGAGCTTCATTTTGACCTAGCTCTTAGATGCTTCAAAATCTTCAATTCAATGCTTTATTGCTTCATCACCAATTCACCATCATTTTGTTATACATGAAAGTAGTTATTCTTGAAGGCAAAAGGCAACAATTTTTTTGCTTTTGAATTATGAAAGTAAAAAATTGTTAAGAACCAAACGCGATCATACAGCCACAATTTTTTTTTTTATTTACTTTATATCTTACTCAACTTCCAAAATAAAATTTCAGTGTCAAAATATTAAAAGATTTGAAGTATTCTTGGTAATTAAGGTTTGAGGAATTTTATTCTCATTTCATGGTCGCCCTTAACAAAATATAATAGTAAATAATGGGTAAGGGGTGGGCATTCGGTTCAAGTTAACCGATAAAATCTGAACAGGTTGAAAATTACAGCCCGATTAGTTTTAATCTCAGTTTGGGTATGTACATAAACCCCTCCCTCACCAGCTCACCTTACGCCTCAGTCCTCACTCACGCACAAGCACGAAGCACGCCCAAACCAAATTCAAAATCCCGAACGGCTACACCTTCAGTAATCGGTAATTCCTCTCTTCTTATCTTTATTCCACAAGACTCACAACAACGGCACAAACCCCCTCGCCGCAGCCCGCAGCCGTTCAGCCGACGCACACACTCCGGCGCACTCACTTCCCACATAGTGATGGAATTATAGACAGTCTCACTCAAACACACTCACACTCCCCCGACGCCTGACGCTGTCAGTTTCATCCTGCCAATGCCCGTTCTCTTCTGATCCAGCTACTGTCTCTTCCGTCTCTGCCTTCGCTTTCGATCCATCAAGGTCAATTGGTTACTTATTATTTATTATTATTCTTACTATTATTAATTATTATTATTATTATTATTACAATTAATTTTTTTTTTTAACTATTTCTTGATCAACTGTTTGATTGTCAGTTTCTCACACTTTATGCATGCACGATCTTGAATTTTCATGCTTTCTTCTTTTGTGCTTTCTTTTAGCAAACTTTTTGGATTGAACTGTTTTAACCCGAATCTAACCCTAACCAAAATTTAAACTCGAATTATCAATCCGAATTATGAACCCGAACCAAATTAAAATTGGTTCAATTTCGTATTGTCAACTTAATTGGATTTAATTCTCCAACCCGATCGAGTTGTAACCCAAATGGAAACCGGATCAACTCGAACTGAAATCCAATTTACCCACCCCTAGTAAATATGTTCATACAATTCAACTACAGCATCCTTATACTTTGGGCGCCATTAGATGGTTATAGAATCGATAAAGTCCAACCATCTAATAATGGGACGAGCATGTTGCCCAGCAACCTGTTTGAGTGGCCGATGACATTAGAGTATCCTAGTCATAGACATATGTATGTTCATTTCAATTATCCAAATTTTGCTTCTTCGCACACGAGTTGATTTATTATAATAAAAGCTTTTATCAATATTTTACAACCAAAAATCAAGTTGATTTATTATAATCAGAGCTTTTATCAATATTTTACAACCAAAAATCAATTAAAGCGCTCCTTAATAATTATATTATGGTATAATCAGATAATCGACCCTTATTTAATATTGGAGGAAAAACTATTCTACTCCAAATGCCAGGAGTCAGATATACCCATATTAGGAGGGGAACAAGTCCCAACCATCGCTAAGACTCAAACTCATACGCCCAAGATTATTGGACGCATGAGTTGCCAATCAACTCGAACGGGCTTCGACCTCATTAGCATGGGTTGCTTTGCTATTGGTGTTGCAAAAAGATTTTCACATCTTAGAACCACTCGTCTCTTAATAAGAACAGTCGTCATAAAATTCTAGACTACGTTAAAGTCGTTTTGAGCCTTGCAACTCAAAGTTTCGAAGCTGTTGCCCACTTGCCCTAGAAACCGATACTTCATCAAGGAGTGCCGCCGATTAAATCTTTAACGATGAAAACGACTGATGCATGGATGAATAAATCTAAGCTAAATTCTTGTTTTTTATTTTAGGGATAATGAAGGGGATGAAAATGATGCTAGTTCCCAACTTAGCTATTAAGTGAAAACAGCTGTGATTTTTTCAGTTGCTTAGAAGCAAAATCATCTATCACAACAACGAATATTTAAAGAAGGGCCACAAAAATGACAAAGACATTTGATCTAAAATTTGTACTTATTTGGAATGAACTTTCGCTGCTTGCCCTTTTATATTCACTATATTTCTATTTGTACCAATTGCTTCTGCTAATTATTTCGGCAATTTCCGGGTTCTTCCACGTTACAAACATTTCTATCAACATTTACCTGCTTTTGTCAAAGTTTATACACTGATTACATGCATGCAACAACCTTCTTATGAATTAAAAATTTTCACATAAGATGAGAGAATGGATACTAATAACAGCTGAAGATACCTCAATAGGAGGGTCAAAGATCTAGCAAATCACTTTTTGCTTTTCATTATAACTAACAAACCTATTTTCTTTTTTTTTTCTTTCCTCTCTCCTTTAAAATGTTTTCTTGTATAATTACGCAACTGATAAATCCACAAATCATAAGAGCTGTTCATTTAATAACCAAAATCTGCAATTCCTTTCTTAAGAAGAAATGAAAGAATACTTCACCATGTGATCTTGATAATCAGCTTTTCCATCCCATCATCTCAGGCCATGGAATTTCCAACAATCATTCTACCTAGAGCTCCACGTTTGCCAGCTTGATTGGGTAATGAACAAGATAATAAATTCTGATTGATTGAGACAGCTAAACATTAAAACGAAATAGCATCACATCTCCTTCTTGTACAATGTAATCTTTACCCTCAGATCTCAACTGTAAAAAAACCAAAATTACCTTGTGTTAGGCAATTTTATAGGATGCACAAATAGGTTCTATATCTGCATGACGTGTACATTGAGAGTGAGCGTGTGAAGGTAGATGTGTGTTGAGAGGGAGAGGGGGAGAGAGAGTCTGGATTGCAGAGATGAGGTAATCCTTCCCCATTGATGAATAAATCACATTTCTGGTGATTGGTTGATGCAATCTCAGTTTAATGGCATTTATATTTACTATTAAAAGTAAGATAAATAATAGCAGCTGTTAAACCACTGAATCACATTTCTTTGTAATAAAGACTGGGTAAAAACATGAAGGAAGACAGCATTACAAGGACAGGAGTCATCTGACACGTCTAGTAAAGCATTGATGCATTCCTATCTTCCAGTAAAATATGTCTAAATATCAATCCATCTGAATACAAATATTGCCCCAGCCAAGAATACTGGTTACATTACCAAAATCTATTTCATTATTAAAGCTTCTGACAATCAAGAAGTTTCCAAAGAGTATCAATAGCCTTCAATATGAAATGATTCAGAAATAGATCCTTCTTGAGAGATAATCAAGATATCTATGTATTTGATTTTCCACAAGTGAGAAGAAATAACGCAACATGTATGAGTTCCAGTGAAAATATTTATAAGACGCTAAATACTCATGGTAATGCAACCAACTCACAAGTCCTTTTTCTCTTGCTGCTGCAAGAGAACCAGCAGCAACAAAATCATCATAAGCCACCTGTCAAACCAAACTAACATGTTATTCCAGCAAATAGATATTAGCAAACATTGAAGAAACTACCACTGATTCCAGAATTCAGTTTTGGTACAATATGTTAATCAGAATGTATGTGTTATGCATTGGTTGTTATAATACAAACTAAAAGAGTTATGGTCATTTAAAGCACATCCTGCGATTTTCATAGCCAAAACACCTTCTTATATTAACATTAAAACGCTCTAAAAACATGTTAGCCTTCCACAATTACTTTTTTATCATCTGCTGTTTGGAAATGCAAAGCACAGCTGCTTGTAACATTTCATGGCCGAAACACAACCTTCTTTTTACCCCTTAAGAGATGGATGGGCTATTATCTCAATTTTCAATAAATCTCCACCAGAAAGGTCAACATTCTCTAGCAAATTCATTTATTTTCCTCAAATTATTTGGTTAGCTCAATATGAGAAATGTTGGTAATATGTCCTAATGGAATGGATTAAGGTAGTGTTTACTTTTTAGATTGGAGTGTGAATCCTGAGGAGTAGGAATCTTGGGATTAGGAGTGTGGAGGGGGAGTGAGAGTAGAAGTAGGGTGTTTACTTAAACTGGAATAAGAGTGTGGATTGCCCATAAGAATCCTAATTATATGTTTACCTTGTCTTGGATTAGGAGTGAAATTGTCACAAATTACAGTTTTATCCTCATGTAAAGAGCATGTAGCCTATAATTAGAAAATGAATAAGAAAATATATTTGTATAATAACCTATTTATTTTATTATTAATTTTAATTATATAAAATAATAATAGTTATTAATATTTTTAATGTTGTAAATTAAAAATTTTTTATTGATTTTATTTTAATTATTTAAAACTAAAAATTATTGATAATGTTCATATGTAATTTTTTAGATTGGTTTAGATTGTGGGAGTGAGACACCCACCTCCCCCTAGGGGAGTGGAAATTCCACTCCTCACTCTAAAAGTGGGCGGGACCCACGGAGTGGAATTCTCACTCCCACCCTCGAATAAGCATGTAAACACTAGAGTGAAAGGACCACACACTCTACTCCCGCTCCCGTTGGTAAACACACCCTAAATAAACTACTCAATGAGCAGCATAAAGTTTAAAACTCAAGATGCCATTATATTACAAAGTTTACCCTATGCATCAACTGGACATGTAATCATGTATTCACTCCAGCCATGTCTTGCTCAAAAATGAAAATAAGATCTAGGATGGCATCAGAAAAGAAGATAAAAATTTCTGTCTAGAAAGGCTAAAATGCTTACAGTCTCAGCTCGAATGAAACCTTTCTCAAAGTCAGAATGAATAACTCCAGCAGCCTGAGGTGCTGTCATACCTGAATTAGCACAACGTAAAATTTCAGACCACCATTAACTAAATTAAGCGGCACTAATACAGTTCTCCATAGTGGAACCAGACCAAGTGTCCCAAGAGAAGGAAGAAAGAAGTCTAACTAAGAATAATGTTTGTCCCTTTTGTTCTTCAACAAACAAATTCTTAGTTAACTAGTTGTTCAATTCATATCCTGCAACTAAACTATGACAATGATGTTGTTTCAAGCTTGAAGCAACTCAAGAAGCCATATGAGACATCTACGTCATTGCTAAGAAAAAGAGAAAAGGAGAATGGTGATTGGATTATGTATCAACATCCAGCAAAACCAAGCTAACCTGCACGTATAGTCCATGCTTTTGTTTCCTGCATAAAACATAAAAGCACTCTTTTTAAATGACTAATTAATATAGCATTAAAGAAATATGAGTCCAATATTATGTAGCTCACCTTTTCGCCAGAAGTGAAGTATGTACGTAACCCCAAAAGGCTATACGTTGACCTGATAAGGTTCCCTAGGCCACTCTCACTGACACCAAGAGAAGTCAAATATTCTACTCTTTCTTCGGATGGAAGTTCAGTTAGTTCTGCCTCAACCTGCAATAACAAGTTTTTAGTTTCCTTTGCCAGTATAGCCATTTACCAACTTAGAACCGGTTACACTCAACCTGTGCAGAAATTGTCACCATCCCAGATTGCAAGTCAGATGCAAGATTCATCACTTCATTGACATGGGGATTACTTCCAGAATCAGCTAGATCAGACTCTGCAACATTTGCAACATAGATTATGGGTTTCATTGTAAGTAAGCAAAGATGCTTTATAGAATCCCTTTCAAAATCATTTAAAGTGACAGATCTTGCTGGTTTGCCATCCATAAGTGCTTGCTGAATTTTTCCTAATGCAGCCTTTTCCGCATCCTCCTAAAATAAAGAATGTTGCAGCAATAAATTAAATATACCCAACTCTACTCCAGTCCTAAAGGCTAGCTGCCATTTTAAGAGTAAAAAAAATAATAGTAGTAAAATCAACACTAACCTTAAGTTTAGATTGTGAATCTTTTGCCTTCCCTTTTTTTAGCTTCTCCATTCTTTTCTCAATCTGCATTTCTTGTAAGAGATACAATTTAGCTTAATCAGCCACAGATAGGAAGCAAGATGTTATAACAGTTATCAATAATGAATTTTGGAGTCAATGAATTCAGAGATTAAAAAATTATTGCAAACTGGCACCTTTACCGCACACCAACAATGAAGGTTTCTTGCCAAGAAAAGCATCAGAATTTAAACCTTTGAAAAAAACTAAAAAGTATCTGCTTAAACTGAATACATGCTAGAGAACTATCAAATAGGTCTGAATTATCCACAAAATAGGAGTTCAACACTAGAATCTCTGTTCTTAAAAATAAAAAAAGAGCATACAATTATCAAAAATGTCAGGATAATCCATGAATTATGAGTTCCAATATGGATGCAATTCCCTTCTAGTATTTTTCCTTTTCTGGGATTATAAAGGAGATGTAACTTGGTACTAAGGCAACCTAAAGGCAAAGCAAACTACAATACAAATATATGTGCTTGCAAAATGTTAACAAGCACACAAGGGATACAACAATGAGAAAGCCACTGAATCAATAGAAGAATGCTTAAATCCGCCCTCCCAAAACAAGTAAATCTAACTACAACGTTTTATTAAGCTCTCTTCTCAGCATAAAACCCTCGGAGTAGTCCAGATAAAACCAAAATGTATAAGAGAAAGTAACTGGATGATCTGAACAGGAACCCAAAGCTTTCGTAAAAACAACTGAGTATAATAAGTTCCACATAGGATACCTGATCCAAGTCTGAGAAAACAAGCTCTAAGTTGATAACATCAATATCAGACTTGGGATCAACTTTTCCATTCACATGAACAATGTCGTTATCTTCAAAACATCGCACAACCTGAAAGAAAGAACAACAGACCTGTAATAACATATACTATGAAAGAATAGCTTAAATTTGCCTAAAAATCTTAAGAAGAATTTATCAGGCATGATTTTCTCTGAAGAGGTTAAATATTCATAAGTAACTGGTTATCTGATTGACTTTGAAACAAGTGATTGAATGCAAATAAGAAATAGAGAAGAAAAAGCAATAGTTCATGAATTAAAATTCATTAGCCACATACTGATGATTCACTTTTTGTACACCTTATAATCTATGCAACGAATCCTTCTCATGCTGAAGAAACCTAACTGAAGTCTATTTTATTCTTTTCTTCTTCAAATTTGCCTTTTCTCCAAGAAGTTCAAGCATTTGAAACTAGCTCGAATTTTTGTCGTTTTAGGTGAGAATTCCTTTCTGGATTATTAAAGGAAGATCAAGTCTAAAAATTGTCACAGTTAAAAATTTTGCTCAATCTCAATTATTCTGCATAAACCCTTTGACAGAGGGGAAAGATCTGTCTAAAGATTTTAAAAAATGATTTGCATTAAAGATTGGAGTCTCAAAATAAATCAATTTTGGCTAAAAGGCCTCTGAGGGAGGCTGCAACAATTTAATTGATTCAATCAAGATAAATCAAGTATATGCAAACCAAAGTTTGCTGCAAAAGTAAAGACTAGGGTGAAAGACAAAGATAAAATTTCTAAAACCAGAAAGGGGACTGATAAATCAATCTCTTATGACCGTTAGAAGATGAACAGGGCTACTACGGCAATACATATTTAGAAACATGCCATTAGAACAAGTAAACCAATGCCACCAATTTTGATCAACATAAGGGGGTTTGACTATTCTTTCTTGTATTCCTATAATGAACTCTCTCATTGAATTAGAGGATCACCAATATCAAGTAAAATAACAAGTGCTATTCAAAGAAATGACAGTTGTTTAGGGATGCGAAGTTGAAAACCACCATACAATGACATAAATGTGAATAAGGACAGACAAACCTGAAGAATGGAGTCCACCTCACGAATATGTGATAAAAACTTATTGCCCAACCCCTGCACCAACAAAGTAGCGAATGGCAATTGCGTCAACACATGAAGACCTAATCTCCAAGAATAAGAAAAAATCACTTGCACCAAAAAAAAAAAAAAAACTAAAAAAACTCATGAAGGAACTAACAGAATGTCACCTCACCTCTCCTTGACTTGCACCCTTCACAAGTCCAGCAATGTCAACAAACTCTATGGAAGCTGGAACAGCCTTTTGGGATTTGCTGAGACCAGAAAGTACATGAAGTCGTGGATCTGGGACAGCAACAATCCCTACATTTGGCTCTATTGTGCAAAATGGAAAATTAGCGGCTTGAGCCTTTCCATTCTCCACCTACAGACATTAATATTTAACACACTCATATATCATCAATACTCGATAACAGTCACAAGAAAATTAGGGAAAATCAATCCAAAAGTAACAATTTATGTATTTAATTAATAGCGGGTAATTGAAATTTTGATAGATTATAAATAAATTAAATTAAAAAAATTTAAACTAAGAAATTGAAAAAGAAAAAGGGTAGTGTGTTAATGTACTTACGACGGCGTTAAAGAGAGTGGATTTGCCGACGTTAGGAAGGCCGACGATGCCTGCTCTCAAGCTCATGCTTATCTTGGAAGCGGAGGAAAATCTCCTTCTAGAACCAGTAGTAATCCCCAAAACGCCGACTAAGTTTGCGTTTCGAGTGAAAAGAGACGACTTCATTGGCTTTGGAAGCAGTGTTAAGGCGGGAATCAGATAATTGCATGCCGCTGCTCTAACCATTTTTTATTTCTCTCGCTTTGTCTATCGAATGAATGAAAATAATGCCCACTGGTTAGTGTTGGGGATGCAACGGCCGAAATATCAATATCGGCACCCGTCTTCGTTACAAGAGGATATTCTGGATAAAATTATAGGCAATAGTCCCTTCTGCTATTTTTAATATTTCCTTTTATTTTTAAACATATTTTTTTAACATATGTATATATTTAATTAAAAAAAAAGTACCTTAACTATTTTGCTTCATATGAACATGCACCACTTTATTCTAACATATTTTTTAAAAAATTATTTTTAATTTTAGATAAATATTAATTATAATTTAATAATTGTTAAGTTCAATTTTGATCAATATATTATTAAATGCTTGAATTGAAGAAAACAATAGTCTATACTTTAACATTTTCATGCTCATCGTTCACTTCTTTAAACTAATTTAAACTTTATTTTATAATCATTTATTTTTAATTAGAATAAGATTTTGGATAATCTAGTAAATGTCTTGTTCATGAAATGATTAAAACCTTCAAGTAAATATCTAAAAAATATCATTTTAAATGTTCATTTTAATTGCTAAATGAAAAGTGCTAATGTTTACATTTCAAAATTTTAACTTTTAAAACATTAAAAATAAATAAATAAATATTAAATAGTCAAATGAGTTTAGTAAGTGAATATAGATATTATGTTTTATATTCAATTCGCTCGATCAAACTTTATTTTTTTTAAAATAAAATAAAATAAAATTAGACTATTGAATATTATAATATCCAATTATATTATGTCTCGCGAGCCCCTGCACAGGGGAATTTTTTACCATTCCTTGCTAGTATGGAAAAATAGGTGAATAAATTTTTTGTTGAAAGCTAAATATGACACATGATAATTTATTCATTGCACAGCGTCATGGCCTTTGACGTTACATTTGACCTCGCAAATCATTTTGGGACGTGCATTCTCTCCCTACATAATTATTTCTAAGCTTTAAATGCGATTGGTGATACGTGGCATTTAAAAGATTCTACGGCTAAGATTTCCACATCAACAAGTTGTCATAACTAGCCTTGAAACAAAACACATCGTTTTGAACATTCCAAAACTGCCAACGTCTCTTTAACTCCAAAATTCCAAATTTAAGCTGCTTCCCCCTCTTCACAGACAACTCAAAATTTTTGGGGGGAAAAAAAAGACTTCCTTTTACACGCCTTCGTAAAGTATAGCAAGGAGGAAATTATTTAAACAAAAAATACTAGCATGCAAAGATTTTGAAAATGGAAAAAAAAATAAGCGGATCAGTCTAAGTGTTTTTCTTATTAGTTTTTGGGTTTTTTTCTCATCTTTTCTCAATCGACTATTTTGATATCTTAAACAACTATTGAAATTAGAAAGAAGAGGATTGATTTCTAATCGTGTAAGGACTAAGAAAAAAATTATATGATTCAACTATTTTTGAAAAATAGGAAAGTGGATTTTATTTCATTTGTAATGATGATTAATCTCTATGATTAGAATTTTTTTCCCCTCATCAAATTCATTCATTATTTTATAAGTTATGCAATTGATCTTTCAATTTAGTTGAGTGCACGAACATAACGAGCATTTTGATTGAGCTAGGACACATTTAAAATTGAACATGATTAAGGTATGCGATTGTAATTGTAGCAAGCTCTAAATGAGAAAATGTGAGGTGGACTACTCAACCTCTAAATGAGAGCTTGTCATGCACACTGTTGTACTCTTAATGGAAAGCAACTGCATGTACTTCATTAGCACCCTATTTAAAATTTAATATAATTTTAAAAATTTAGATAGTAATATAGAACTTTACAATTATAATATATGTTGATAATAAATTTATTTATTATAAATTATCCTTGTCGAAGACTCTTCAACAGTATTTCATGTGTTGAAAACATTGTATAATAATTTTGTCACTAGTATAATCACAACCATCTTTTCCAGCCAATACAATTAATTTATTGCTTAATTTATTCTAAATCTATTAATAATAGTAAAAATATTCATATCATGCACACACAAATAGCAAACATAAATACATGAATAAATTAGAACTTTGAAACTAGATACAAAGATCAATTGGAAAAATTAAAATATTAGGACTAGGCTTACAACTCAGGAATCAATGTTGAAAGACTAAAAAAATAAAAAAGCCCCTGCTGGTCCTATTCTGGATACATCCTTCGATGAGTGTCACTTCAGTATTTAAATGAAAATATTGAGATATTTTTGGAAAGTACAGCACTAGCAAAGAGAATGTTTTAAGTATTAATCTTTTTATGTTTCCGCATCGTCGAAATAGTTACACAAAAGTAACGGTTTCGAACAAGTGCTGAGTAATAAATTTAACAAGTACTTCAATGCAAATAAGTCCTAACTACTAATTTCATAGTATCTGCAACAAATGGCTCCAAGCAACATGTTTTGTTATGAATTTCATAAATTAGAAGCAAACATCAATAATACTTGCTGGAAAGTCTTTCAGCCAAAATACACCACCAGACGACCTGGATTATTAACAGCCATCTATTTGAAATTTATATCCTTGTATGTGAAAAGGAAAAAAGAAATTAGATTTTATAGTTTAGGGAATAAGTGTATTTAATAGAGATTTTTTTTGAATATATATTTACTTTGCATTTACATAAAAAATTCACATTTTCAATTCAAATGTAAATGTTCGAAGATTAAACATAAATTACGAAAAAAAAAGGTAAGTAAATGTTAAAAAAACCTGAAATTAATAATATTTCAGACTTCTAACGTTTAACAAATAAGTCCTTGGTGTCAACTTTAAAAAACTAAATATTTTCCTGTTTGATAAAGTTTTTTTATTCTAGATCAAGTAATGCTAGATTTATGAAATTTGGTTATAAATTAAGGTTCGTTGAAATATGTCAAATATGTTGTCACTAGTTAATAATCTTCCCGTGTTTTGCACCGCCTTAGTGCTTTTATTATGCATACCATTACTCGTTATTTTATTTTATCTACCCTGCTGAATCATGAACGTTTAATGGTCTACGTGCAATGAATAAAAAGATATTTCTGAACCTAGGACCTGCTTAACAACTGTCTTGTAAAAACATTATTTTAGATAAATCTTCTCTAACCACTTAAATAATTTAATTTTATCTAATAGCTATCGACTTATTTTAATATACTTAAATAATTAAGAGATTTTAAAATATTGACATTGTATTATATTCATTTATAACATGTGTATATGAATTAAATATAATTACTTATTATATGATAAATTTTTTAAAATAAATGCATACTTACACACACTTCTTGTTTCATAGATGAGTTGCTATCAAAACTTGAAGACAAAGTTGTGATGAGTGGTCAAGGGATACTGTCATTGGTAGTGAAGCAATCCTTCACAACTTCCCAACTTCTCAAAATCAATGTTGCATGCTTGCCAAGGGAGAGTAGATGGGGCCTAGAGGTTGGCAATTTGCGAGTCTAGGCCAATCTTGCATGCATTTAAAAATATATCCAAGTCCACTGAAAGTCTATGCAATCATGAGCGGACTGGACTTGGGCCGGGTCTAGACGACCTTGGGTAGGGCCCAAGTAGGGCTTTTACCTTTTATAATTTTTTAAAATAAATTTTTAATAAAAGTATAAAATTATAAACTTAAAAAACTTAAATTATAAATGATTATGCAATACATGATTATCCAACATATAAAATACTAATAATAAAACATAAAAACCATAAACACTAATATAAAAAAAACTAATATTAGATTTTGATATTTTTATTTAATTTTTTTGTTTTCTTTTTCTTTTTTTAATTTGAATTTTTTTATTTTATATAGTATAAAGCTCGTGCTTGTAGATTAAGTTTACAACCAAACCCACTATCAATGGGCTTTGAATTTTTAAGCTCATATCCTTAAATCTATCATGCGGGCTCAAGTCAGGCCTAATCGGGCTTGGGCTGGCCCAGGTTTTTTTGCCAAGCCTAATGGGGCCTTCTTTTGCCAACAATGACTCCAAATATTTTACAAATAGGTTCTTGGCTGAGTGTAAGAGGCAGCCGATGAGTGGCCATGCCTAGATGGTTCAGAGGCAGTGATTTTCTTACTTTAGTTCTCAAATTTTGCTTTGATTCCTCATAAATAATAAAGAATTTGCAATGCCAGGAGCTTTAAAATTGATGAGTTGAAAGAAATAAAATCCATGATGGTGTAGGAGAGTGTTGTGGCAAAACTGCATAAGACTTGCATTACTATTACTTATAATAGAATTGATGGTACTAGAAAGGTTCTATCGTATGTTTTCTTAGTTTTGAAGTGGAGATTTAGTGAAGAGATTTAGAGTATTTCTATTATACTATACTTGTTTAATGCATATATGATGCATATAAAAGATATAAGCATTTATTTCAAAAAGTCATCATGTAATAACTATATTTAGTTCATATACACATAATATAAGTGACTATAATACAACGTAAATATTCTAGAATCTTTCCATTTATTTAAGTAAATTAAAGTAAGCCAATGACTATTAGGCAAAATGAATTCATTTAAGTGGTCCAAGATGACTGACCCAAATATTATTTTTTTCCAAGATGTCTGTTAACAAATTGGTAGGTCCTTGGAATAGAAATATTTTTTCCCCAAATTAACTTTCTCATGCTTTAAAATTTGTAATCCTGAATGTTTGCTAGCTTATGTGCAATCAATAAATGACATACCAAGCTACCATTTTGCTACCTCTCTCTTGCCATTTATCAATTAAAATTTTGATAAAATAGCAAAAAAATAATAAAAAAAATTAACAAAAATTTTGTATTTAGTTATCTACATCACACTGAACCAAAATTCAACAATTTTCACACAACTTAAACTAACTTTCCCAAATTCATAGCAATTCTACCCGCTGAAATTGGGTGTGTTGGATTTTCACACAACTTAATCCATATACAACAAAACAAAAACCACCCAGTTAGTTAAAATTGTTTTCTTGAGTGTTTGGCAAGTGAGAAAAATTGAAGAAGAACTGAGAAAATGAAAGACTAAATTAAGAGAATTTTAAAATTATCATTCAATCATCCAGAACATACAGAATGTGAATACATTGTTGTTTACATACATAGATGAAAATTACAGCTCAATTGTATAACTAACTACTACTTAACGATGGTTAACTATAACTAATTAAGCTAAACTTCACATGTGTTGGTAATCACATAACCACCAGGTGCCAGTTGGACATCCAAGTCATCAATCCTCAACTCTATGCTATAATTGTTGTAATCCTCTGTTTTATCTTTTGCTTTACTTACTGTACAACAAGCATGATGAGCTTCCTTAACATCCTTCCTCAAGCTCACTGGTTTGCTAATGACATTGAGCTTGGATATAAAATAGCTGAACTTAGGTAAAGATAAAGGCTTGGTGAGAATGTCAGCTACCTGCTCTTTAGTGGGTATGTATCTAATTTCTAATTCCTTACTAAAAATATTATCTTTAATTAATGCACATCTAATTCAATATGCTAAGATTTAGAGTGAAAGATTGGATTTCTAGCTAGATCCCTAATGCTTTGATTATCACACAAAATAACTGGAATAGGTAACTTAGCTATATTCAATTCAGAAAACAAAGATTAAAGCCAAGAGAGTTCTGAACACGCTGATGATAAGGCCTTTTATTCACTTTCAATGCTAGATTTAGCCACTACTCCTTACTTTTTAAAGGACCAAGAGATCAAATTATTACCAAGATAAATGCAGTAAGCTCCAATAGATTTTCTGCCATCAACATCACATGCCCAATTTGCATCTGAATAATCATTTAGGCTAGTAACTTCAAGCGATTCCCCTTGTTGTAGATGAATACCATGAGTGATAGTAGCTTGAAGATATCTAAGAACCTTTTATAAGCTATCTAATGTTGTAGTGTAGTAACTTCAAGCGATTCCCCTTGTTGTTGATAAAGATCATGAGTGATAGTAGCTTGAAGATATCTAAGAACCTTTTACAAGCTATCCAATGTTGTAATGTAGTAACTTCAAGCGATTCCCCTTGTTGTTGACAAAGACCATAAGTGATAGTAGCTTGAAGATATCTAAGAACCTTTTTACAAGCTATCCAATATTGTACTATAGGAGAACTTAGATATTGACTGAGTTTAAGTCTAGAGTAAGCAATATCAGGTCTTGTTAATATTAAATATTGAAGACTTCCAACTAGAACATGACTTGATATATATATTTTTCCAGAAGGGTACAAATATTTGTAACCCTTATGAAGAGGACTATAACCTATAAAGACGCATTTGGAAGTGTGAAAAGAAAATTTATGTTTGTTGTAATCTCTAAAGAGAGGAAAGCAAGAACAACCAAAATGTCTTAAGAATTTGTAATTTGGTTTTAAATGAAATATGGTTTTATAAGGTGATTTCATGGACAGTGTAAGAATAGATAATTTATTTATGATGTAAATAGTTGTATGGAATGAGTCCCACCAAAATTTAATGTATAAAGTAGCTTGTGCAAGCAAGGTTAGACCAAGTTCAATGATATGTCTATGTTTTCTTTCTATTGTTCTATTTTGATTATGAGTGTAAGGACAAGATGTCAGAATGTAATGCCTTCTTCATGAAGATAAAAAATAAATTATCTGAACTCACCACCCTAATCAGATTGTAGGCATTTAATAGATCTGTCTAACTATTTTTCTACCTGAGTTTTCATGATTTTGAAAACAAAAGTGTTTCACTTTTAGTTTTCAGAGGAAAAAATCTAAGTGAACCTTGTAAGGTCATCAACAAAACTCATATAATATCTATATTCTTGTATAGAGAGTACATGAGCAAATCCCCATATATAAGTGTGTAAAATTTCTAAAGGATTTTTGGTTTTGGTGTAGCTAACTAGAAAATGTAATCTATACAATTTTCCCATCATATAGGCAATGCATGATTCAAAAGATTTATTTCCATTGATTGCCTTCATCAAGGCTAAATTGGTTTTGATTATATGATCTAAGATTTTATAACTTGGATGTCCTAGCCTTTGATGCAATATAGAAGTACTCAACAAGCATGTAAAGTTTATATATGAAGTTGAGACATGTGTAAACATGAGGTTTTATTTTGCAAATCAGGAGAAACAATTGAAAACATTGAAAGAGGAACAACTAGAACAATAGTCTCAACATTGGTAATATAATTTTAAGAGAGTGTTTTATTAGGTGACATCAACAGCAATCTGTATAAACCTTTGTTAGCCTTGTCTTGTAGTATGATCAAATTCTTCACTTTGTCCTTCACAAAACAAAATTTATCAGTAAACTCAATTGCCATATTATTATCTTTAGTTAATTGAGATATGTGATAACTTTATAAAAAGAAAGTTATTTATATCACTTTTTGACTTAAATTAAGATTACTTAAAGAGTAAATGACATGTTTTAATTGTATTTTGGTTATATTTTGCATACTTATCTATTTTAGTTTATTTTCAATAAATTAGGTTGTTTTAGAATAAATTGTGTGTTTAAATCATGTGCTTAATTGTAGACAACTAGAAAGTTTAATTTTTAAGGAAAGAATGCTAGGTAATGGGCTTGCAAAAAGAAAGAAAAACTTGGCTATAGAAAAGTGGAAACAAGTTTAAAATTATGTCGATGTTGTAGCCTTTGTTATAGCACACATTGTTGTAGTAATCTTGGAGCAACAAAAGAGAAACTTTTGCTCGAATCTCAGAAAAAAATACGTGATCTGTAATTTTCAAATCTGAAAAATACGCGTCCTAGACATTCAAATGTTCTAATTTTCAATTATAAAAGAACCACAGACACAAGGGGGAAAAGAAAGGGCCATCAACTGCAAGACATGACTAAGAAAGAAAAAGAAAACAGCAAAGAATAGAAAAATTCCTGGGCTGAACAAAAAGATTACCGGCTAGAAGAAGAAGAAATCAAGAATCTAGAAGGGCCACTAGTCTTTATCTCTATTCTACTTGTTTTCTTTGATTTGTGATGCTGTATATGATGGCTAAGACTGTTTTCAATTTTGTTTTGTCACAAATCATAAACTAATTTTATTTGTGGTTGAGTGATAGACTAGTTTGATGGTTAATTGACTAAATTTTATGTGTTGCTACATAATTGGTATATCATTTTGTTTTGATAATATTTATTTTAATTTACTATTTCAACTGACCACCTATTTAGTGATACTAGCTAAGAGAAAGCCTAAAAAAGACTTGTTTTAGTGGAACATATTAAAACAATAATTAGTTTTAAATTAGGTTTCCCAAGTTAGGTTACGCTCAATTTGAATAGGGTTGTAATTAATCTAAAACTAGTGATGAATTAGACATAGAGATTCAGCTTGTAGGATATTAGAAACATTGATCACATTGTTGAGAGCTAGAAAGTGTGTATTTATAATAAAGAAAATCATCATTTTACATTCAAAGTCTCACTAGCATCCCTATTTTTATGTCTTTAAGTCCCTTGTAATTTAATTATGTATGTTTTATTTTAATTAAGTATTTTATATATTTTAGGGGATATCATGGTCATTTCACAATGAACGAGAGATCAGATGAAAAAACAGACAGCAATTTTGAACTCAGGACAATCAAAAACCTTAAGAGGAACATAAAAAGAAAAACGGTACTGTTCACATATATGGTACTGTACACGATACTCTTCACCTATACTGTACGTTGACGTGGCATTGTACGAGGACGTGGTACTATATGATGACGTGGCGGCATTTGATTGGACGAATGATATGGCATTGACCGCTTATGTGACATTGACTGATGATGTATCACGATTTTATTGGACCAAAATACTAACGTCGACGTGGCAGAATGTTAGTGGATCGAAAAAACGTGCGTATGGTACATGCATATACACGGAATGACAGCCCTGATGATGTGTTCCATCCAATAGGAACTTGCCACGTGGCGCATTCCTGAGTGTCCAAATTGTTTTAATCCGATGGCCATGATTTACTCAATGTATCTATAAAAAGGGGGCTCCCCCCCTAATTTGATACCCATGAATCCATTTTTGAGCTTCATTTTCTGTAATTCCATCTCCATCTTGTATTTTCTATGTATTTTAATAAAATTTCTATTTTACCCATAGTTCAATTATGAATAGCTAATTTCCTTTCAAGCTTGGGTTAAAGGTGAAGTCTCAACATGCTCTATGGGCTTAATTTGGTAAATTTACTTTTTCTTCCCCTCTAATTTATATGGATGTTTTGATTTTTCGTTGACAGATAGTAATAATCTTATCTAGATATTGGCTGGTATAACCGTTTCCTTAGGCAAGGTTATTACTATTTGGCACGGGAAGTTCTTAGCACCATGTCTATTATAGTGTGGTTCATGAGGAGTAGAAAATTCCCTATCATGATTTAATTGGTACTAATAATGAATGTTAAGCTGATAGTGTATATTGAGTACAAATACGGAGATTTAAGCACTTCATTTTAATAGTTTATTCCCACAACTTTAATTTAAATTAATTGATAGCCTACATTTTTTTCATTATAAATCTAACCACCAACTCAGGAAATTTATTCTACACACAATTAAAATTCCCCTCCTCGTGGGATCGACACTCGTCATCATTGATCTATTTTACAATAGATTCGCGCGTTTGCGAGTTCAATAAAATTTGCACAACACACATAATGTTATATCTTGTGATGACATAACAACTGGTCATTGTTAGGTTACATTTAGATATAAGAATTCCAATAGGTGATAGCTGAGAATACAATAAAGTTATGCCTAATGCTGTAGTAATTGTTGTAGCAACAGTATTGTAACAGAGAAATAATCAATGTCATTAAGTGAGTTGATTCACTCAACTACATTATTTCTAGTGATTATATTTTTGTATGAAACGTATCAATTTATTTTATTACTGTTTATTTTCTGTTACTTAGGTTAGCTAGTTTAATTAGTTGATAAAATAGTTGATTTAATTAGATTGAATGTTCAGCATATTAATTGTTGTAGCAACTCTGATAACATCAATCCTTATGGAGAACGATACTCGAATACTTATAATTACATTACTTGTTGTGTACACTTGCACACTGACACTAATACTTTAAGAGATTAAACCCACATCACAACAATATGCTAATGAGATTTTTGGTAATTTGAAGGACCAGCAGAATATTATTAAGCATAAAAGCAATTGAAGCATTAGAATTGCAATCATGTAGTCTTAAAGTGGCATGACCAAGATGTGTAATGCACAGACTATCACTATTTCCAACTACAAGTTTAGATGCACATGTAAAAGATATAGTAATGTGCATGTTGTTCATATTATTAGTGAGGTGATGTGTTACCCCACTATCAAAATACTAGTTGGCATCAGAAAGACTATCCATGTTTGTTAGATAAACAACCTTTGGATTCTTATTTGGTAGTGGCCTATAGGCACCTGAGGTAATGAACTCCTCAAGTTTGTAGCAAATATTAGCATTATGACTTGTTTTGAGGCAGATTTGATAGGTAGGTTTGGAGATGTTCTATTGTGGTTTAATATTTCTAAGGGATTTGTTATTGTTAAAGTTGCCATTTCCACTAGGATTCTGATTCCATTTTCCTCCTCTATTCCTTTGATTATCACTTGAATAAGCTATATACTGAAAATTTACACGAAATAGATTTCCTCCATTAGCTCCAGTGCTTCAAAAACTTCCTTTATAGCCACCACATCTACAACCGCCAGTGTTGCCATATAACTACCAATGTTGCCAAAACCAAGATTATATCTATGGCCACCAAAATTCTTACCTCCTAACACATTTTCTTTTTTAGGGCTTCTGATTTGAATAAAATTTGCCTCAAAATTTTATTTCATATCCATGCCAGCAAGCATATATGCTTGTTGTTCTATTCTAGCTTCTTAAGTTAAAAGCATTGCATATGCCTCATTTACATTCATTTTCCCAACACCTACTTAACCAATTATGTAAATAGCAACATAATTATATTCAAGTCCCAAGCTAGAAAGTATATGCAAAATTAAATCATCATCACTCAAAGCACTTCCAACTGCAACCATATTATCTGTTATAGTCTTCATCTTAATGAAATAATCAATAACTTTCATGTCATCTTTCCTAGTTGAATTCATCATATATCTCAGATGTAAGAGTTTAGATTTAGATTGTGGGCCAAATTGCACTTCCGTAGCCTTTCATACCTTAAGTGAAGTTTCCAGACTAAAGACCAAGCTGATGATGCCTTAACTCATTGAAGAAAGCTGCCATCTAAGTAGCATTTGATCTTATGATTTCCAAGTGACATAATTTGGGTTTTCCACAGATCTGAAATCATCACCAACTCCCTGAGCAATGTGAAAAGGTAGAGGAGTTACTAAATCATCAATGAACTTCTCAAGTCTATTTCCATGAATAGAGGCAAGAACTTAAGATCGCCAGATCAAGTAATTTGATTGATCTAACTTAACAAGTGTATTAAACGTAAATGTAGCTATGGTTGAATTAACAGTAGCATTATGAGCTGAATTTGAAGATGAAGTAAGGTGTACTAATGCTATTATAGCATTGATACCAAGTTAAAATTATTTTTTTGAGTGTTTGGCAAGTGAGAAAATTGAAGAAGACTTGAGAAAATAAAAGACAGAATGAAGAGAATTCTAGAATTATCATTCAATCATCCAGAACATATAGAATATGAATATATTGTTGTTTATACATACAGCTAAAAATTATAGCTCAATTGTATAACTAACTACTACTTAACAATTGCTAATTATAAGCCAAACCTCATGTCTGCTGGTAATCACGTAACCACCAAGTGCTAGCTAGACATCCAAGTCATCAATCCTCAACTGTATGCTATAACTACTGTAATCATTTGCTTTACTTACTATATAGCAAGCATGATGAGCTTCTTTAACACAATTCAACAATTTTCACTTCCACCAAAGTCAACACACCTAGGACCCAAACCAAACCACATCCTACAAAGCGAAACAACCCAATTCACCCTAAAAACAATAACAATTGTGTTGCTATCGTTGGTGCCATATTGGTGCCTCTTGTTCGTCATTGCCTCTGTTCATCACTGTCATCGTCAACGGTATTGGTGATGTAGCTAAGGTGGTGGACAATGGTGGTGTTAGAAAGAATCTGTTTGGGAGAGACAATTTTCGAATTAAAGAAAAATACAAAATGAAGGGAGTGAGGATAAGATGATAGTAATATGCTTTTTGGATTTCTTTTATATTTTCTATAGCAGTTTTTAATTATTTTTTTCATTATTTTATCAGTTTTGTAATTGATAAATGGCGAGAGAGAGAGAGAGTAAAGCAGCAGCTTAGGATGCCAATTTCTCTCACCTTTCTCTCAACTCTCTCGGCGTCTAACAGCACTCATCAATAAATTGTCTCTATGGTTCAGTAGGGTAGAGCGAATAGAATAAAGACTAATGGTACCCATAATAAACAGTTTATCATAGCATTTTACGTGAAATTTCACATTAACAATCATATAAAAATTAACTGTTGCAAAACACGTGAAAATTATCGACTAGTGAAAAATTATTTGACATACAAACCTTAATTTAAACTAAACTTCCTAAATCAAGTATTACTTGATGTAGAATCAAATAATTTTATCAAACATGAAAATGTTTAATTTTTTTTTTATGTTGCCACTGAGGACTTATTTGTTAAATGTTTGAAGTTTTAAATGTTATTAATTTCACACTTATTTTTAATTTGCTTATTTGTGTTTTTGTTACTTATGTTTAATTTGTAGACATTGACATATGACTATAAAATGTGAACTTTTATCTGAATAAGAGTAAATATATATTTAAAAATTATCTATAGTAAATATACTTATTTCTTAAATTATAAAACTTAATCTCTTTTTTTTTTTCCTTTTGACATACAAGGACATATATATCAAGTAGATAACTGTTAATAGTCTAGGTTGTGGATTTTGGCCTAAAGACTTTCCAGCAAGTATTATTGATGTTCAATTTATGAAATTCATAACAAAATATGTTACTTACAACCGTTGTTGCATATATCATTCAATATTTGTTAGAAATTGTTACTTGTATGTAAACATTTGTTGCATATATTATGCTAAGTTTTTCGTTAGGTCCTATTTGTAATTGAGGTATTGTACCTTTTAAGATACAGCTATTGTGAAAAAAAAAACTGTAATTATGAAACAAAAGTTAATAGTATATAATAAATATAAATTTTAAATAATAATTTTGATAAAATTATTAAATATATAATAAATTTTTTATCATGCAAGTAAAAAATCATATCAATATAGTTTTCAAGATACAGTAACTAGTGTTTACTAAATTTTTTAATACTATAATTTTTAAGTTACAACTGTCCAACCTTAATATTAAATGGACCGTTAGTTTGTTAGTAAATGATCGTTTATGAGTTTAGCTGACTAAAAAAAGTGCCACACATGTGATTCTTAGCTATTGGATATTATCCAATGGTTACTTTAGTAATTTACACCCCCATGCGCAATTAAAAATTTTGGAAGATTAAATAAAATATTATGCAAAAAATAAGGGAATTATCATAATTTTCAGAATTAATTCAAAAATTATATGTGTGTGTACATTAATTTTTATTTATTTTTAATTAATTCTAAAATTTTTCAAAATTAGTTAAAAATTATCGCAATTTACTTACTTTTTTTTTTAATTTTTCATTCAATATTAATATATGGATAATAAAATCAATTGTTGCTAAAACAGCTAAAATAATGTAATGTTTAGTCAATTGAAATATTTAACTTGTATTAAGACTAATACGACATCTTATATATCACCAATTGATTGCGTTATATTATTCATTAGAATTTAGCGCCATAAACATACACGACTCATGAGTCTAGTTACTCACTCTCCTCCGACCTTCGTTCCATAGTATAAGTGATAAAATTCTAGAGTTAAAGGTCGAGAGTTTTAGTATGGTCCACTCATTTTTTGGCACGTCAGCATCCGGTAGTAGCAGCATATTTAATTAGGGTGGGGATATTTCGGCCACTATTTTTGTAAATCTACTACACCTTAAAAAATAATTATAGTGAATTCACAATAATTTTAAAATGGGTAAGATTATTTGCGCTCTAATAATTATTGCAAACACTCTATTACTCTATACACTTATATACTTAATTTGAAAAATTAATTTTTACTCTATACACTCTTTAAAATTCTAAAAAAAATCTTACTTAAATCATTTAAATTAATTTACTCAAAACACCAACAAAATTATTCGGCACTGTCATCGAAAATTTTTAAGAAATATAGTATAACGTGCAATAGTAGAATTAAGTCAAATTTTAAAATAATTTTACTTATTAGTTATCTTTAATTAAAAAAAATGTATTCCGTATCAAAATTTTCACCTACAAATTCTTTAAGATAAAGAGATATGGACTTTAACTACCCCATTAGCAATTGAAAAACAAATTGCCATTTGACACAAAAACGAGGAAGAAGACGGTGTTGACTGGGTTCCTAGGTTTAGAGTGCTTTTAACTTTTTTAAAATCAAAGAAAAAAATATGAGCACCATTGCAATAATTTCCATTTATTTTATTTCTAGAAAAATGTAAGGCTTACAAATATTTTGTCTTCAAAATAATTTAAAATATTGATTTGCTGCATGTTTAAATGAAGTATTTTTTAAGATGTTACAAATAAAAGATTATATGTTGAATAATGAGTGTACCATATGAGTGTTTAAGTTAATTAAGTTATATTAGCTCATAAACAAATTATCCTTAATAGTAATTTTCATGATGGGTAATTTTGTAATAAATTATTTTATTAAAACAAGAGTGTTTAGAGTAATTTTTAGAGTGCAAATAACTTTGCCCTTTTAAAAAATACAAATCAATTTTTGTACAATTAATCAATTAAATCCTTTTATTAACTTTTTTAGGTTTCTTTGACCATATTTGATCATAAACTTTAAACTAAGTTTTATTGTTACTATTTTATTATTATGAATCAAAACAACCAAATTGCCCCAATAAACATGATTTATTGTATCTAATAATTTAGGTATTTAATTTTGTGACTTATAATATAACATTTTTAAATGAATCTAATAATTATTATTTTCACCACCCTTGTATGTAAATAACATATATTCGATAGGCTAATAATTTACATGAGTATTGTGTCAAAAAGACATTATGTTAGTTTAATTAAAGTTTAATAATCATTCTAATAAAGTAGTATTAAAAAAATGAATTTGTTATAAAATTAGAAAAATATTAAAGTTAAAGTAAATTCTTGTTTGTTTTATCTTTTAAGAGTAAAATAATTATATTTAAACTTATGCTAAAGCAATCTTTGTAATTAAATATAATTAAAAAATCTAAATCCCAAAAAAGAAAATTAAGAAAGATTTAATTAATTAATTCTGTAAGATTTTTCTATATTTGAAATTTTTAAAATATAATATGCATTTTTTGTAATTATTTTTTTGAAAATATGGTGGGTTTAAAAAATTATGAGTCGGAAATATCATCATCCGGTCAATTTAGTTTAATAACAAAGAAGTCCTTGTCTTTTTTAAGAATATCAAATTAGGGCATAAGTTTCTATATTGTTTGGTATAGTCCCCTATTTACAAAAGCGTGTTAATTTGGGTTATCACTTTCAAGATTAATAACAGTCATTAATCAGGTCACTTTCACGTTCAATTGCTTTGCTCTGAAGTCTGAAATGAATAAACCTTTTAAAAAAATAATTACTATCCCTTTAAAATGATAGGCGGTAATGTAACAGTGAAAAGTAAGAAAAATCTAAGCTCCTCCTAATCTCACGAGCTTGTGTCCTTAGGTTATTTATGTTTGGGAGATAGGATTAAGGGTAGAATTAAATTAGATTAATTTTAGGACTGGCGAGCTCTACTTTAGATTAGATCATGAGACTAAATTTAAATTTAATCCTAAAATCATGAGATTAACAATTCTAATTAAAACATGGGTTTAGTTAGGATTAATTTAAAAATAATTGTCTATTTAATTAATTATTACTTAATATCTAATGAATATTTAATTTAATAATTACTATATTAAAATTAATCATGAAAATTAATAATACTAGTAATTGGTTGATTTTATATAATTTGCTAACTTTTTGATAAAATAAAATATTTTTGTTATAGCTACAGAAAAAAGTCTTGAGCGCTGACTCGGAAAGCAAAGGGTTTTCGTTTCCATCTTACATGTTTAATTTTCTTCTGATTGGATAAACTAGCATACAGAGTGGAGTCATCATTAGAGGTGGCAAAACGGGTCATTGGATCGTGTTCGTGTCGGGTCAGCTTCGTGTCGTGTCAAATTTAGGTCGATCCAAACCCGACCCATTTAATAATCGTGTCAAAATATTGAGACCCAAACCCGACACGGAAAAATAATCGGGTTACCCAATAACCTGCTTAATATCTATATATTAAATAAAATTTACATCAAATATTTATACGCCGTCATTCATACACGCCTACATACTTTATCGATATTATAAAATATACATATGTACCAAAATATTACACATTTACACTATCATGAAGTTTTAATTATATATATATAATATTATATATCGATATTATAAAATATACATGTCTACCAATATTTTAAACATTTATACTATTGAAGCTCTAAATGTATATAAAATTTTATAAATAAAACATTGTGTTTATATTCATCATTTCAAAAATTAGAAATAAAAGAGAAAATTATCTCTAATATTTGAGTTTTGTTGATGAAAACGTGTAAATTATTTTAAAATAGAAAATATAATCAGGTCATTGATCGGGTAAATGGGTCAAGAACTTTAACCCTAACCCGAAACAGAAAAAAATCCTGTCAACCCAGACCCGACCCATTTAATAATCGTGTTAAATTCGATGATCCATACCCATTTATTCGTGTCGGATAATCGAATCGTGTTAAATTTTACCAGCTCCAATCACCATAAACCATCGTCGGTGCAAAGTCCAAGGAGTCATCCCAACTGTTGAGTTAAACCGTTTGACCAAACTTTAGAATCCGCCGCAATGGCGGCTGAAAGTCACGGCCTCATCGTAATTTCATCGTTAAACAAATACGAGTTACACACCTTCGCCGGATGGATCACAAAAATGTGTCTAGCATTAATTGTCTATTTTATCCCCCATTGTTGTCGTCAGCTGGATAATCATCAGCGGCGGTGGCTTTTCATTTTTTTTATGTGTAAAATAATTATTTAAGTGAAAATGAACTATAAAGTACAATTAGTTGAATACGTTAACCTAATAATTACATGCATGTATGGTAAATTTAAAGTTATATATTTACTAAATTTTTTTATATTGATCATGATTATAACTTTGAGAGATTTGTTTAGCTATATGTATCAAAAATAGAGCAAAATTTAATACAAAATACAAAATGTAAATAATATGTACAATAAGGTTTTATACAAACTTCATAAATCATAACCTAAGTGCTTGCGGAAATGACAAAAAACAAATGATGCTAATGTAACTAAGGAAACGGCATGAATGAATAAGTAATACAAATGAGCAATAAACTTTCAGGATATTCTTTACCAGCCCTAGTATGTATGTACAGATATTCCATAGTTATTTACATATTACTTTATTTTTTTTTTTTTGAGTAGTTATTTTTGTCAGAATTATATGAGTATTTTAAAATACTTATGTCTCACATAGGAGGAAAGAGAGAGTAATTGTTTTGTGTTTGATTTAATTAAAAAATAGAATTGAATAAGTAAAATATACATATGATTTTGATTATTCAAATTGAATTAAATTCTAAAACACATGAAAGATTAATTCAAATTAAGTTAAGAAAGTGATTGACGAATTCAAATTGAATTAGAAAAAGGTCCAGTGAGGTTTCTCTATATAAGAGAAACATACAAAGTTTTGTCTACTGGAACAATTAAAAGAGGATGAAATAATTCAATTGTTCTAAGTATCGCTCTTTGCTTTTGTCTTATATTTTTCCATCAATTTACTTTTGTTATTCTAAACTGTTGTGCTTTATAGTGCAATCTTACAATAGTGTCATTATATCCTAAAGATCAAATTTTCTCCTTTTTGCATCGAAAAATCTTCCTTTAAAATACGGAATTTGGTCTTAAGAATAATGATTTTCGCATCATAATAATTTTATAGATGTTGCTAGATAAACAGTATCGTAAATAGTATCATATATATAGTAACCAATAAATAGTAACATGAACAAAACCAAACGGTAACTATTTATGGAATTTTAATCTTCATGCTTTATATTCATCTTAGTGCATTGTTAGACATGTTTGTTGATTGATGTTTCTGTCTCGATTAGCGTTGGAGTTCAATAGAAGCAATATGACTCATATATCCAACAATTTTCATTTATAAACGCGTTACAAATTTACAATCAACTAACTTGAAGATTAAACGGTTAACCTTGTTTCTTTTCACTCTGGTCTTGTTTGCAACATAAGTGTCGCTTGCTCCTAGTATCGCATGTGTGGTATGATATTCTACTACTTGTTCCAATTTGTAAAAGTTTTCTTCCTAATCTTTTTCGCTTGATAAAAATTTCACAGCTTTTATAGCAAAAAAACAAAAAATCCTTAGACTTTTGTTTATATAAACCAAACAAAACCTGGCCTGACTCAAGAATTTTTATCAGGTATGATAAAATTAAAAATCTATTATATATTTTTACGTATAAAAAACTTCGCTCTAAACAAAATACATATTTCAAATTAAATCTATAGCTCTTATTAAAATGACAAATTATTTCTTATAATACAAGAATAACATAACTATAAAAGATATAAACAGTATCTCAAATATATTTAGGGACATAAGGAAAAAAATTTTAAAACTCTATTTTTATATAAAAATTCATGAAACTATCATAATTTATTTACTTTTTGGACTGGACGATGGTACTGCTCAGTTTAGCTACCGAGAAAGTCTGTCCCTAAAACCAACCAAGCTATAGTCTCATCAACAATAAAGAAATTTTCCACAAGCCCATAAATTATACAAGTGCATGTGGCTTCATCACCTTCCCAACTAAGAAAAATCTTAAAACATAAACATATCCACATCGTCCATCACCCTCTCTTCACCAATATCATGGGTCCCCATTAGAAATCATCTTTCATCTCTACAATCACAAATTCGTATTTATATTTCTAAAACCAACAAAAGCAGAACACAATTTAATAAACAAATAAATAAAACCAATTTTAAAAAGATGAAATGATGGGTGATGCCTCTCCTTTTCAATCTTGGCCTTTTTCATCTTTGCATCAAAAAGCAATGCCACTACGCCAACAGTAACGGCCCCGGCCGCTTCCAAATCGAAGCCAAATCAACCGAGGAGGCCATGACCACTAATTTTTTTTTTTCTTTTAATATATCTCAAAATTTACCCTGCTTTTAGTTTTGGCAAATTTCTATAGAAGGACAAAATTTACTAATAGAAATAAATCTTGATAGGATACGTAATGAGTTTTATTCTTTAATTCCTCAACAAATTGACAAACAAAACAAAATAAATAAAATTAAAATAGACAACCAAATAAATGGAATGCATGACCCTAGGAAGAAATAAAATCAAAATCATTTAAAATTTACTTTAATAAGAATCTTCATTTATAATTATCAATATAATATTATAAGCCTTTTAACTAGTAATGTTTATAAACAAATTAGTGTACTAAGAAAACAAATTAGTGAATTAAAGTCATTTTATGTTCAAAAGTATTATGTTAAATTCAAATTTAATAACATATAAGACATATGGTTAGTTTGGGATTGTAGAGGTTAATGAAATAAATTGCTCCTATTATACGGATGAAAAAACATAGTACATGCGTTTGATAAATTTTACTATTAAAATATTATTTTATTATATGATGACTAAAATAGACATTAGTTTAAATTGTCTTTTATGTTTTAGAGTATGTTTAATAAATTGTGCCAACATGCGTTTTTCTTTCTTAAAACACATAAAATTACATAAAGTGAAAAAACTCACTCAAAAAAATGCCATGAAATTCATAATTTATTACATAAAATATGATAAAAATTTATACTAATACATAATCTAAATAAAATAAAAAATAATATGCATACATTCATATTTAACTTGTTACAATAATAATTCTCAAATTTTTTATTCTTGTGATCCAGAACCATTAGTATAATCATACTCTTCTTGAGTGTCATTACCTCTTTCTATTCCTTCATCATTCATCAAAGATTAAATTAGGATCATTTCCATATTGTCAAAATAAAGCACATGTTGTGCATGCCTCCTTATATAATTGTGTAATGCCATAATTGCAATAACATAATTGTTATTAGCATGATTTAATTGTGGCAATAATATGATATCTAATGATTAATGTATTATAAGTTGTAAAAAAAAGATATAATTGTCTTTTTATTAAAATATTAAAGTTATAATAAGAACTTTAGAAAGATGTGGTTGCTTATTTAATAAACTATTTATAAACAACAATTAATTGGCTGTTTTTACAAATAATTTTTTGTTTATAATTTTTCCTTTTAACATTACAATATAGACTACACAATAAATACCCCTTTGTTATCTATTGGAAACTGAAGCCTAGTTCAATACTTAGTAATTATATATCAAAATTGCAATATAAAGTGTATTTAGGATTGAGGTTGGGTAGTTGTAACTTTTAAACTACAGCACTAAAGTGTTTGGTAAACACTAGTTGCTGTAACTTGAAAGCTATGCTAATATAATTTTTTACTTGTATGATGAAAAAATTATTATATTTTTAGTAATTTTGTCAAAATTATTATTTAAAATTTATATTTATTATATATTATTAACTTTTGTTTCATAACTACAATTTTTTTTTGCACCTCAATCTCAAACGCACACATAATCTCTTAAAATTTTACCTTGAATTATATGTCATGTGATGTCATAAACAACTTGGCCAAGTAGTAGGTGGTGTCATATATTAATTAATAGGGCAATTATCAATCGTATACCTTTAGTTTAATCTATTATCAAATTTACTATAAAATTTTTAGGGTATATCAGTCGTCCACTCTAAATTGACAAAAGCTATATGCTGACCACCAAACCGTTAGTTGCCATTTAAAAGTTAACAGAATTATGATGAATTAACAATTTTACCCTTAAAACTTAAATTAAAGTAAAGAAAAACTATCACTTGTATACCCTTAAATTTTCTTATTATCACTTGTATATTTTTTAATTATCACTTATATTGTATGAAAAGACAAAATTATCCCTCTGACATCATCATATTTAAACGCTATCTAACAATTTGGTGGACGACAGATATATTTTATCAACTTAAGGTGAACCATTGATATATCTTGAAAATTCTGTAGTAAATTTAATAACGGAGTAAAACTAAGATATACGATTGATAATTTTCCTAATTAATATTAGGGTAACAATATTCTCCTTTTTTTAAAAAAATAAATGGAGCTCCATGTGTGAATCGGGTAATGGAGGCGGAGCCTCTAAAAATTAAGCAATCAGAAGACACTTGCCAAAAACTTCAACTTCACCGTCCTCTGTCGTCCGAGCTGTATACTAACTAATACAATAATATTAGTTAATTTTTTTAAAAAAAGATTAGAATTAAAATCACCATCGTTATCTCTTCTCTTCTCTTCCTTCTCTTCTCTTCTCTTAGGGTTCCTCTCTATCGCTTCGATGTCTTCTCTCACTCTCTTATAATTTTTGAGGGCAGAGGCAACAAAAGAAAAAAAAATGTTATATAGTTACAAGAAAATTAATTAATAACGTCGAAAGCACACAAATGAAACAACACTGTGCACAATTAACTGTACAGATCTTCTTCTTCGTCGTCGTTTTAAAAACCCTATACATCAGATTTTTGACTCCTCAGGGTTTTTAGTACTCACTAGTTAAGAATTTAGATTTAGATTCAGATTTTAGCTTTTCTTGTTTTTTGTTTCTTTAGATTTGGCTTTGATATAGCTCTGTTGTTTTTCTTGCGTTCTGTTTTGTTGAGGGCTAAAAGTGTAAATTATAGGTAAATTAGATATGGAAGGGTTTGATAGTGGGGGAAGTATTGGAAAAGCCCCTCAATTTGGTGAAAATTCTACAGGTTCGGTTCGTTTACACTTGCTCAGCTTTTGCAGAATTTTCTTTTTTGGTTATGCAGTTATCATTAATCTGGTGTTTTTTTTTCCTTGGACTTTTGCGATGCAGAAGATACAGTATTTGATGCATCGCAATATGCATTTTTTGGTAAAGATGTAGTTGAGGAAGTTGAATTGGGTGGATTAGAGGACGAAGAAGATAATTTGCATCAAATATCTGCCTTTGATGAAGAGGAGTTTCTCTTTGATAAAGAAGAGGTTTATTATTTTTCTGGATTGCTTTGTTAATTTTTTACTATAATGATTGCTTTGTTAGGATCCCTTATGAACAGATTTTTTTAATTCTTAATAACTTTTCTGCTTTTTAAGTGGATGTTGTTATGTTTAGGTAGGAATATTTAACTTAAATTTTTCTGGTCTTTTTGAAAATGAAGATAGAATGAAACAGTGTTCTCTGCGTTTTCTGCTTGTGTGGCTTATAATTGCTGCTTAATGGTTAACTTGTGATTAGTCTTTAAGGTTGTGTTGATTTATATTGTTATTCACTTAATTGGTTGAATGATCTTTGAGGTAGTTTTTAGGATTTTCATATGCCTTTTGAAGCTCATGCATGGAACTGTTTGTGTTGCGGAGCACAATTGCTATTGGGGTTATGTTGTATCATGAAGTTAATGAGTTCCCATATATTGTTATTGCATATAATAGACAAGCTGCAGTCAGATGAGGTTTCCATAAATGGTAAAGGATGTTTTATTTACTCATTTGCGCGCAAATCGACAAGCAGACCTTTTTCTCTCTCTTTGAGTTGCTGACTTGTATAGCTAGTCGAATACTTCCAAATATGGTTTCTAACTTTAAGTTAAATTGAAAACATTTGACTGCTGAAGTTTTTACCAAGACAACTAACATTTCTTTATATTAACTGCAGGGTGAAGTTTTAAGATCACTATCTGATATTGACGATCTTGCTAGTACATTCTCAAAGGTTAGTCTAATATGCATGAAGTGCAATTATTTTAGTTGATTGTAGCAAGAGCTTTGTATCTTTATTTATTTTTGGGGCACGCCTATGTTGCAAAGGGTGTTAATTGCAACGTGCGCAAGTTTTTCGTTATTGCGTCACAAGTCTTCTGTAATTAATAATAAGTTTTTCATTACTGGCAGTGACCTGTTTGTTATATTTACAAACTTAACTTAAAATGTGTTTATGAAATTTTGTAGCCAATAACGGAAAATTTATTCCCAATGAAATAATTGTTACTAAAAATGGAACAGTTGAGCATTGCAAGTAACACCTTTTGCAACATGGCATTATTCTAAAATTTATTACTTGAAACTAGTAATCTTGGCTCTTTCTAATATGGCCTCGTAGCGGACTGTGAAGTCTTAAAACTAACCAAAGCTTAGTTAGTGGCTCTCTTCTTATTTGTTTCTTTCTATGCACTGAGTGCTCATGTATATTATCAAAAGTTCTGCTTTTATTATGAATATTATATATTACACCAGACAATTAAACAATTGTTGAAATCATTATCTTGATCTCCTTTTTGTGCATTTGTTTCACGTATTTTTTTTAAGAGTGGAGTTGGAAAAGACTTTTTTTTTTCCTCCCTTGTCTTTATGGTCTGTGTTTCTTTGTCTTGCTGCAGTTGAACACAGATGTTAGTGGACCAAGAGGTGCTGGGATAATTGGTGATTGGGGATCCAGAGAAAGTGAGTACAACTGGATGTTTTACATAATTTTTTTTGCAATTTGGACTGTTTTTCAACCCAATTAATTTATATGAACTTTAATATTCTTGTTGCCTCTTTTATTTTCAATTTCTGTAGCGGTTATTTGTTGGTATAACCAAGAATTCAACATTAATAATAATGAAAACTACTCTCTTTTATTTCTGAAAATTTTAATGCGATTTTGGGATTGCATATGATATCATCAAATTTGAGGCTTGGGTTTTTAATCAATGAGATTTTTAAGTATTTACCTAATGAGATTTTTTACCTTATGAGATTGGGTTTGCTAACCAATGAGATTTTTAAGCTTTTAGGTAACCAACGAACTAGGACTTAACTGATGTTTTTTCAATTACAACACTTTGATTTTCTGTTCGGGCTATAAACAGATGCTGATTTCTGCTAATTTAATGATGACTTAATGTTAATTCTCCTTGATCATTTCCATGAGGGACTGAAGAAAATGTAACCGAGAAACCATTTTACATGATCAATTAAGTGTAATTTTTTATCATCATTAACTTTTAAACAATTCTGGGTTCTATTTGCTATATGGAGAAGATTTAAAAAATTATCTAGTTCAACAGGTCATTGCATTTTGTGGAGGAGCTTGGCTGTATAGTTATATCTTCTGCCGCTTATGCCCAAATTTTAAAATGTTTCCTGTCAAAATTTGATAAGTACATAAACTTGGCAACATTTAGAATCCACAGTTGGTTTCCTTCTTTGTTGGTACTCTATTAATTTGTAAATATTGGTAACCTTGCTGTTATTTGGGTTAAAAAAAACCAAATTTCATGTCCCTGGTAGTGTAGCAATTGTATGTGGTTTGGCTTGGAATTTTTAACCATGGCAATTTCTTCTCCCTTCATCCAGTGTTCATATCCTTCCCTATTATTTTCAGTTAGCTATCTTAACTTATTAGATTTTGTATTGTAAATATCTGGGCTGAATATAATCTGTTTCTTGTTCGAGTGACAATATCTTTGTTCCCATTGTAAATAAGTGTTTCATATATTTGGCACAATATGTATGTTCTAGTTTTAACGTGTTTCTTTCAGGTTCATCTGCTGCTGAATGGGTGCAAGGAGATGATTATCGTAATTTGTTGGAGCAGCAGATGCTTGACACTGAAGGCATTCCAGAGGGGAAACGGTGGTCATCACAACCATATTCTTTTCCTCACATCACAGAATCAAGGCCTCTGAGCAGAACGTCTTCATACCCTGAACAGCAACAGCAGCTTCTGTATAGAACGTCTTCATATCCTGAGCAGCAACAGCAGCTGCAACACCACCACCATCATTTCTCCAGCGAACCAATTCTTGTGCCCAAGTCGTCTTTCACTTCATATCCTCCCCCAGGTGGTAGATCTCAGCAGGCTTCTCCAAATCAACATTCCGGCCACCTGAATGTTCCATATGTTGCCGGTGCATCCCAGTTGTCATCTTCACCAAACCTCTCTCCATTCTCTAACTCTCAGCTGCAAATGGCTGGGTTACATCATGGGACACAGTATGGTGGAAAGTTGCCTCAGTTTGCTCCTGGTCTATCGATTAATAGCCGTCCAGCTAACCAGTGGGCGAACCAGACTGGCTTATATGCTAGAGACCATTCTGGTCTTGTGAACAATATGCTGCAGCAACAGCTATCTCATCAAAATGGGTTAATGCCTCCCCAAGTAATGCAGCAATTTCAGGCACAGCAGCACAGGCTGCAGCATCCTGTTCAACCATCGTTTGGCCATTTACCAGCGATGCAGTCTGACATATTCAATTCCCATCTTTCTTCTTCTCCATCCATGATGAACAACTTTGAGGCAGTGTTTGGCCTGGCTGACTCAAGAGATCAAAGACCGAAATCAGCTCAGAGAAGAAATGGTGGGTGGCCACAGTTTAGATCGAAATATATGACGGTGGATGAAATTGAGGGTATTCTTAGAATGCAGCTTGCAGCAACACACAGTAATGACCCATACATTGATGATTATTACCACCAGGCCTGTCTTGCCAAAAAATATGCTGGTGCAAAGCTTAAACATCATTTCTGCCCAACTCACTTGAGGGATCTTCCTCCACGAGCACGTGCAAATACTGAGCCACATGCTTTTCTCCAGGTTGATGCTCTCGGGAGGGTTCCATTCTCTTCAATTCGTAGGCCTCGCCCTCTTCTTGAAGTTGATCCTCCAAATTCATATAGTGCTGGAAACACGGAGCAGAAAATTACTGAGAAGCCTCTGGAGGAGGAGCCGATGCTTGCAGCTCGAGTGACAATTGAAGATGGCATTTGCCTTCTCCTTGATGTAGATGATATTGATCGTTTTCTACAGTTCAATCAGACCCCAGATGGTGGAAACCAGTTGAGACGGAGGCGGCAAGTCCTGCTGGAAGGGTTGGCAGCGTCACTTCAATTGCTTGACCCATATCGCAATAATGGCCACACAGCTGGGCATCTTCCCAGGGATGATCTTGTGTTCTTACGAATAGTCTCTCTGCCCAAGGGCCGAAAACTCTTGGCAAGGTACCTTCAGCTTCTCTATCCAGGTGGCGAGCTCATGGGTATAGTCTGCATGGCCATTTTTCGTCATTTAAGGGTCTTATTTGGAACGCTGCCCTCTGACTCGGGTGCAGTTGACACTACAAATAACCTAATGAGGGTTGTTATATCATGTGTTCATGGATTGGATCTTCCTGCACTTAGTGCCTGCCTTCGAGCAGTGGTTTATTCCTCAGAGCAGCCCCCACTTCGTTCTCTTGGAAGCGCAGCTGGGGGTGGGGTTACCCATATCTTAATGTCAGTACTTGAGAGGGCAGCTAAACTTTTGAAAGATCCCCTTGCTGCTGGCAATTATGAGAACAGTTGGTCAGATTGGCAAGTCATATTTAATGAATTCTTTAACCTTCTCTGGAAGTATTCAGTAAGCAAATTTGAAAGTGTCATGCAGTCACTACGTATGCAAGTACCATCTGATGTTATTGATGCAGGGGAAGTTGCCAGAGCTATTAAGAGGGAACTGCCAGTTGAACTCTTAGAGGCAACTGCTCCTCTCACTACGGATCACCAGAAGCAGTTGTTATATGAGTTTTCTCAGAGGTCCTTGAAACCTTGATGTTGTTGGATTTAGCAGTCATTATCTGAGCAACAGTAGTTGCATAGACACATTGCTGAGTTTAGCTTAATGTGAATGAGAATCATCAGTCTCTGAGACTAAATTTTAAAACGACAAGGAATGCGCAACCTGATTTGACCCCAAGACAATTAGGAATCTGTTCTATATTCATGCTTTGCAACTCTGGGCGAAGAAATGAAGCAGTAAGCTAAGGTGAAGCTTCCTTGGAAACTATCATATGATCAATTGACTGCAAAAACTTTCAGATTTACATTTTTGTTTGTTTTTAGTTAATTCTATGTTGCTGCTTGGGCAAAAGTATGAGCAGATCTATGTGTATTATGTTTGAACTCGGCTGGGATTTATTTCCGTTTTGGTTGGTCCGTCTACCTGTTGCATGGGGTTTTATTTTGATGCTTTATTGTGGAGTTTCTTGATACAGAGATTTAGTGGGTTAGTTTGTACAGGATTAAGTGCAGAATGCTTTCCCGTGCTCCTGTTCTATTATTTTCCAAGGAGGTGGGATTGATATTATGTTTGTCTCTGTATTTGAAGTAGGCGTCAGGCCATTCTGCCCAATCTTAATCGGCAATAAGGCCATGCAGTTGTTGGTTGTAGTGTTTTCAAACAGATAATCAAGTTGCTTTTTGAACTATGAACCAAATTTATCATGTTACAGTGGGTTGTTATAGTTGGTCTTTGCTTAAAACTATTATCTTGTAGATTGTGAAGGAAATTTTCAGGCTACATATAATTGTTCTTTTTATATTTCGAAATAGGGTATGGGTTCAGTGACTTCAGTCATCACTTTTAGTTCATGAAAGCAGAACTTTTGCTCATGTTCATTATTTGTTTAGTTCAGTTTTTGTTTTGTTTTGTTTTTCCCCCCAATTCAAATTTGAATCTTGAGGGTGACATGGGTTAAAAAATTAATTTGAATTTTGTGTTCCCTATCTTTAAAAAAGAAATGGGAGAAAAAAAAAAGGTATCTAAAGAGCATGATAGTTCTTTGTACAGAACGGTAGTGCAACTGTTGCAATTGTTGTGCTAACGTGCATTTGGCACATGTATTGTATTGAAGTATATAAATTAATTCATGTAGGGTATATTGTATTAAGTTGTATTATATTAAAATTGTATTATATCAATTTTGTATTATGTTTGGTGTCATATTATATAGTATTATATATAATAATATTTTATTTTTTAAATTCAAAAATATCTTAAAACATAAAATTACTCATCGGTAGCCACTGTGATCCGCCATGAATTGTTATTGGTGTTCATATTATGGGATCTTATTAACATTAATTTTGATGCCATTAGGTTTAATATCAGCAGTGCATGTGTTATTGGCAATAGAGTTTCTTGTCCCTATAAATGTATAGTCAAAATTTAAGTATACAGAACTTTGACCGTAGATTATGATGAACGGAAGCTTTGTTTTTTATATTACATATACCGTTGCATAGATTCAGTGATAAAAATTTTATTGGTATCAAATTTGATGTCAAACGGCACCGAAATGATATCGTCTGGCCAATATTTTGCCATTCAAATTTATTATTTTACAAATCATAAATAGATTAAATATGTTTTAATTGATCAAATAATTTTATGTTGTAGAAGTTAGCAATATGGCTAATACCCTAACGGACACGGGTTTTGATAATGTAGCAAAAGTTGCATTAAGGCTTTAGTTATACTGTGCAACCTCTTTTCATTTCAGTTGCCAAACATTAGTTTATTTCAATCATTTTGGGCTCATGGAGTAGTGCTATGTAATGATGCATGCCAAACACAGTCTTATGGCATATTTAGTTTTAAAAAAATATGAGAGGATAGGACAGGATAGAAAGAAAGTATAAAGAAATAAGGGGAGAAATATAAATTCGATGTCCAATCAAATAATGAAAATGATATTGGTTCTCTTTTTCACTCATTTTCTCTCCCACTCTTTCCTTTCTATTCCTTTCTTCTCCTATCATTTCTTCAAACCAACATATGAGCTTAGGGTGTGTTTGGAACATAGCATTTTATGGTATTAAAATATTGTTCACATTAATTTATTACCAAGGATGTGTTTGGCAAATTTTGAGAGTTCATTGTGGTGCATTATAATGCAACACAATACAATGCATCTATATTAAATAATACAAAATCTTGTTATACAATACAATGTATTAAATGCACCCTTAATGCAGGTGTGGCCTTAAGAACCATATTGGGCAAAGCTTAAGCTAAGTCACCCTAAGGCTGTGTTTATCATGTATGATTATATTAGACTAGATTAGCTTGGATTGTATTAGGTTGGATTATATAATACTATATTATGTTTGACAAAATATCGAATTGGACAATGTTAAATCATCTTTAAGTATAAAAAATATTTATGAATATTTAAGAGTAATAATTAAAATTAATTTAAAGGTAACTAATAAGAACATTAAATATATAGTAAATTAGTTATTGGGTTGTCATAATTATAATAAACAAACATAAATTAATAAAACTATTTAATTATTTCATTAATTTTTATTAGATATTTTAGATATATTTATTTTTAAAAAAGTTAGCAAATAATATATATATATATATATATATATATATATATATATATATATATATATATATATATAAAAAAATAATTACTTGTATTATTAATTTTTATGATTATTTTGAATATTATATTAGTGATTAATAAAATTTAATACAACCAATTATTGAAATAAATTATTAAATAATTAATTTTATTGGAGTAAAAGGACCAATTTAATTAGACTATAAAAAAATAAAAAATAAATTTCAAGTAAATCATGAATAAATAAATAAATAAACAAATAAATAAAATTTTAAGTGATAAATAAAAAATGGTGTTATATAGGAAAGAAATTTAGGAAATGAATAAATTTTTTCTCTTATTCTAATCCCATCTAAAATCACTTATAAATTGGGATTGATAATTTCATGATTTAAGGACTAAAATTAAATTTAATCCTCCTAATTCAATCCAAGCAAAGTTGCTAAATATAAGATAGAATATTTAATCTCAAAGTTAATCTAATCCCACACTTAATCCTAACTCCCAAACATAACCTAAAATCCTAACTTGAGAAGGAAAAGCATACAAAACAAAGGATTATTTGATATTACTTTTGGGAAATTGTAAAGTAATTTTAAAGAGATAGAAATTAATTTTAATGTTTGCTAATTTTTTAAAGAAAAATTATCCACCGACTACCTGTTTTTTTGAACTTTTTCAAAAATACACAATTCTTTTATTTTTTGGCTGAATTGCACATAAAGTTACATTTCTTTGCACTTTTTCACTTCCGTTTATTGGCCGTTAAGATTCTGTTATTTTTTTAACAAAATAATGGTTTTGCCCTCCAAATGTAAAATTATAATTTCATCCTACAACATTAATTGAGGGGGTAAAATCTTTGTTTTGTTAAGAAAACTAATGGAATCTTAATAGTCAACAAACGGAAGTAGAAAAGTGTAAAGAAATGTAACTTCAAGTGAAACTCAGTAAAAAAAAGAAAGAATTGTATATTTTTTAAAAAGTCAGAAAAAAAAGGTTATCGATGGATAATATCTTTTTTTTAAATTACTTTTATAAAAATATTTTATCTTACATTTTGAAAAATGGGTCATAAAACCAAAACCAAATCATCAAGCGTGGTGGCTATTTTTTTCTTCATTACGCACAAAGCTTCGGTACTTGTTTTGCGTACAGCAAAAGTTTCGATTTGGTTTGAATGTCTAACTCGGAACTCAAAAATGGAACTTAATGAAGAGAAGTCAGGCTTAAAAAGATAGAAAATGGTTTTGTAGAGGGGGGGGGGGGGGGGGGGGGGGGTGAGGGTGAAGGGAAAATGAAAATATAAAATTAAACTGGAATTGAATTTTATACGATTTCATCTATACAAGTGACATGAGCACCTCGCAAGTTAGCTGCGATCCACTCAAAAAAGTGCAAAACTTGGCTGTTTCTGTAGAGATTAGAAATTTGCCCTTAACCATCAAACGAACACCATTATTATCGAACCTCAACATTCCATTGGGGGTTATTTAAAGAAACGGGGTTTTTAATTAAATATATCTAAAAATAAGGTAATTAGTTAAATATACCCCATGCTTGAGAATTATCTAGGTATGTCATTTTATATGGTATATTGTCGTAAATGCCCCTAAAGAAAAATATAAAACACACATAATCACCTTCAATACAACCTTTACTTCTTAAATTTTTTACTCCACACAACAAAAACTCACTCCACATTCTCAAAATCACTTATGAATAACTAATGTACGGGGATTTTGGTTTACAACTAGGTGCATTATTCATCCAATGAATGAAGTATTTGAAACTTTATATTTATTTTGTGTTATTTATTCATTTTCTTGACTTTACATTATTTTTAGGATTTTGATTGGTTTGTGATAAAAAAAATAAAACAACACACATTTTCATTACTTTTGCATCATATTATTGCTATTTGATAGGTTTTCTAACTACATTTGTTGTCAAAATTTTATTTTGCACCCAACATACACAACTACAGTTGTGTATGTTCTAATTGTTGTGGCACCTTAGTATTTCATTAGTACACAAAATATATTTTTCACTAGATATATCCTTTAACTATTACTGGACAATAGTTATGTATTTAAATAAGTTACACGACTATTATCATATACATATGAACTTACATACTATAATCCTACATATATGTAAAATGTTCTAGTTGTTATGAGACCTTAGCATTAGATTAGCGCAAAAAAAAATAAAATTGGAGAAGAAATATGTCCTTTGACTATTTACTGAGCTAGAGTCGTGTATTTTTACAACTTACACAAGTTTTGTCTTATATATATGAATTTACACGACAACAGTCGTGTAAGTGAGAAGAATATAGTAGCTGTTAAGACACCTAGCATTCTTTTAGTGTAAAGAATATGTTTTTTCTACTAAATATATCATCTGACTGTTTACTATACTATAGTTATATATTTTAGTAAGTTACACAACTATTGTCGTGTAAACAAGCAATTACACGACGATAGTCGTGTAAATGGATAGACGGTTCTACACTTCGTTATATGCCTTATTTGATTTTGTTTTTGTATTTGTTGTATAATAATATGTTATAATATTGCAGGAAATGACTTCAGTACGAGTGCCTATTATGTTTTATGGTAAATGGATGGAGCAAAATGATTATTATAAATTTAATGGTATAGAGGCAAGAGGGATTATGGTGCCTCGTTCTATAACGTATGCACAATTGATAAAAAGAGTATCTCGAGTTATTTCCATTGATATTTATGAATTTAACAAGTATAAAGAAAAACGTTAACATCGCATTCCCAGATGTTGCATATGGTATTTGTATACACCACTTGATACATTGGCCGAGTGTTTGGGCTGAGCATGCAAATAATTATGATGATTGTGCAACAACTTCTATTTTATTAAAACTTATTTATGATTTGAATATGTATTGGACCTATGTTGTTTGATGTACAATAGTTTTTGTTATTTGCTAAATTGAGGTTTGATATGTTAAAGCTTATGTTGGTTGTGTTATTATTATAATGACTGTTTTAGGTGATTTTTGTTCTATGTCTACGTAATTGACTACAGTCATATTCGTATAAAGTTATTTGACTATTGTTGTGTATATCTAATTGTACTTTACTAGAGCCATTTATTAAGAGATAAACAATTGATATTTCAGTGATAGGTAATGTATGTTTTTTTAAAGATACTCAACTATGGTCGTGTATCTATAAAATCCTGACGGTAGTCATGTATCTATGCAAATACTCAATTTGTAGTTATGTAAGTATGCAAATACTCGACTGTAGTGGTGTATATATGAATATACAAATATCCAATTGTATAAAACACTATCTATGCAACTCAATTTAATTTTTCGGATTATCGTTTTCCACAAATTGGACCACCGTTATCGTCGAGAAACTTTCTGCCCATTATCAGTTAGTCATTTTTTCATAAACGGTTCACTATTATTTTCCAGAATAAAAAATTACTCTCTGAAAGATATCAGTTAGCTCTTTTCTTATAAACGATTTATCATTATTTTCTAGAATAAAAAATTCATCTCTGGAAGATATCAGTTAGTCATTTTCTGAGTTAATAGGAATCAATTTGTTTCCGGAAAGTTTATTCTTTGCTTAATTCGTTAGACGGCCTAAGTATTTTGATTAAAGACTTCATCAGTCTTAATCACTAAGCATTTTAATTAAAGATTTCATCAATCTTAATAATTTTAATCTTGTTTGTTATCATTAAAATCATCATTATAGAAACCTATATGTTAACGCTGTAGTTATGTATGTATATAAATACTCGACTATAGTCTTGTATCCATGAAAATACTCGACTATAGTTGTGTATTTGGGTTGAGCATTCCTTAAATGTATATGACTATCCTATTACATCACATACATTGTACAATACTATCTTCTCTTTTATTAATATACTTAACAAAAAATAAAGCATACGTATAATGTCAAATTATCTTTAATGATATCAAATGTCAACAACATTTCCATTATAATTATTACATCTCATAATAACTAGTCCAAAAATTGGCAAAATCACAATAGTGAAGTTTTTAAAGGTTGGACCCTATGTAGTTTTTTTTCCATGACCTATGTCTAAATAATTTAACTGCCAATGCTTTTTGAAATTGTATAACATCATCTTGTTGGCAATATATATTGACATTGAAGTCATAGGCAAGGACCTCCAAGTATTGCAACAAAAATACTATACAATCACGACTAATAAAATACATATATATCAATAATAAAATCACCATTTTTATTAAAAAAAAAAAAGACAATATAGTTAGGCAACTAGGGTTGAGTAATTTGGGAGAGGGTTCACTTTAAAAGAGGTAGTTTTAAAAAACTAAAGAAGAGTGCAATTTTAAATGAGGTTTCAATCTAAAAGGACTAGCTTCAACCTTGTTTCAATATTTAGGATACTTGAAACCAATACACCTGCTATGTGCAGAACAAATATTCTAGGCCGAAGAGCAATTTGTACTAAATCGAATAAGAAAACATCAATACACAAAAATGTTAAGATCTTGATCACCAGCATAAACCTAGAGAGATTTTTTTTTTAATCTAAAAGGATACAAAATTAGAGGAATCTAAAAGGATACAAACACGGAATCTTTATCAAAATTAAATTGCTACAAGAGATGGTCAAGTTTGACTGAAATAGAAAGACAAATTTAAAAAAATTTCAACCAAAAGATAGAGTCAATAATTTTATTAGAATCCACAGATGAAATATATCACAAAGAAAAGAAAAAAAAAACGAAGTTACATAGTTACATAGCAGGCCTACTCTTACTGTTAAAACCTCCCAACTTCATATAAGTCATTTTCTCACCATGCAGACTGGGATCAAATAAAAATTGAGTTTAAAGTAAAGAGCTAAGCTAAACACCTTAAGGGCAATACAACATAAACTACACTAAACTAAAGCATTTCGGCAAACAAACGAAAACCTAGTTGAGTTTTGCTCTTGCACACTCAAACCAAATTTACCCAAGAAAATCTCAACCCAAAATTCCTCAAATCTGTAGCTTCTAAATTAACCCTAAAACCATTTCAAAAGAAGCATTAAATTCTTAGCCTAAAACCACCAAACTTCCTATTTTGGTCAACCCTTCCAATTTTCCTTTCATTAAATCAAAACCCTTCATTAGTTTTCCTATTTCCTCTCGGCCTCAAAACTCACCAAGAAGATTCCACAAATAAAACCTTTAAAACCCTAATGCATATAACCCTAAGTTCTCTTTATGAAGTAAAAATCAAGTGTATATGTCATGAATCACCTTTAATTTGGCAAATTTCTAATGAAAATAGTGGATTTGTGGTGCTAGAACAAGCAGTAGTAGAAGCGTGAAGTATCAGCAGCAGAAGTGTCCTAGGCATTGTGTTCTCGAGTGTGATTTTAAAGAACTAGATTTTAAATTAGAGTAATTGGGTAATTGCACATTAAAAAATGTATATATAAAGAATTTTGAAGCATGAGGGTGTTTTTACATAAAGACCCTACTTTTGGAGTATTGGGGGGACAAATTCCTATGAAGAAACAAATTAATAAAACCGAAGCAAACCCCCCAGGTCCCTACGGCTAACACGCCGCATGCAGCCGTGAACTCCGCTCCTCGTGCCACTGTGTTGTTCGCTTGTCACATCCTCGACATCGCTGCAAACCGAAGGTAACTCGAAAGCTTCAGCCTTTTATTGGGCTTTTCATATTTTGCCCACTTCCGCTCTTTTTTTTTTTTAAATTTTTAATAGTTACTAATTAGTATAATTCCATGTTGAGTTAGAATGACTATTCTGCAAAATACAGTTGTTGGTTTCTCTGTTCTTCTTCATGATTACACTTGCAGCCTTGCAATTGACATTTTGGATATGTGAATAATGGAAGATATAAATTGAGATGCTCTGCCTGTTTGCTATATTTTGCTTTGTTGGTATTTTTTTTAAATTAAAAATGACATTTTTTGGAATTCAGGTTGTAAACTAAACCAAACCAAATCAAACTGAGTCGATTTTGAAAACCTAATGAAACCATACTGAATTTGTGCAGAAAACTTCCAAACCAAAATAAACCAAATTTGTAACCTGAATGGAGCCAAACTGAGTTTAATTTGGAAGTAATTAAAAAAATGTGTTAGGTTCAGGAAAATCTTTACGGGCCCAATATGAAGGCCCATATCCAGCTCACAACAATAATTTGCACACGTATGATTTAACCACCATGTATGAATTACCATAAAGATAAAAGCAGTCGCATGTCGTAATTAGTCTACTGAATAAACTGGCATGTCGTACAAGGCTTAAAAATTCAGTTCTCTGCGTATTTTCTCACTGCATGTCATACAAGGCTAAAAATTCAGTTCTCTGTGTATTTGAGAAAATTTTTGGTAATCATTTGTTATCATCGAAAACCCTCAATGGGGCGAATCCATAATTTAATTTTTTTTTCTTTTTGCAATTAATAAAGTGACATATTTAGTATTATCGACTCTAAAGCTAGCGCGGGGAGTATCTTTTTCCTACTTGGAGCTAAAGTTGGATTTGATTTGAAAATTTGAGCTAAAATGATGGTTTTGGGAGCGGTTGCTGGTAAACGGTGTATATCAACAATGTCTTATCTTTGTCAGAGGATTAAACAAACAGGTAATGGTTATTATTTTCCTTTTCTTTAAATTACAATGCAAATTTTTCTTCATTTTTTTATGATTGTTATGCTTTGCGTTATGTTGAAGAATTAGCAGCTAAAACAGTTTGGTTACCTTTAATTGGCAGCTAATATTATCAACTAACTATTTATTTTTATTTGACAGCTAATATTTGCATTCCATACTAGCTATGAATAAAGGCATCAATACCTCAATTCTCAAGATAGCAATAGTTGTTTCTTGTTTTCAAAGTTGGTATGAATTTTCCTAGGAAATGAATTTGAAAGAAAGTGAATAGCAAAAACAAAGCTCAAACTTGTAAAGAAAATAGCTACTTTGTTTTTGGACATTTATTTTAGACCGGATTAACATATGGATAAAAGCAAGGATCTGAGAAAGGTGTTACTATGTAAACCATTCTTGATATGGTTCTTTTCACAAAAAGATTATTTTTATAAGAAATTCTCTCTCCCGATTAAAATTTTGGTAATTTTTCTTTTTAGACCTTTATACATTACGTTTTTGTATAGTCAGTATGATTAGTTATAAATGAGAAAAGAAAGAATCCAATAGAAACAGTTATTCGCTTGTTCTTTTAATTACTTCTGTTTGATTTAATCTTGCAGAAAATGAGATAGTGCAAATGTTTCAGTTGCCTGGTCCAATAGATGAAATGCAAAACTTCCCTCTTAGTAAGAAGCTCGCAAGAAAGGTTACATCGGCTAGAAAATTGGATGAAAGATTTATTAGGATTTTGAAAATATTCAAATGGGGTCCTGATGCTGAAAAGGCTTTAGAAGTGCTAAAGATGAGAGTAGATCACCAGTTGGTTCATCAAGTTCTTAATATAGATGTTGAGATAAATGTTAAAATTCAGTTTTTCAAATGGGCTGGGAGGAGAAGGAATTTTGAGCATAATTCTACCACCTACATGGCTTTGATCCGTTGTTTGGATGAAGCTAGGATGATTGGTGAAATGTGGAAGACAATTCAAGATATGGTTAGGAGTACATGTGTTATGGGTCCATCTGTTTTATCTGAAATTGTTAATATTTTGGGCAAAGCTAAAATGGTGAATAAAGCTCTATCCATATTTTACCAGATCAAGAGTCGCAAGTGCAAACCAACAGCAAACACTTACAACTCTATGATATTGATGTTGATGCAAGAAGGTTACTATGAGAAGATTCATGAGCTTTATAATGAGATGTGTAATGAGGGAAACTGTTTTCCAGACACAGTGACATACAGTGCCCTTATATCAGCATTTGGGAAATTGGGTCGTGATGTTTCTGCAATTAGGTTGTTTGATGAGATGAAGGAAAATGGCTTACAGCCCACTGCAAAGATTTATACAACCTTAGTAAGTATATATTTCAAATTGGGTAAGGTTGAGGAAGCTCTTGGTCTAATCCAGGAGATGAAAGGGAAGGGTTGTGCCTTAACTGTCTATACGTACACAGAATTGATAAAAGGGCTAGGCAGAGCTGGGAGGGTTGAAGATGCCTACGGTTTATTCATGAACATGCTGAAAGAAGGCTGTAAGCCTGATATTGTGCTTATAAACAATTTGATTAACGTTTTGGGGAGGGCTGGATGCTTGGAAGATGCTCTTAAACTCTTCAACAAAATGGAAGCTTTGCAGTGTACACCTAATGTGGTCACATATAACACTTTAATTAAAGCTTTATTTGAATCCAAAGCTCCAGCCTCTGAGGCATCTGCATGGTTTGAGAAGATGAAGGCAAATGGTGTTCTTCCCAGCTCATTTACTTATTCAATTCTCATTGATGGTTTTTGCAAAACAAACAGAGTTGAGAAAGCTTACTTGCTGCTTGAAGAGATGGAGGAAAAGGGATTTCCTCCATGTCCAGCTGCCTATTGTAGCCTGATCAATGGTTATGGAAAGGCAAAAAGGTATGAAGCTGCAAATGAGTTATTTCTGGAACTGAAGGAATACTGTGGATGTTCAAGCGCTCGGGTATATGCTGTGATGATCAAACATTTTGGAAAGTGTGGCCGTCTTAGTGATGCTGTGGATCTTTTTAATGAGATGAAGAAACTTAGATGCAAACCAGATGTTTATGCTTATAATGCACTCATGTCAGGAATGGTAAGGGCTGGCATGATTGATGATGCTTATTCCTTGCTTAGAAGAATGGAAGAAGACGGCTGTGTTCCAGATATAAACTCTCATAACATTATCCTAAATGGTTTGGCTAAGTCAGGAGGTCCAAAGCGTGCTATGGAAATTTTTACAAGGATGCAGCATTCTGAGATAAAGCCAGATGCAGTTTCTTACAATACTATGCTTGGTTGTCTCAGCCGGGCTGGTATGTTCGAGGAGGCTGCTAGACTAATGAAAGATATGAATGCAAAAGGTTTTGAATATGACCAGATCACGTACTCGTCAATACTTGAGGCAGTTGGCAAGGTCGATGAAGATCACTATCCTGCATTGTGAAAAGGACATCTTTTTATGTAAATGCCTTCTTCTTCTTCTTCTTCTTTCTGTTGTTAATTATTAAACTTCTTCTGTCCAATTGAGTTTCATGCTGTTATGAGGACCATAAAGAAGCATGCTACGTTTATCAACTTGAACCATGCATTATTTATTCATTTACTTTCCTCTATTTTGGGGAGTTTTGGGTGGGGAATTACTATTGCTGGAATGCGTTACCTTGGAGACTTATTTTGCATGAACCAAAAATTCACTAGAAACTCCTATAAAAAGAACTCTTATTGATCACTTAAACAAAATACTGAGCTCTTAGACAGAATCAAGAAACATGATAAGCCAAGTACTCTTCAAAACTCGTCTGATGTGTAGGTATTACTGTTGGTAAGTAGAAAATGGTTTGGGCATACTGGAATAATGCCATTGAGGCTTGGGTCTTTGGCATGAGAAATAAGGTAAATGCAATGTTGACAATATATTTCCCTGAAAGTCTAGCTTTAATCTTATTTTGCTTGAGTTAATGTTTTTCCGTGTTTCCATCTTTGCAATGAACATCAAGAATTTGTTACTGACACAGATGGGTAGCAGTTCACTAAACTTCAGGAAATGGTAGATTGGTTGAATGAGTATGGTGAGGATGAAGCTAAAGGTGTTTAGATAGCCAAGCTTGAGGAGCTTAAGAAGGTAAAGTCTTATTAAATTGTTGTGTACTTCTTGTTTATGCTCAAAAGGAAAGGAAGTGGCATATACAAAGTGTAATTTGATTTTATAGTTTTAAACAAATAAGAGAGTTTTTTTTTTGGGTGTTATTTATTTCCAAAACAAGGTAGAATAAAGATTGTCTAAGCTGGTATTTGTTTTCATATTATTATTTTGTAAAGGAACAATAAATAAGTTGTTATGAAAACATAAAATTCATCAAGCAAACTTTTATTTCCCCACAAGTAACCTTTAACCTTCCTATAACTCCCATAGTCCCATTATCTCCCTAATTTAAGGATTAGTGTCTCTTATATTTATGGTCTATTACTCACCAATTTATAGTTGTATCACCGTAAAAGGAGGCTGTGCTCCATATTTTAGATACTTCAGATGGAACATAAAAGATTGTTCTATGCTATGTCTCTACTTCGTTCTCCCTTTATCTTATTTTTTTAATAAAATAGACTCTCTTTATCTTATTACATTGTTGATTTACTTGTTACCTATTATCATGTACCACATTATCAGCATGAGTCTCTAATCGTAAGAGGTTCATGTTTTCCTCACTGAAGTTATGGTAAATTTCTCTACTTTAGTTTGTCTTTCAGAGGTACGAAAGTCCAATTGATGTGTTTAAACCATCTTGATTTGTCTAACATCAAAATCATATGTTATTTTGTATTTCAAAGAGTCTATAATCTATGATACTTTTATCTGTCTTGGGCATTTACTTACAGAGTCCAGCTACTTTGCCTAAGTGATTACTTACACCTGATTTATGTCTTTACCAATTTAGCCATTAGATTATGAGCTAAAAGATCCAACGGCTTTGAACTAATGTAGACAAATTTTGTCAGTGGGTTACCAACATGACCTGTCTCAGTTATGCAAAAAAGTAGGGTTTCATCTTCATGAGTTGGAAATATCGACAGGCGAAGAAGGTTAAGGCAATTCTCGGTATTGGTTTTTCCGACTGAGGTGAGAAAGCTATGAATCAAGCCAAAGATCTCTTAATTAGGGTTTTAGTGGCGTAAATTGTTAATTGGGGTCCTCTTTTTTTTTTTACACACTGGGGATTTAAATAAGTGGCATTCTTGGCGTTATGGTGGCTGGCTGAGACAATAGACGAGAAGTATCAATCAAGTCCTGCATCATTCAACAGAGAAGAGAGTCAACTGAGTGCTCACCTATTTGCAACTAAGGTAGGCTTTTCACATGAATTTCAAATTTGGGGCTGCCGATTATTGTGCATGTGCATAATTATTTTGTGGTAAATGGTTGGAGGCAAGAAGACTCGTATGTTTGAAATGGGTAGATTGGGATCAGAAAACTGTCTTGTTTGCCCTTAAATTATACAACACGTTATGCATAATATATGGATCATGGAGTAATAGATTTGCTCAGCTTATGATGATGAATCTTCATTAAATGTAATTTGGTTGGATCAAGTTTACTATATGTTTGTTGAGGCAGTCATTGAAATATGTTTTGTTGTCTTACCCCTTGAAGCCAGCTTGCACATGTCAAAACACTTTGTATAATGTAGATGATCTAGCATTTATCATTAATTATCTAAAATTGTTTGTAATGGTTATCTGGTATTTGAATAATTAAGTGTCACCTGACAATTGAAGCCATAAAAATATTCGGTTTGAAAAATCATAAGTGATATTTTTGATACATTTTATAGTGCCGTTTACTAATCAGTAATCGGAATGGACTGGAATTACATAACAATAATTTGGTATGAGGAGTGAGAATTAAAATAAATTGTTTACTTTAACTGTAGAAATAAGAATCAAAATGAACTATATTGCCATAATGTGTTTGTCTTGGAATTGAAATGAATTATTATGAATTACAAAAATACATTTCGTTTATTATTATCATTATTTTTAGTATTTACCATATGATTATGATTATTATTATTAGGAAAATTATTGTTACTAATAATAATAGTTATAATAATAATAACTTTTTCCTCTTTTGTTTTTAATTATTATTTTATCTCTCTTCTTTTTTCTTTTTTTCCTCTTCTTCTTCTCTTTTTTCTTTCTCTCTTTTCTGCAATTTCTTCGTTACTTCTCCATCGTCAATTTCATTTTCTTCATCAATACCATCATCATCACAAATATCTTCTTCTTCCTCCTGTCAATTTCGTTTCTTCTTCTTCATCAACATCAAAATTTAGTTTCATCTTCATCACAATTACATCATCTTCATTGACACCACAATTAGATCATCAGTAATCATCATCATTATTGTCATAAAAGGAAATGGTTTTTTGTATTGAGCTTTTGTTTCAGCATTTTCATGGTTAATTGCTGCAATCGGCAACGAATCTGACCAGTGATTGACACAAGAGAAACCAAGTGGTGAAATGAGGTGGTGGCTGGTCGGTGACGAGTTGCTCAACCAGTGAGTGAAGCGAGAGAAGAAGAGAAGAGAGAGAAACCAACCGCTGAAATCGGGTGTTGGCCGATCGGTGACAAGTGACTGCAATCGGTGATCAACCTGTCAGTGACTGATGCGAGAGAGAGAGTGTCGATGAGTGCCGATTGTTTCTAGGTTAGGGAGATGAGATGGGTCAGCTGCTTGCTTAGGGATTTTGCTGTGTTTTTTTTTTAAATTTATATTTTTCAATGGAAAGATGAGTATGTTCAAAAAATTATAAAAAACTATGGGGATATTCTCGTCATGGGAGGGAATGGGGTTTTGATTCCCAACCCTCCTTCCCCTTGGAATTAGAAACCCGGTGTTCGCTCTTCATTTTGTGTGGGATGCATGAATTTCATTCCCATTCCTAGTTTTAATTTAACAAGTAAACAAAGTTTTGATTTCGATTCTTCTTTGCTGATTCTCATTCTAGGAATGTAAACATACCATTAGAGTAATTGGAATGCCGGAATGGATTCGGGAACAATTCAGAAGTGAAGGCATGCTATTTTGATAGTTGTAGTGAAACATTGAATGATGTAAATGGTGAAGAAAAGGTGCCAGGCAAAGCAGCTATGGATTTGTAAGTTCTTGCAAGTTTGTGGAAATGACCCAAATACCATATCCAAATCAATTATTTTTTCAGCATTTACAAGATTGGAACTGATTTTTGCTTAATGAAAGCTTTTTATTATCATTTTAAATGTTCAGTGGGGAAGCTGTACGTTGGATGAATTCGGATGAAGGCATTGGATGGAAGGGCATTCATTATGAAAGAGGTTGTTAAATTGGAAGTCACAATTTCAATTGATTTAGTAGAAAGAGAAGATGTTTTGAAATAATAGGTAGTAATTTTCATTGAATTCCCCCAGTTGCGCAAGGAAATAGGATTGGAAATTTCAGAACTTTCCTCCCGAGGGGGAAAAAGCCGCAAATTTATACAAGTCAGAAGCACAAAGTAGAGAAAGGTGCCGTTGGCTATTGTAAATTATTGAATTGTTGAAGTGTGGGCTGTTTCTCTTGTGGTATCAGGGGAATTGAAATATGGTATGAAATCTTGTTATGTATGTTTTAAGTCATAATAACAATAATCTACATCTGCAAATGTGGTTTTACAATTGTGAACTTGTCATTGCTGGATGCCATTCTACATTGCTCATGATGCTAAATGTTAATAAACTCTTTTAATTCCCCAGTAATTTGGCAAATATAGCCTATTTGCACAAAACCCTTTTATCTTGTATATGGGTTATTGGGTATACTTTTGTGTAGCACAAATAATCTTTAGTTTTTGTTTTTTCAGTGGACAGCAGATCTACCATCTATTTTAGATCTTTATACATGTTTTGAGTTTCTTATAAAAAATATCACGTGTCACGTTGTTAAAGGGGTCAGTTTTTAATACTAAATTACACTTATCTATTGTATAGCCATCTGAATTACACCTGGTATTTGGTTTGCAAAGCACATTCAATTCTGCACGGAGGCAAAATTAACTTTTGGATAATCATATTCTTGGCCCCTGTTTGGCGTTGAGGTTGGGCTATTGTATCTGAAAAATTGATGTGGCTTAGAAGTTTAATTAATTCAATCCATTATTTATACAATGAAAATTTATAATATTTTTATTATTTTATTAAAATTATTATTTAATGTTATTTATTATACATTATTAACTTTTATTTTATAATTATTTTCTTTTTTCCACAACTTTTAAATTATAGCATTTTAATACCAACCAAAGCCTTAGTTTACCAGACGAGATGCCTCCCTCCCAAAGATTCGAATAAACTGTATTGATGTGTGGAAGTAGCATATATAACAACATCACTGTGGACTACGATTATGTCAATTCTTATTCAATGTTCACTATCATAAAATAATGGGTTAACTTTGATCTATTTTGCTAATTAGTGTTGATGCCAAAAAACGACTTTAACAGTGGAATTTATTTTTTGAGGGATAACAACATGAACCCAAATTCAAATGACGATCTGAATTGCAACGGTCCCCACCTACCAATCAAAAAACACAGTTAGGATACGTCGTAGGGGGGTTCTAATGTAGATCCTTCAATGCCCAATTCAGATATTTGGTAAATGAGAAAAGAAAAATAAACTAAAGAAATCGGAAATAAGGTGGAATTCATGGAAATTTTTTGTGGTGATGAAGATCATGTAGAAGGTAGAATGGTTAATGGTTGATAACTTGTGGAGTTTTCAATTGAATTTACTAACCATCTCCTTAGATGCCATCTTTAGTTTAAAAAGACTCTTGGTTGTAGGTAGTTACTTTCTTGATTTTCAGCACACTCTTATTAGTAGTTGTAGGTAGTTACCTATTAGTTGAAGATGGTTTAAAAGGTTGTGGTACATAACTTCCCTAAAAAATAGGCTATGCTTATCTTAACAAATAAAGCTCCATGTCAAGATAGTATATTTTCAAGTAGGATAAACAGGTTTTCATATTAAACTACTTCACTTTTAGATCAAATTAGAAATTTTCCAAGTTTCCCGCATAGACTTCATGTTGTACTTATAAATCACGTTTTTTGCATAGACTTCAAGTTGTACTTGTAAACCAAGCCGTTCATGTAAATCAGGTAACTAGGTCGCCCACGTAGGTTTTAAGTTGTACTTGTAAAGTTGACTTAATAGCAGTAGGTTTTGAGTGCTCTCGGGTTAGCTGTATTCTTTAGTGACATTAGATAAATTAAATCTAAACACCAATCCCCTAGTTTTCAATATCAAAAAATTATAGGAAACTAATTGTCGAAAAATAAAAAAAATTTCCCTAACCCCAAAATCAGTCTCTTAGTTTTCAATAATGAGAAAGTATGATCGATGTTGGAAACTTGAATAATAGATAATATACGACATAGAGCGCTGAACAAAGATAATGTCGAGCTGAACCAAGATAACGTTAAGTGAATTAAGATAGTAGTGGTAAAATAATTAAATAAAGGAAAAACCGTGCAAGTCAAGTTTTGTGCTTATAAAGTCAATCAACATGTTTAAATTAATAAAAACAATAGGTAGAAAGTTAAAGCACTAACAAAATAGTAAAAGTGGGAGGTAGTGTGCACGTGAGGCTTTGGCTTGTGAAAGGAAAAAAATGGTATTTGAAGTCTAAATAACTTAGTTGCACCGTCCAAACAAGTGTGCCATATTCTAGATAATCTTAGCCATCTATTATTTAGTGGCCATGATCTGTCCACCTAGCTCTCTTCTTTTTTCTCTTCTTATTTTACCTTCTCATACCTTTGGATTGACTCTCACAAGTGTTGATTGTTTTGACAAGCTTTTCATCTACATCACACATGAAATTTTCATCTTTATAGTTTATACCTTTCGGCTTGGACTTTTGGTGAGCTCTTTTTTTGGTTTGTTAAGTTTAGATTTTCTTTTTGCTAGAGTTTCATTTTTAAAAATTTTTTTTGTTTGGTTGTAGTCGTACCTTTATTTATTTTTGTTGTACTCCTCTCTTTTGTCATTTTTTTTGGGTCGTAGTCGTACCCACGTCTTTTTTTTTTTCGGTTGTAGTCATAGTATTTTTCTTTCTTTTTTTCTTTTTGTGTTGTCCATCTCATTATTTTCCCTTTTATTGCTAGATTGTTTGCAATTGTTTGCAAAAGAAGTAGTGCTTAAGTTTTGCTTGGGCTCGCTAATATTGGATGAGTTGTGCTACAAATCTTGCTTCGTATTTCTTGTGGCTTTTATATTTGAGATTCAACAGCTTCATGGATTCTAGGGTTGTTGCTGATGCTTTTTGTTGCTTTTTGTTTTGTATATGGTGGAGACTGAGTGAGTTATTGTGGTATTTGGAGGTTGCTTTGTCTTGTTTTATATAGATTTTTTCAATTAGGCTCCAATGGGGGTTAGGCTTGATGATGATTCATTGTCTGGTAATTGTCAAAATGCAAATAGAGGCTTGTTAGATGGGTTCAGTGATGTTGAATTTTATGTGAATGGTAAGAGTGAAATTGAAGGAAGCAATGAAATAGAATCCAGTTGTAGTATTGTAGAGATTGAGTTTGAGAAAACAATAAATGAAAATGTAATTGGGAGAAATGATGTACACAAGCAAGCTAGTGACGAATCTAATAGTATGTACCTTGAAAATGACATAGATGAATATGAGGAATACAGTGTGAATAAATTAGAATTCGATACAAAAGAAAAAGAGATTGAGGAATTGAGAGAGAGTATCAGATTTTAGATGATATTACATTTAAGTCATTTAGGAAACATGAGATGGTTAATAAATTGGGTGATAGAGAAATTGCAATATATATAGAGATGTTTAAACTTAGTTTCAGGTTACCAATTTAACTTTATTTTACTAAGATGTTGGTGAGAAAAGATTTGAGTCCTCGTTAGCTTGATCTAAATGACTAGATGATTTAGGTGGTATGTATGTTGTGTGAACGAATAAGAAGGAAATCAAGTTTAGTTTTAAGGAATTCATGCACCTGTATGTATACAATGACCATGGGGTAGTTTATAAAAGATTGGTCTATTTTTTTATCTAAGTCAAAGAGTAAATGAGCAACACTTGACTTTCTAGGCTTATGTAAAGGTTTGAAAAACAAGTACTTTGTTGTAGATGGAAATTGGGTAGGGACGTAGAACTGACAAAAGGTTGGTAACTAAAAGCTAATGACACTAAAGAATATAACCGACCTATTTTCTATCACAATTTTCCCCTACTACAATGGATTTGTTTTTTCAACCTTTATACATCAACTCAGAAAATCAAGTGCTACTCTTCTACTCTTTGATTTGTACATAAAATAAAACCATCCTTTATGAATTACCTGTTGCATAGATAGAAGTGCATGAATTCCATAAAATCAGGTTTGATTTTGTTTTTATTGACCTTCACAACATACATACCACCTAAAATTTTCTCCAGCCCTTCGGGTCAAGTTGATCAGGACTCAAACATATCCTCACTAACATTTGACTAAAATAAGATTGAATTGACAATTTGAAACCAAATTAAAATATCTCCATGTATATTACAATTTTTCCATCGACCTTCCCTGAATAACCTAAGTGTAATATCATTTGAAATTTAGTACTTTTCTCTCAATTCCTCAATTGCTTATCCTTTATAACAAACTCTAATTTGTTCTCACTATATTTCTCATGTTCATTTTTATCATTTTCAAACTGTATACAATTGGGTTCATCACTAGCCAACCTATGTACATCATTTCTTTTAATTATATTTTCGCTTATTGTATTTTCAAACTCATTTTGTGTTATATTATAACTTAATTTTATTTCATTACCTCCTTCAATTTCACTATTATCATTCATGCCAGATTCAACATCAATGAATCTATCTAACAAGGCGTTATCTGAATGTTGAGAATTACAACACAACGAATCACCACCAAACCTAATTCCCATTGGAACCTAATTGATATAACCTATACCCATTGGAACCTAATTGATATAACCTATACGGAACAAGACAAAGCAACCTCTAAGATGCCAAGATAATTCATTCAATTCCAGCCATATACAAACCAAAAAGCAACAGCAACATTCCCAAAATCCAGCAAGTTTTTGAATTACAATTGTAAGAGCCACAAGTAATTAGAAGCAAAATGCCCAGCACAACTCACCAAATATTGACTAGCCCAAGCAAAGCCTAAGCATTATTCTTTAACCAACGATAGCAAGCAAAATGATGAGATGGACAGCACAAAAAGAGAAAGAAAAAATTAAAAAAAAAAAAAAAAGCTACTGCTACAACGAAAAAAATAAATGGTCGGATATGGCCTAAACTTGACAAAAAAATGAAATTACGACCGAAATTATGAAAAATAAGGTACTACTATGGTTAAACCCAAAAAAAATTGAAAAAAAAAGGAAACTATAGCCCAAAAAAAAAAGAATCTACAACTTAAAATAGGAAAAAAAAATTCACTAGAAGTCCATCTGAAAGATATGGACATGAAAAGCTTGTGATGAAGATGAAGAAGTTCCCAAATCAGCCAACACAATCTCGAGTTTTGCTTTGTGAGAGAGAGCCGTAAGGTATGAGAACGCATTATGAAAAAGGAAAAAAATAAAGAGTAAATTGAATAGATCGCAGTCACTAAATAATAGATGGCTAAGATTATCTAGAATGTGACACACTTGTTTGGAGGGGTGCAGCTAAAGTTATTTAAATTTCAATTGTTTTTCCTTTCGCAAGTCAAAGCCTCATGCGCAAAATATTCCCACTTTCACTATTTTGTCAGTGCTTTGACTTGTCTACCTATCGTTTTTATTAATTTAAGCATGCTGACTGACTATATAAGCACAAAACATTACTTGCATGGTTACTGCTTCATTCCATTATTCAACTACCGTTATCTTAATTCATCTCAACATTATCTTTGTACAAATCGAGGTTGTATATTGTCTACTATTCAATTTTCAACATCGGTAATACCTTCTATGCATTGAAAACTTGGGGATTGGTGTTGGGTTCAAAGAAATTTTTTTATTTTTTGACAATCAATTTCAAACAACGATAATAGCTTAACGATATTAAAATTAAGTGATTAAAGTTTAGGTTGGATTTTTTTAAGGGCAGTAAAGAATACAACCGACTTGAGTACACTTTAAAACCTACTATTGTTGGGCCAATTTTATGAGTACAGCTTGAAGCCTTTGTACGTGATCTATTTATTTGAAGTTTTCATATACAACCAGGTTTATAAGTACAACCTGAAATTTATGTAGGTGACCTAACTTATAAATACAATATATTTTTTATGCAAGTAACTTGAGAATTCACCAATAAGATTTAAAAATGAAGTAGTTTGACTTAAAAATCTATTTGCTTGACCTGAAATGTACTAGTTTGCCATGAAGATTTATTTTTCAAGATGTGGCCTATTTTTAATGAAAGTTATATGACACAATCTTTTAAACCACTCTTAACTAATAGACAACTACTTGCAACTGGTAATGAGAGTGTACTAAAATCAAAGAAGTAACCACCATGAGCCTATTTAAGGTAAAGAAGGCAACAGAGGAGAGGGTTAGCAAATTCAACTGAAAACTCTATAAGTTATCAATCACTAACCATTTTACCTTCTACAAGATCTTTAACAACACTAAAATATCCCTTAAATTCCAACTTATTTTCAGTTTCTCTAGTTCATTTTCCTTTTCTTGTATACCAAATATCTAACTTAGATAATTGAATGATCTATGTCAGAATCCTTTGCAGCGTATCTTAATGTGTTTTTTGGTTGGTAAATAAGAAGAGTTATATTTAAATTCTCGTTTTAATTTAGGTTTGTGCTGTTATCCAAAAAAAAAAAAAATAAATTCAGCTGTTAAAGCCATTTTTCAGCATCAACAATTAGTATTTTCTTTAAGGGCATAACAACGCAACTTCTGCTGCATATTTAACAATTATGGATATTACGGATATATATATTGGGAAGTACCATTAACCTAGCTTTTTGTTATTCATAAGAGCAATAATTAAATTTAGTTCTTTCTTGTACAGTTGTCATTTGTACAGATCGCGGTTATATATTGTCTACTATTCAATTTTTTAATATCGGTATTACCTTCTCAGCATGGAAAACTTGGGGACTGGTGTTGGGTTTAAAGAATTTTTTTTATTTTTTGACAATCAGTTTCAAACACCGGTAATAGCTTCACAATATTAAAATTAAGGGACTAGTGTTCAGGTTGGATTTTTTTTTTTAATTGTTCTTTGTTTTCGGCGTATTTCAGAATGCAATGGTGACCAATTCGGTGTTGGGTGGCTCCGAAAATATTTATGAAGAAGTTAATTAACATATCATTCTATTTAAACTATTTTGTCAACAATTATTTGAAGACGAAAAACAATTTCTTTACAACAGATAAAGGCTTTGAGTAACGATTACGGCACAATTAAATTGGCAACTGGGCATTCAGTTTAATCACCGCACATGTACACACGTGAGTCTTAAACTTTGAACAACTGATTTGAAAGTACAGATGGTGATAATTGAAATTCCACTGAGCTGGAGAGATCATTTTCTTGGCATTTATTCAAATTCTTTTACAACATCAGCTGTTATTCCGTTTTCCTTTGGGAGATTTCTCCAATTAATTCAGTAAGCAAAGTTGTTATTTTTTTATGTTTAGCTTCCTCTCTATTTACCGGCATAAATACATAAAATAAAAACAGAGGCTAGGTATGTTTCAACAGCTGCAACACAGCAGGACCGTAAAATTACAGGTGGAAATATTTGCACTCTTAAAAAATTCTCTTAGCAATCATTTATTAAAGTTATTCGTTAATTAAATTTTTAAAAGAATTAACTTTTACGTTTTACACTTTTTAAATTCTTAACTGACCCTCAAAGCTTCCTCTTTGTTTCTTCATTCGTTCACGGCTCCAAGTCACCCAAGCCAAGAAGTTCTTGTATGATTTTAATATTGATTTAACTATTGTTCTAAAAGAGTTCTCCTCATTGTACAATAATTATTGTCTGTGCTTGCACATTATATATATCAAAATCTTGAACAACAAATTAATAAGGGACTTTTTGCATTTTTTCTTTATCTTTTTTGAATCAAAACAACAAATAAGCAAATTTAAAGTAATAAAATATGAATTTTTCGGAGTCATGATGAGATGATTTTCAGGCCTTTACGAAACAGATTTCAATCATTGCGCTTGATAATTGATATGATGTATCTCCCTCTACTATAAAATTAATTAATACGATTTCCACATTGTAAAAGTGGTGAAATGATTTAGTTTTAAGGAGTTAAATCTAAATATTTTGTGTGATGGAATGCGTTTGACATTTTATCCATCATGACCAATATTAGAACCTGAGGAATAGAAAATATGGTTGATTGGGTAATTTCATCAAAAAGTATTTTAATAATGAAATTTTAAATAAAAATGAATGCAGAACTAAATTGGGTTCAAATGACTTCACACTTCACCCATTTCTGAGTATCCATAGTATATTTTTCCAATTGCAAATAGATCTACCCACATTTTATTACTTCAAAACAAGGAAAAAAAGACAACTCATTTTACATATTTTAAAAGTGATTATAAAATATATTTTAATTTTTTTAATGAACATATAGAATTTAACAAAAAATTAGTCTGTTGGTACAATTAGTTCATCATTTCATATCTCATCCTTCAATAATAATAACAGAGAATTTTTCAATGGTCAAAATCAACTTGCTACTAGTTTTTATAGGTATAGGCACAAGAATTTGTTTTCTGTTACATGGATTGGTATTTCAAGAACAAATAATGTTCATGACATTTTATCCATCATGACCAATATTAGAACCAAGATCAAAGTATTAAGTTATATATGAACATTCAGAAATCCTATAAGATATCAACTATACTAATTTTACATTTAAAATACAAATTGGTTTACCCAAGGTTGATAAACTTCGAGAGAGCCAGTCGTAGGTTTTTCACGAGTTCCTTGACCGTCAAGCAAAATTCAACCTCCATCTGTGCAATAAGGAATTTATTATGACAGAAATGCATCTCTTAATCAAATTATGTTTGCAGAGTGATATTTTCACCACTCTTAGAGTTGATTTGTACATTTTTCGAGTCTGATAAATTTTTAATATCTATTTGGCCATTTCATTTCGGGTGTTAAAATAATAAAAACAAACGGACATTGATGGATGGTGAATATGACATTTTCACGTACAAATTGATCATTGAAGATCTTTACAGTCTAAAACTAATTAACTTGTTTGCTGAAATTTTATATTTTCTCAACATCATATATGAAATAAGGTGTTAAACTCCATCAGAGACCAGATAAAAAGGGTAAAAATCAATTATAAGAGAGGGGGGTCCAAATGTTATTCTCCCAATTATATTTAACGACTCACCTGAGCAACAACTGTTATATCCAAGGCATAATTGCCGAATGGGATAGTCGTACTGTTAATCACCACTAGATGAAGCTTCTCAATTTCGCTCAGAATCTTTGACATGAAGCCGATGTTTAGTTTCTCACAATGGATTCTAATGAGCACATTATTATCTGAAACTCTTACTACGATGTCTGGGAGTGTTTGCTGAGATCCATTCACTGAAACAACTGATTCCGGGGCTATCCTTTTAGTCTGCTCCACAAGTTTCTTCTCCCTTTCTTGAAGCTCTTTCAAATGCTTGATGGTGCCTTCGAGAACAGAAGCCTTGTTCATCTGTTAAAATTCTCAAAAATGTTAAATATACACAAATTAAATTAATTCATCTCAGCTAGAGACGTCCACAACTTATAAAGCGCGGATTTGCCACACGAATAGTTTGCTACACTACTACTACAAAATAACCATACGTTGGTGTATAAAATCCTTCATATATAATACAAATCCGTGCTTTATATGTTCTCGACGCCCAAAGCCAAGAAGCCCTCATATATACACAATCTCCCCTACCCCCCCTCTTTTTTCGTTGTGAAAAAATTTGACTCTATATACTCTTCTTCTAAAAATTGATATTTAATTAGCATGTATTTATGTATCTGTGTGTGTGTGTGTCTATATATATATATATATATATATGTATATATGTATGTATATATATATATATATATATATATGATTATATATATATATATATATATATATATATATGTATATATGTATGTATATGTAGGTATGTATGTAAGTATGTATGTATGTATGTATATGCAATTAAGCTTGCCCATATCAATGTATATATTTTACTAAAAAAAAATGCTTCACACGTTGCATGCGCTAGGATTTAGTTGACTAAATCAACTAACATAAAATTTTCACCAAACGTGTTAATTAATGTTCAATTAAGCTGTTCAATTTTGTAGCTTCTAAATGAGATAAAAGGGATTAATTTAGAATAAGGATTTAATACTGAGCTAGCTTTTACTAAGCATTGGATTAAGGGTTGCTAGGTAAGAGAAATGAAAAATATAAAATATAAAATAAATCCTACACCTAAATTTTGTGCTTGGGAAAAACTCACCTCAACACTCCATTTATTTAACCTTTTGCTTCTTTATGTCCATATGTATTGATATTTCAAACAAATATTATTTACTTTTATTTGAATCACATCCCAAATTCATAATATAGAAATGATCAAACTTAAAAAAAAAGAAAAAAGAAAAAAAATCAAAATCATTTAATAACATTGAAAATTATTACCCGCTTTATGCCAGGAATAATGGCTGAAAGAGCTGTGAACTGCTGGTTCACCTTTTCACGGCGCTTTCTCTCTGCTAATACATGTTCTTGAGCTTGCAAAGGGCTTCTACTTGCCACTCTATTTCCCTGCCCAGGTTTGTTAAATATTAGGGATTTCATTGCCATTAAGTTTTCTTCAGAAACCCTTTCATCCTCAGACTTGATGGTGCAGTAATATTCCGAGTTTGGGTTCGACATTTGAGAGTAGTAGGAAGCTAATGAATCTGTGTCTTGAAAAGAGATTAGCCCGGAGAAAGACATAGAACCATGAGTGGTACAGTTGCCTTGGGAGTTTCCCTGGTATTGATGGATGAAGGTAGGATCCTGATCCATATCCATTGACTGTGTATTGAGATAATTAATTAAACAACCACATTATAGTTAAAATCATTCAAGAAAAAATGGAAAAAATTTATTTGGAACTAATTAATAATAAGCTGTGCAATTAAGTGAAATAATTAATTATGTCACCTGTTGAGACAACCGTTTGGCGAATGAAAAGTCCATTTAATTAAAGCACTTGGCTTGTCTCCTTCTTCTGCCTGGAAAATTCTGAAAAATTAATTTACAAAGAAATTAAGGGGAACAAAAAGAACTTAAAATGTATTGAGGTCATAAATTTTTAATTTTTTGGTTTCCTAAAAGAGGGGAAAAAAATATTTGTTGTGTGTATTCTGGTGGAAATACTTGTGAAAATGCGAAATGAAAATAATTTTAAGAAGAAAGCAACCGAAATATTTAGGAGAAAAATTTATATACATAAAAAAATGTACAACAAACTAATAAAGTCATAAAAGAGCTAAAAGTTTAAAAATCAAACGAATGAATTAGCTTACCTTTTCAATAATGATATATGACCAAAAATTTTCTTTGGTCAGCTTGTGAATAATAGAAATCCTAATTGCTCCCAAACCCTAGCTCTTGTAGATGCATATATAGCCACCTCTTTAATTTTCTCCAATATTTTGGGTCAACAGTATGAATGCATCCCAGTCCTTTAAATGTTTTCATAAAATATACAAAAAAAAAAATCTCTCTCTTATTCATTTTCTGACTTGCATAACAAGAAATTACAATATTATTTTCATCAATGTGTAATAGATAATGGGACTATTGAGAAAATGGAAAAGCAAAACTGAATTGCTCTATCTTCTCATCAAGCTGCTTCAACTTAAGTATAAGGCAATCCATAATGAAAATGATGGATCTGAAAGAATAATAAATTAATAGTCCTTCTTAAAAAAAAATTAATTGTCTACAATTTAATTATTTTGGTTCAAGAGCATTTAAAAATTAGCATCTTAATATTTTTTTACTCATTATTTTGTTCATTTAAGCACATCGATATTTCTTGACAAATGATAAAAAAAAAAAAAGAGATGGAGGAAATTAAATGCCTGAAAATATTACAATATATGTATTTAATTTTTTAAAGGGGTGCGAGCTGTACTTATCCTTTCTGGATGTCAAAGGCACCAAGGGTTTCGGGAAGCGTATGGATTAATTAATTAATTTTTCAATTGTTAAAGAATTAATTAAGTAGAGATGGTGCAATGCCGCCACGTGATAAACGTTGTTGATTTTTTAAATTAATATATAGAGAGAGAGAGAGAGAGAATTTTCAATTCCAGATTAAATTTTGAGACCGACGGTGTCGTAAATTAACTTTTATAACGTTATAAACTAATTTACAATACTATAAATTCATTCTAGATTTTAATCCTGAATTTTAAGTCCAAATTTGATCCTTTTTTGATAAGATTATTCTCACTTTGTTTAGATTAGAAAGCTACTAATAAATAAATAAAATATAAATTTTAATTTTTTGTCTTCAACATATTAAAAAAATGTATTTTTTTAAGTGTAAGTGACATTCTCACTTTATTAAAATGAAAAATATTCTCATTAGAAAATTAATATTATCATAATACATATATTTGTGTGAGAACATGTTACCTACACTATCTCTATTTATGATTTAATACAACTTAATAATGCATGTGAACAAATTTTCTTGTGTGAGGGGATTAATTTATGATCACTTTCAAATAATCTTATCTTAGGCCTGGCTATTGACGGTGCTCGTCATCAATCATTTTAATGTTGTTATTTTTAAGTCCTTAGATCTACCTTGGGCATAATATATATCCAGGGCTTAAATTAAAAAGTTATGTTTATTTATAATTATTGCAAAGTAAAAGAAAAAAAAAAGGACAAATTAGCGGCCACAACCGCATTAGCTAAACCTAGAGATGGCTAATGGGTCGGACGGCACAAGTCACGGCACGTTTCCGTACAGTATGGCACGATAGGAGTACACTCTAGTGGAGCACGAGGCATGACACTGCACGCACGTGGGCTGAGCTGGGCTTAGAATTTTAGGTACGCGGGCCTTAAAAGCACGACATTATTAGAGATGGACTAAAGCACGACACGCAAAAAAGTACGTTTCACTTTTAATGAAAATAAACTTAAAATTTTATGATTTTATAAATAACTTGAAATTGAATCTTTTAATATATTTTATTAGCAAGTTTTTTAAAATTATTTAATCCTTAGTTTAAAAAAAATTATAATTATTTATGTTTATAATTTATTAAATAAATAATTAATATCATGATTTTAATAAATAAAATTTAAATATTATGATTTTAATAAATAAAATTTAAATATTATGACTTTATAAATATGTATTACTATTATTTATGAACTATGATATATGACTCTACGTAATTTCAAGTTAACAATTAAGTTAGCCCTTAAGAAAAATTTATTATTATTGTTGTTGTTAAGTATTATAAAAGAATTATAATACCATAGAGTCAAATTTAGTAATTAAAATTATATTATCTTATTATTATTAATTTATTATTATTGAATATGGACTTGAGTTTTGAATTTTCGATTTTATTAAATTAAAATAAAGGCATATGGATTTGAAAAGGTACATAGACTTAAAAAAAATATACCAATAACTTGGTATGTGCTTTAAGAAAATTAAAAAAATAAGCTTAGTGAGTTTATTTTCTTAGGCATGGCACGAGTGCGCAAGGAATGCGGACCGGGCTAGGTCTAAGAAAAAAAATTAGGCACGGCATGGTACGACATAAGCACGAGCATGCATGAGCTTTACTTGGTCACCACGAACATGGCACGACACGACCCATTGGCCACCTCTAGTTAAACTCGACTCACAATTGGGTTTAGCTAATGCAGCAAGTAATGCATCATAATACAACACTTGCTATAGCCAAACATGGGACTGTAATACAATCCTATGTTTCGCTAATGCAATGAGGGCAAATGAGGGGTGCCAAACACCCCATAGTGTATTGTATTAAGGTATATTAAACCATAATACAATATTATATTTGGTGCAACATAAACTGTGGTATATGTAATAACATTTTATATCATTATTTATATTACAATTAATTTTGAATTAATATTGTTCAAATTTATAATTATTGAAGTATTTATTATTAGTTATATTATATTATTTAAAAATAATTAATTTTTATATATTACTTATTTTAATATAATTAAATAATGTAATATTATATTATTATTTAAGTATTTATTATTAGTTATATTTAATTATTAAATAATAATCAATTTTTGTATATTAATTATTGTAATATAATTAAATATTATAATATTATATTATATTGGCTTATGCAGCAATTGGCTATAGCCAAACACAAGGTTACATTGCATGGTTATAAGGGTTGCCAAACACCCACTCTATGATTATCAATTAAATAAAATGTTATTCTACATATAAATTCTTACATTTCTTACTAGGGGTATAGTGAGAGCTAGTTTTTGTATGTTGAGTATCCATTATTTATGGCTAGGACTACTAAGGTATCTTATCCCATTCGCCCCTAGCTTCGTCTCCCAGTGTCAATGTTGGCCCAACAAAGTGCTTTCACCTTTAATGTTCTTTCCGATATCTACGCAATTTACCACTCCATTGAAAATTCCCTTTGCCCCTACTGTACTCTAGCTTGGTATTTTCACTGCTTGTCCAGGGTCGAGCCTTAGGATTTCATGGTGGATTTCAAAAGCCACCTACAAAAATGCTCTATGCCCAATCATTCTAGATAATGCTTGCATCCTCTGTATCATTGGTATCATTTTTCAATTTTTAGATCTATATGAGGCATGATATATATCTAAGGCTTTAAATATTGGAAGGGAAAATTAAATTCATGTAACAGGAGAAAGGTTCCCCATTACCTAGCTAAAAAGATATGTGGCTATGAAATTAGGATTAAATGGAAAAGAATTAACTATGTGGTAGAGTCATGGAAATACTTGTTTCTTTTATATTTTGGACCTTAACTCCATGGAACATATAAGAATTGAAATCTTATATCACAACCTTGTATGGATGTTATGAATTACTTAAACAATAATTTTTTAACAGTGAACCACTAGAGTTATTACTAATTACATCAAAGAATTTTCATTAGTAAAAGATAAAAATGTAAATCTATTGGAAAATAAAAAAATAATGTCAGATTAAGTGGTTATTGCTATTTCCTATAATAACGAATCATTGGTATAACTGAATAACTAAATAAAATAGATAGACAATTCTTTTTGCGTCAGGTTAATAGATCTTCTCAATTACAAGATCTCCCATATGGACAATACACATTCCAATTGACTAAGCCTAATTTAAATTCTTTTGTTCCAAAAGAAACATATCCACGGGGTGGTTTACCCTATTCAGAAATTCACGACCAAGAAGAAGAAGTTTTGGATTTTCTTTCGGATAAGTCTTGAAAGGAGAAGGAAGCTTGGAATGTCAACAAGCATCTTCTATTGAATTCACCTGACTTGATAGTACTAATTTTTGGAATGTCTAATGCCAAGGTCATTGAATGGGTAAGTCACTAATCCTAAAAATTGGACTATGTAATGTACTTTATCTACTAGGTTACATGTGGACATTTTACCAAAGATTTATATTATATTAATCTACCCTTGTGTGGTTCATATTGAAGTGTATACTTAGGGTTGGGTGTAATGGCGACGATTTTAAAGCAGATTCCCAATTCATTAGATAGAGTAGATCACTAAGATTTCATGATCTACTGCCGAACTTATTTCAATTCCAAGATTTAGGATTGAATCAATATTGAGTTGTCATTTTCAATTCTTAGATATGTATGAGGTTAGACTTATTAAGTATGATATTACACAAAAAGACAATAACAAACAAAAGAAAGTTACTCTTCACGTTTTCAAGTGTTCTTATTCAAATTTGGAAGAGTTGTTATTTCTTTTTTGGTTTGAGCTTGACTTTGGTAGAGTGTCGATGGTGGTATTTACAGAGGTACTTTAACGCTCAACTCAAGCCTTATATTAGCGTGAATGAGAATTTTATAAAAGACTTACAGTGTGAGCAATGTTAATTAGCTTAATTGTTTTCGTTCTTACCTATTCGGATAATTTTTTTTTGGCCCTTGTTGTGCCTGAACTTTATGTTTTTTTAAGCCATTTACCAATTTGGTGGGAGTTTAGTGTCTGTTCTAAGGGTTCAAATCAATTTGGACTCTCCAAAGTAGCATGTCATGAGTTTTACTTAACTCTCCTTCTTATGAGCAATAATGCTATGCTCTCCCACTTCCATTTTTTCTTTTTTGAGAATGGATATTTCATTATATAGTTACATAATACAATCAGACAAATTGATCATAATTACTAATATTTATAATTAAATAAATAATTGAGACTATAATTTTATATTAAATTCTATAAAGCACTTAACTAAATAAATAACTCTCATAAATATTTAAGGAATGTATTTCTCCACGCACATTTTACAACGGAGAAAGAATACAAATTAACTCCACCCAATCATAATTAATTGAGGGAGAATTTTAAATTCATTAAGATTCACACAATTGCTTTCACAAATGTAAGAGCAAGCGGTACATCACTTAATCAGAGGCGGAGTAGCTATGCTCTCCCGGTTCTTTTTTCTTTTTCACTCCTTTTTATTTTTGCACGCAAGAAGGTTTTCAAATTTGTTATTCTGACCAATGGCGGGGCGTACATGTCCGAGAAATCAGGCAGCTGCACCAAGCTTCATTTGTCCTTCTCACTTAAAAAAAAATCATTTGTGATACAAAAACTGATATAACGACGGCTCAAGTTTTACATTAAATACCTAAGAATTTCAAGGTTTATGATTATTTACAAATAGTCAATTTAAAGTCACTTTCTTTGTTCTTGTCAAAAATATTTTAAGTCCTTAAAATATATTAAATTTATTAATGTTAATGGGTTTAAATGGACGAAATGGTTTTTGAAAATCAAACCCAATCTCCACCAATTGTGAAATGCGATTTAACAGTCTTTTTTTTTTTTTATTTTATTGTTGTTATAGTTACCTTACAGCAAACCTCAGATTAAATGTATCAAAAATTCAAAATTTCTGAGATTTCTGAGAGCAATTGGATATTTGGATTGTTTTGTCAGGAGTTTGGGATATAATTAAATATAAATAAAAAACTGAGTCCATAATAGAGAAAATATGAAAATTAGGGACCCAGAAGTTATTATTTTATTTTTGAAAATATAGGTTAACGGTTTTTTTTTCAAATAATTTTAATTCCAAATCATCGAAGGTAGGTCGGTTGAAATGTCGGGTAATCTGATAACGGTGCGTCTGGGACTGTGGCTATACGTGCCCGTAATTTCTAAAAGAGTCAATTGGTGAACGGCAACATGAGATCATCAAAACAAGGGAGAGGAGGAGGCGCAGGAGGAGGCACCAGCGGCCACGTGTCCACTCTGCACCAGCGTCTCTTCCATGCTCTCAATCTAGGAACGAGGTTTGGTCGTCAATTTATATTATTTTTAAGTTGGTGAATATGAAGTTTTGGTTTCGAGTTTAATTCCAAATTTTTAATCTCGAGTTTTGTTTTTTTCCCAAAAAAAAAGTTATTATGAGGGGAAAGAATTGAAATGGAAGTGTACGGATATTGAGATTCAGAGACATGTAGTTCGATCCATTGCTGCCTTTCTTGATTCTTTTTCCGCTGAAACTTTACAGAATCCTCTTTTTAAGGTATTTCTTTTCTCTAATTACCTACTTATATATGCATATATCCATTGCGTTTTGGAGCTGCTTTTGTGGAAAGTTTGTTATTAAGAGTGGGTTTGGTAGTTGGCGTAACACTTCAATTTTCCAAGGGATTTTTGTAAAAGCCCTTCGTGCACTTTCTGAATAAAAACCTATTGAATACATTTTATGCATACGAATTGCTATAAAATTTTATGTCTCTACGTATTCCACATTTTCATTTTTTAATGGAATAAAAGAAAATAAATAATGTGAGACGTGTGCAATTATACATCGCAGAATAAAAAGCTATTAAATACATTTTATTTATACAAATTGCTATAAAATTTTACGTCTGTACATATTCCACATTTTCATTTTTGAATGGAATAAAAGAAAATAAATAATGTGAGACTTCTGCAATGATATATAACACTGCTATGTTGAATTTGCGCAAGAGTTTGTATATATTATATTACTATTGCGAAACGGAGCTTTAATTTTTTTTTTTTTGGTTTTCAATATTGAGGTTTGGAAAAACATATTTAAGTTCTTCTCTAAAAAAGCAGTTAAAAAATTTCCTTTGGTAGTTGCTATTTAGAATAGCAGTTATAAAAAGTAGTTTAAGGGCATTTCTGATCCCAAAAATGTTTTTGTTTGGTTCAGCCAAAACTAGAAAGTAGATTTAATTAATAGCGATATTGCTGTTTGAAAGTGTTTATGATGTTGAAAGCACTTCTAAACTGATCGGTAATATTTTAGCTACTATCATTCTGATTTCTTTTCCTTTATAATTCATAATTCTCAGGATTCTATTCCTCATATAGTTGGGGCTTTGGTATGGATTCTACAGTGTAAAAGTGGAGCTGTATTGAGTACTGCAGCAAATGAAGTTGTTAAGTTTTTGAGCTGTGTACCCAATTCAATACTTCAACATTATGTGTTGGATCTTAGTCATCCTTTATTGTCCTTGTTAACTTCCCATGAATTAGAAGCGTCTATTTCTTGTGCTATTGCTTTGAACATGATTCTATCAAACATGAGTGTAAAGAAGGAAAAACAGGTGTGGGAGATGATGAAAGATGCAAAAACTGTTGAACGTATTGTTACAAACATAAGAAACTTTTCTGTTGAGACTATGCCAGTTGAGTATTTTCAAGAGATGTCTTCTCTTTTGAGTGTAATATTATGGCGATGGCCTCCATCTCGGTATTCTGTTTGGAATGATGCCATATTGATGAAAGTTTTAGAGGCTCTACTTCTAAAGCCAGATCTCTCATTTAAGGTTGCAGTTTTGAAGTTGTATTCTTCAGTAGGTAATATATTATCCTTGGTGAATATCTATTTCTTTCCATCTTTTTTTGAGATTAACTTGTGAAATTGAATGGTTACCACATTCTCTGCTAGGTCTATGTGGTAATGGGGCCAAGAAGCTTCTAGAAAATGGTGAGCTTCTTTTACAAACAATGGTTTACTGCATGGATAGCTCACATGTGCTCTCTGTTCGGATAGAGGGTTTTAGACTAGCTCAATGTTTAGCGGTAATCATTACAACTCATTACAAATTTTTTCTTCACTCATGATTGTAACAAGTAATGTTACATACATATATATACATATAGATATATATATATATATACACAAACATACGTACATACATACATACATGTTTGTATATATACATATGTATGTATGTATGTATGTCTGTTTATATATATATATACACACAAACATACATACATACATACATGTTTGTATATATACATATGTATGTATGTATGTATGTCTGTATATATATATATATATTTTTATTTATTGGTTATCATCTATAATTCTTTGCTTAGACAGATGAACAGGGCTGCTTAAGAATGACAAGCTTGTGTTGTGATCCTTTGGTGAGAGCTATAATTTGTGGGATGAATAGATGCAGCTTCCATTCTGGAAAGATTTCAAACAACCAGATGTCTTTGCTAGTGGAGGCATGTCGCCTGGCTTCAATTACTCGTTGGGCAGGGCAACACCACATTGTTTTTTGGAAGCAAGGGATTGACAAGGTCCTGCTTGATCTTCTTCTGGAGGATTTTCAGATTAAACCATCACAACATCTGTCATCACTAGAAGAACAGATATCCCTAGTGCAAGAGGGTCTTGGTGGAAATTTTCTTCTTACTTTGAGGCCATACATTTGGGATACCCTAGGATGGCTTGCAACTCATTGTGATGACGATTTCAACCATGAAAATGAGCTTCACATCAACATGCTTATTATGTGTGCATGGTAAAGCTTCAAATTTTTATCGACTTTAGTTTTTCTTATACTAATTTATGTTTCATTATTGTGTTTATGTCATTTTTCTTACTGTCTATGTTCTTTTCAATAGTTGATTTAGGGTCTTCTAGATTCTAATTAATTTTGTAATGATTGTATTTCTTTACAGCGTGGCCTTTGTTGATGCAATTTGCAAAGGGCGTCAAATATGTGAAAATGATGTGATACATGCCTCTAGAAGTGAATCAACATCAAAGGCCGTTCTCATGATGATATATTCTCCTTGCAAGTACATTGCATCAAAGGCCAGATTTATACTATCCAAAATTCTAAAGCCAAATGGCAAGGAGTACCTGAAGCACTTGCTGCATTTCCTAAATTATACAACATCAGGATTCAATATTGGATTGCCATATATTTTTCAAACAATCATTAACTTGGTGGGTTTGACATGTTACTTAGGCTTGCCACAGTATCAAAGGTATGTTAGTGGGAGGGAAGTAATGAAGACACTTTTGGCTATTGTGAGGTGGTGCTGGAGCAATCCTGTACCCATCAAGAGGCAGCACGTTACCCCTCATTTGTATAATAAGTTTTCAGAGAAGACTTGTTGCTGGATAAATAAAGAATGGGAGGGTGAGGATGTTCGTTTGCTCTATGGTTTGTGGGCAGTGGCTGAGTTGGTGCACCATTTTTGTTCTGTGTCTTCTGATAAGCTAAATGATATGGAAGCTCAGTTGTTTAGCTTACTCCAGGAGATCTGTATTAGCACCACCGCAAATGGACCAAGATGGTTTGCTGCATACATTCTTAGTCATTTTGGATTTTATGGTTTTCCGAGTAAAATTGGGAAAAGGATTCGTAAAGCACTTTATATGGAGGAATTTGCAGACATGCAACTTATTCTAGGAACTGGGACGGCTTTGAGTGTTCATGGTGTTGTTCTTGCGATTCGTTGCCCATCACTGCTGCCTCCTGGTGATGACAAAACATCTAATAATCCTTCCATGGGTAATGATGCAGAAAAGCTGAGTGGAAATTTTCGGAAAACAGTTCGTTTTTCTGCTCATGTTGATAGCATGGCATTGCAGACTTTGTTGGACTTTGTTTACTTTGGTTATTTGGAAGCAGAGGAAGAACTTGTGAAGAGGCTGAAACCTCTAGCTAAAAGTTGCAATTTGCAACCACTATCACTGCTGCTTTACAGAAAGCGTCCGAATTGGGGAACTCCTATTCCTAACTGTGATCTCACTCTTGGCCTTGGACCAGTTGGGCATCAGTTTTCGTATGGTTTACTCCTTTGTTTGTTGAAGATTTAAGTTGCATTAGATCAATATGTTCTTTTAATTTCATTCTAAACCCTAAGTTTGCACTTGAAAAAGAGGCTTCATGATGAATAACTTCATGATGAAGAAAACCTATCTGTTCGTCTACCTGTTGTTAATCTCTACTGCTATTTGTTTCATTTATGAATCATTAGTATACATTAATTTCTGGGTTCTTTATTAGTAAATAATGTTTGTGTCTCACTGATACGAACGACTTCAAATTATTGATTTTCCGTTTTAAGGGCAGATGCTTGCTTTAAGTTCCCTCACGAAGGTGTTTGCTTTAGGTTCCCTCATGAACTTGCGTAACTTAATCCTGTTTTTCGTTTCAGAGACATTATTTTGGAAGCCAAAGCATCTGAACTAAGCTGGACTTGCAGTGTTTGCTCTCTGTCAGTGCCCCACAAGCATGTTCATAAAGTTATACTATGGTCAAGTTGTGATTATCTGCGGGCTTTGCTCGAATCAGGAATGCAAGAGAGGTGCCAGGATTTTAAAAATTTCTTTGATATTTGTTCGGTTGTCATCTATTAATTTGCTGAAGTAAATGGTCAAAGCTTTCATTTTGTTAGGGTACCATTGTTGTGCTTTTCATTTGATTTAGGAAATGCTGGGTCCCTGAGTTGGTTATGTTTGCTTATAATTCATTTTTCATCTTATATTCGTATTAGAGTAAATCAACTCTGAAACATAATCAAAAGATCATATATTTATCCATTTTTCATTAAAGAAGTATAGTTTTTCTTTACCTATGCTTATTTTTCTTGAATACATTTTTTATCTCATTTGATTATATATATGCTTACAGCTATTCACAAACTGTTAAGGTGCCTGTTAGTTGGGAAGGTATGATTAAACTAGTGGAGTGGATTTACACTGATCAGCTGCCAAATCCTCCTTCTGGGTGTTTGTGGGATAATATGGATAATGAGCAAAAACTTCATGAGTTGCATCCGTATATAGAGCTTTGTTGGCTTGCTGATATTTGGCTTTTGGAAGATATTCAGGATGCCTGCTTTAAAGTCGTTGTATCATGTCTCGATTCTGCCCGAGAATTGTCCATTAAAGTTCTCCAAGTTGCAGCTAAATTTTCTCTATGGAAGTTGGCTGATTTTGCTGCAGCTTGTATGGCCCCTCTATATTGCAATCTACGGGACTCTGGTGATCTTGAAGACTTGGATGAGTTCCTAGTTGACATGGTTCGTGCTGCATCTGTTCGACATTCTCAAGGAGGAGGTTAGTCATTCTATAGGATCTGGGCAGGTTTCTCAAGCAGGGACGGTATTAGAATCTTGATGAGATGTTGGGTTTCAGGTACGCAATATTTTCTTTGGTGGATCAGTTTCATAGAGTTTGATTAGGACAATTCTCTTCATGTCAATCCTTTCGGGGGTTAGGTGTTCCAAAATATTTTATTGGGTATAACTGGTAATATGTTCCATACTTGATATTTATTCTTCCATTGGTCCCTCAGTCAGTTTTATTATTATGCTACTTCGTTTTGCTTTCCTCTGAACTAATACTATCTGTAACTACTAAGAAACAGACCTCTGCTGTCTGTGAGAGTGTTTTCAGCAACCTGCATTATAGCCTAGAGTTACGGATAAAGTCATAAGTAATCCTTCCTTCCTTTCTTAGATTGAAGTTGCATTAGATCAATATGTTCTTTTTTTTTTCAGCAACCTGCATTATCCTACCTTGTCCCTAATTTTTTTCTCCTTACTCCATTTGAGTTATTATTTCTATTTTCTTACCAAAACAATCACGTTAAGGTAGGGTTTAGGAATCCTAGGATTGAGAGTGTAGATGAGAGTAGGTTGTTTTTTTGCACTGGAATGAGGGTGTGGAATCAGAATCAGAATCCCATTTATGCATTTACTTTGTCTTGGATTGGGAGTGAAATGTTTTAGATTATAGATTAACCCTTATTGAAAGTATTGTAGTTTTTAATTACAAAATGAATAAAAAATATATTTGTAAAATAAACTATTCATTTTATTATTAATTTTAACTATATAAATTAATAATAATTATTGATATTCTTAATTATGTAAATCACAATTTTTTATTAATTTTAGTTTTACTTATTTAAATTAAAAATTATTGATAAGAGCTACACAAATGAAACATTATTATCAATCATATAGTACAAAATTGATATTTTCTTAGAATAATTATTAGTTATTAATATTAAATAAATACAATACTATTATATCTAAATAAATATAATAATATTATTATTTTTAAATAAATATAACATTATTTTATTTTAAAAATGTAATTATATTATATTTAATAAGGAAAGGATAAAAAAGGAACAGGCGGGAGTGGATTCCCATTCCCACCTTTCCCATGGGGATAGGGATTTCACTTCTCACTTCAAAAATGAGTGGGACCCATGGAGTGGGACTCCCTCTCGCCTCCTTTAATGAGTAAGTAAATGCTGGCGTGGGAGGAGTCCACACTCCTCACTTCCACTCCAACAAGTAAACATGACATAATATTATGGAGGTTTCTCTTAACGACTAAATGAACTCTGGTGATGTTGCTATGCTTTACAAAATCTATTAGGAAACTGAAAGAGAACAATATTGTAAAAGTTCTGATAATTTGTTTGGAGTTTCTGCTTAGGATTTTTGTAGGTATTCTGCTATGTATTTACAGTGACAACATGGCATGAATTGCACTTTTTTTTCATTTTTTTTTACCAGATGGTATTTCTACATTTGGAAAAATTATGGCCATGTTCAGCTAAGTCAATTGATTACTGACTTGCTTTACTGAGTATTCCACATTTTAGAAGCACAAAAAGCAGTAAATGCACTAGGATCCTTTGGCGTTTAAGCTGGACGACAGCCTATAATTCTGTGCCTATGTAGCATTGCTGCTCTTTGTTCAGTTTTTCAGTTTCTGGATATCTGCCTAACTGAGCAACATCTAATGAACAATTATGAGAAACAATCCTTGTTTTTTCACTTTTTTTTTAATTCATACAACGATTTCTAGAAACAATCCTGATTTTCATGTGGCATAACTATTGAACCTGAAACTATGCAGGTGAGGTTAAGTCTTCATTAAACTGTCTCTGCAAGTCTTGTTAATGGGTTCAGCCTCATTGATGGTTGGCTTTTAATGTTGAAACAAAGTAAGTGTTTTTATTTATTTATTTATTATTATTACGTTTGTCTGTGAGTTTGAGTTATATTTTATACAGCTTTTGTTTTCCCTCCCTTGGTTTTTTGCATTTTATATGAGCAGCTAGTCTACATTATAGATGTGCTCAATTGTCATCTTTAATTTACTCTTCAGTTTATTTGTTTTTTCTTGTTTTCCTTTTATTTTCCCTACTTAGCAATAAAGCACAGACATATGACAGAAGCAGACTTAAGGCTAATAGATATTTGATAATTGTGGTTCCTATCTTCAGAGCTTTCTCACCTAGGGCTTGTAGCTGTACCTGTAAATTCCATTACTGGATAATCAAATTGTAACTCTGCAGAACAAAGAGTATTTAACTGGAGATGGCTATTAGCAGCTTCTGTGCTCTTAGATTGTGAAAACTCTTACTCATTTTTTGATTTGTTGGCACAAACATTATATTTGGGCCCAGTTTGAATTAAAATGATGGTGAATATTAATTAGAAGTCAACCTAGGATTCTTAATTGTTTGTCCATTGTAAGATAAGTTCGTGTGAATAACATTTCTGATTCCAGATGGCATATTAATAGCATATTTTATGATGAAAAAATTTGAGTAAATGACACATTATGTGTTGACTATTCAATTTTCATTTTTCTTTGTTGATTTTCATCTATGTAACAGGTTCACATCTTCTCTTTGTTTTATGAAACCTTCACAAAAAATATCTTTGTTTCTTTTGTTGTAGTTATATGCAGCAATTTAGGCATTGAAGAAACACGGTGGGTTGAGCTTTAGAATGATATCAGCATCCATCTTCATAATTTTTTCTGAAGCATTAGAATTATAATGATCATGGAAAGTGGAAGTGGTGGGAGAACAAACTTATCCTGCAGGTTACCATAGAATTTACCGCAGTCTCGTAATTCTGTAAGTATTCAAGTTGACATATCTTTCTGGTTCTGAACTTCGGTTTTATTTTATTGTCGTCTTTTACAAAGCATTGATTGTGGTATCTTTATAGAATTTTCATTTCAGTGATTGATTCTATTGTACAAAACACATACTTAATAATTTGAAAGTATAGAGTGCCAGCATATTCTGGTATTACTAAGTTGACTAGTTTTCAGTATTAATACCAGCTTTGTCTGGTAATCTTTTTTTGCTAGGAGCATGGAGTACAAAATAATACACCATGAGTAATATCAGTGTAAATGGTAAAGAGCAACTATTATTGCAAATTGCAATTTGCAACTTTACAGAATTATACAGCTTAGTACATTTAGAAATGATTATTGATAAAATATTGAAGAAATAAAAATGTAACGAACATGAGTGATAACCAGTTAGTCTATCTTTTTCAGGAAAATTTTACAGTGCCTCTGAGGTCCAACTATAGTTATTATTTAGGCCCTGGTTTGGAGAAGCAGTCAAGTGGCATTGTGCTGGTCAAATGACCAACTACACCTGGGTTTGTGCAGGTCTGGTCTGGTTATATGATAGTTTTTAATACTAGTATTATTTTTGAATTATAATTATTTAATTTGATTTTGTTACTACGTAAAAATCAATGTTTGGCCTAATGACTCGGTCCATTAAGATACGTATTTTATGGTGGATTTAAGCCACTCTACTGGGTAACCACTGTGAGTTGTGTTTTGGAAGGTACAGATACACTAAAGTGAATATCAATTCGTATTGAATTCTTAGCTAAGTCCACTAGGGGGACTTAAGCCAATGTAGGAATGCCTTGTGCAATGAGCTAGTGAGGAATGAATTACCTTAGATAGTCTGAAACTGTACATACATATATGGTTAAATAATCCTTTGAGATTTTGAGTCAAATGGCCTTTCAAAAGAGCTAAATAAACCTTTGAGATTTGAAGTGTTAAATGACTTTTCGAATGGTCAAATAACCTTTTGAGATTCGAAGAGTTAAATGACTCTTGGAGCATTGAAGAACCATGTACCACTTCACTATAAATACTTGGCTCCATTCACTTTTGAAGTAATTTAGAAAACATTCATAAAAATGAATTCCAGCAATACATTTTTAATGTTCTAAAAATAATTCTTTGGAAAAAGACGTTTCTACATTCATCACATGAAACATTTCCTTAAACAGTTTTCAAATAAATACATTACCATATTCATTTTTCAAAAATATTCTAAACATTCATATTTTTCATAATTACACTTTTTAGGCTATAATAGTTTTAGAAAATTAATATTAAGCTCATGGTCCTCTATTATTTTCTGATGTATTCCATTCACATATCAGTATTCACAGTAGCTGTCATTATTATTTAAGCTCAATCTATTGCTTAATAAAACAATAGCCAAAGTTAAAATTGCAATAAGAGTGTATTTGAGTAATATCAACACATAAATAGCTCGTGGACTTTACTCTTTAAACCACACAGTAGAATGAGGTAGATCAAAGGTCACTTAGCCCGAATTTCGTTCAAGCCTAACTTTATTTTAATCGAGAAAGAGCTTATCCTTGTGACACGTGACCTGATGGAATTCCCACCTTAACACATTCATGCAACCAATTGTGATTCTCTCTCAAGAATTCAATAGAATGCCTCATTCAAGTTATTCTTTGATTCTGGGTCAATAATCTTAAATTTTTGTCATTTGGTCTTTAGTTAACCAAAGACAAAATGCAGATACACCTGTTACTTTAGCAAAGATAATTAATCTCTTGCGACACCAAAATCAAAATTTGGAAGATGTTGAATATTCTCCATTACCACTGTATCTAGAAGGGATCATGTATAGGTCTTATCTTAAAGGCTACTGTTTGTCACAGACCGCTCAAATCTTCTGCAAACGGAGGTTAATTTTGCGTGCATGGGTTTGTTTAGTAAAAATCCGCCTAGATGCGAAGTGCACTTAGAAGCGGAGTATGCTTAACACTAGAGGCGGGTTGCGCTTAGAAATAGGATGCTCTTAGCAATGGGTCACCTCACACAACTAGCGAATTGTGTTGCGCTTAGCAATCATTCAAGTTTGGTCCGAGTTTTAGACTTTTCTTTAATTGTAAATATCTTAGAGTATTCTAGAATTGAGCATTTAAATCATTGAGATATTTATACAAGTTGCTAGGAAGAATCTATATCTAGCAACACCTATAAATAGGGATGAGCCCTCCTCACTTGCTCACCACCACACTACACTAACAATTCCAGCACACACACACAACACACACAAGCTCTCAAATTCTTTTGTAAAGTTCTTTTGTAAATTACTCTTTGTGAATATTAAAATTATATATTTGGCCATATTGCTTTTATTTATCTTAGCATTATCACAAGCATTCTTGTTTAGTTAGTTAGAGAAGTGTTTTAGGCTTACTTAGCAATTTGTGTGCTAGACGCTCTTTGGTGAATATTTTGTGACTTGGAGTTTTGATTTAGGAAATTTTCCAAATACCTCATAGATCATGCTTATACTTTGGTATACTAATTTAGAAGTTGGTTCGATTAGCTTTCGTAATAAAATGGCTTTTAGGTTTTTCCATTAGTATTTTTAAACTAAATATTGAGCAACTATGGAGGATTTGAATATGACTATTCAAGAATCTAAGGAAGGTTTAGTGGAATATGTTAAGCATTTCAGAATTTTGACTCTAGATTGCTATGAGTCCAAATCTCAAAAAGAGCTAGTTTGTATTTGCATTTGCAATATAGTGAATAGCCAAGGAGTATTTATGGGGAATCATGACATTACGACGTTTAGTTTGTTGTTAGAAAATAGCTAGTAAAACTACTTTACCTATGAAAGCAATGCTAACTTTTAATACAAGGTGGAAGGCTGCTCAAGCTACCATAGTACAAAGATGTTTCTAGCCATCTAAAAAAATGCCAAGAAAGGAAGGCCCAACATCTTCTAAGTTGCCTTGCAAGAATTTGATGCTATTGTGGATTGTAACTCTAGCCATTCAAACCAATAAGACTATGAGCAAAGCAGAAGAAAAAAGAAACCTAGGGTTTGTCGCCTACATGAAAGCCTTATTCATCCCGCAGTGCATTGTAGCTATATCATCAAAATGATCAAAGAAAAAAATTAAAGATGGATTGTTACAGCTTTAGGGAAAGGAATAAGATGTAGATATTAATTTGTTGCCTCGCCACAGTGTTCGAGTGGCTATGACGATTATTGTTGATTTTATTACAAATGATCATGGTTCATCGATAGAAGTTGTGATGAGATATATTACTAAAGAATAGTATAAGACACCAAAAGCTCATACAATCCTGCTAGATAATGACCTTATGGCATGTGCTCTTTAGCTCAAGCACAAGTTTAAGTGTTTATTTGATCAATTGGATTATAGTCTGAAGGCATGTGTGGTAGCTCCTAAAGCACTAATTGGAGCTTCTGCTCAATTCAAATGAGGCAAAAGTTAGTCTAATGCAATCATTTTTTCTAATGAGGATATTAAGGTAATAAATCCTGATCACCGATGTCCACTATTTAAAAGTTTATTTAAAAGTTGAGATCAGTGGAATATTGGTTAGAAGAGTTTTGGTGGATACATGTTCATCAATATTATCCTTAAAGTAGCGTTGAAGTCAGCCAAAATATCCATAGTCCGAAGGTTATAATCTCTGGATTTGGTAATCTATTTAAATCTACAACAGATACATTTGATTGGATTTGAAAGTTGGTACTCTTTGAGCTCCAACTGTTTTTCATTTTATGGATGTTGAAATTTCATGCCAGATTCTGTTTGGAAAGCCTCGATTGAATAAACACAAGGTGATATCCTTCACATCCATCAGTGTGTGATAGGAAGGATTAAAATAAGACATATTTGCATAGTCGCCAATCTTACCCCATTTTATAATGAAGAAAGTCATATAATAGATGGTTGATTCTACGAAGTATTTACTAAAGGGGGAAGGAACTATTGCTGTCAAGTCGGGAGGAGTTGAACTTTTGCAAGATGTTGAAAATTACTTGAAAGCCAACTTACAAGAGCTTGTGAAAAGAAAATGCAAATTAGATTTCTTAAATGATGCTCATTGTTGCAATTTAAGGTTATTTCAATTTGTAAAAAGCAAGTTCTATCTAATTGAAAAGTGGTGTATCATTTACGATGGTGTACGGGGCTTAGTTCTTTTTTAAGGAAAGGTCCCTGCACTAATAGCTTGTTGCTTCTTGTGCAAATACTAAAGTAAAAGGAAAGGTCCCTGCACTAATAGCTTGTTGCTTCTTGTGCAAATACTAAAGTAAAAAGAGAATTCCAATTAGAAACAATCGAAGAGAATGTATCACTTGCGCCAAAATGCATGCAAGATGGTTCCACAATTTTCATTTAAGAGTTAAGAGAAGTAAAGTTCAACGAGGAGGAAAATGTACAAAAATGTATCTTGATCAGTTGCAATTTAATTAAGAATGAGAAGATGGGGTTGGTCGAGTTACTAAAAGAGTATCGTAATGTGTTTGCATGGAGTTGCCAAGACATGTTAGGGTTGGACATATCTATGGTTTGTCATGTACGCTATGTAGAATTAAATTGTAAACCAATAAAACAAATAAGAAGTAATTTTAATTCAGACATGGTGAAAAAGATCGAAGAAGAGTTAGAGAAATTTATTATAGTCGGATTCACTAAGCTAATCAGGCATCCTATGTGGTTAACAAACATCGTACTAGTGAAGAATAAAAATGGACAAATTAGAATTTGTGTGGATTTCTGAGACTTGAATATAGCTTGCCCAAAAGGATGAGTTTCCTCTGCCTAACATGGACATGCTCACAGACTTGACATCCTGTAACAAATTGCTCTCATTGAAGGATAGATTCAGTGGATACAATTAGATTAAGATGGCATCAAAGGATATGGTGAAAGTTGCTTCTCGTACTCTTATGGATAATTTTACTTTATTATGCAGTTTGGCCTAAATAATGCAAGAAGCACATACAAAATAGTCATGACAGTAGTATTCCATGGCATGATGAGTAATGAGGTAGAAAATTATGTTGGTGATCTTGTGGTCAAATCTCCTACTAGGAGCAACTAGTTAACTTTAAAGAAGGTATTTGATTGATTGCTCAAGTATAATCAGAAAATGAATCTTAAAAAGTATGGTTTTGTTGCGTTAGCTGACAAAATTTCCTAAATTTCTAGTACATTAGCCGGGGATTAATCTTGATCTAGCTAAAATCTAAAATATCGCTTGTTTGCCACCATTAAAAAATTAAAAGGGATTGAAAAGTTTGATTGAGAGTTGTCCTATATTCGCCAATTCATACCTGGTTTGGCAACTAGGATTTTCGTTTACACCTCTTTTGAAGAAGAAAACTCAAATTGTTTGGAGTAATGATCATGAATTTACCAATCATGAAGGCACTAGCAAAAGGAAGATCGTTTGAATTTATTTGGCAGTAACTAATACTACCATAAGAGCTTTGTTGATGCAAGAGGATGAAGAGAAGCAAGAACATCCAATTTATTAATTGAGCACGCAACTTTCTAATAAAGGAAGTGGTCCACCGAACATATTTGCCTAAATCTTATTTACGCCTCCCAAAGGTTGAAGTACTATTTTTTCTCTTATGAGTTACATCTTATGGTAAAAATAGACCTAATGAGCTATTTATTGCTTAGGTCCATAGTTATTGGAAAGCTAGCTAGGTGGCTTTTATTCCTTATAGAATTTGATACCGTGTTTGTAGCTCCAAGTGTCATCCAAGCACAAGTGGTTATTGATATGATGGTCATGTTCTGTGCAAATTAATGTACATCTTTGTGCTTGAATTCCTTTTGTATATGTCTGGTTCGTTAATTCAATAACTTTTTTCATTGTTTTGCGAAAAGAAACTCGATTTTTTAATCGGTCGGCTATAAATACAAGAATATTAGGGTGTCCATAAGGATTTGCATTTCTTGTAATAGTAATGTTTATTTTTCGATTTACAAAATTAAGTTTTTTCTGTACATTCATTTGTAATTCTTCAATTCTTTGCAGTATTATTTGTTGTACAAAAAAAAAAAATTTTTTTGAATTCCTAACAACAAAGGATTTTGCTAATAAAAAAGCCTTCAACACTACTCAGTACCCCTTCTCTAGCCTTATTATTATGAGTAAATGACACCAATACTTAGTCTTCGGCAGTTTCTTTGTGAAAATGTACGTATAATCAAAAGGGACCATACCTAAAAATTCTGTAACGTTTTAATTGTTTAAGTTAATTCTATAGTAATATGATTAGCTAAGCCTTATTTGGATACTATTAGGGATTTTTCGAATCAAAATTGCTTCGTTTTAAAAAATGAATATTTGTGGGCATTTTATTTTGATAGATCTTTAACTAAAATAGCACAGGGCATAGGGTCATTCATTATTGATCTTGTTGAAAGAGTTTCAGTATTATCTTTGACGTTAGATTTTCCTCACACCAAACAAGGCAAATACAAAGCTACTATGGCTGATATACTGACGATAAAGAAACTAGGAGCCAAGAGTAATGCTTGTTGAAGATTCAAATATAGTAATACAACAAATTAATGGTGATTTTGATAGTAAAAGAACCAATATTATTTCTGTATCGAATGCACAAAAAAAAACTCTTGCCAACTCTTGAGACCTCTATGGTAAAGCATGTTGGGAGATAAGAGAATAAGTATGCTAATGAATTAACCACGTTAGGAGTTAAGATTAATCTCGTAAATAAAGTAGCTCAAGTTAGAATGCTGCGAAAGACCAAACTAGAAATCCTTGTAAAAGGACTGGAGTATAAAACAGTAGTAGATGAAACAAATTAGTGCAGGACCATTACTAAAGCACTTATTGATCCCAAAGAGAGCCTTTACCTCAAGTGAGCAAAGGATGATTTTGGGAGTTCTTTACAAGCGCATGTCAGGAGGTATTCTTATGAAATATGTCCATGTACTATGAAGGGAGAAATTACTTCATGAAATACATGAAGTTTTTTGCGCAACAAAACTAGAAGTCAATCTTTATAAAAAGATAAAAAGGGTTGGCTGTTACTGGGCTGACATAAAAAGATGTTAGACAGTCACCTTGCGCTAAGTACAAAAAATTAAACCTACAGAACAAGGTCTTATAATTGCCATAAATGAAGACGAGAAAATAAATCAAGCAAGCAAATGATTACTCTGTGATCCTGCGCGTTTTTTACAAGCGTATGTCAGGAGGTATCCTTATAAAACATGACCACAAACAAGAAAAGGAGAAATTGCTCTATAAAATATATGGAGTTTTCTATTTGTCAAAACTCCAAATTTGTCTTTATAGAAAGATACAAAGGGCAAGCTACTCATCTTGTGGCAAGTGTGAAAACTTGAATCTTACAGAACAAGTCCTCATAACCACCATATATAAAGACTGGAAAAAGCCTTATATGAACTATCCACAACATGAACTATCCTAGAATCGTAAAGAGGCACAAAATATTAAATGGATAGACAATAGATATTTCATGAAAGGTGATATTCTGCTTGGAAAAGGGTTCAACAGAAATCCATTGAAGTGCTTGGGTTATGATGAGTAACAAGGAGCTTCACATAAAGTACATAATGAAGAGTGTAGATAACATTGAAGCCAAATAAGGTATTGAGTGTTGGGCTACAATTGAAAAAAAAATGCCAAAGAGCTTATCAAGAAATGCCACACTTGCCAAATCTATAAGGCTCTTTAGCATACCTATCCCACCTCTTTGGAAGATATGACATCATCATTGTTGTTCCATCCTTGGGTCTAGATCTAATAAGCCCTATTCATCCACTTGCCATACTCTCTTGTATATACCGTTGAAGCAGTTACGCCAATTGAATTGTCTCTTCTTATATCCTTTGTGATAGTGGTTGACGGCAAAGCAGTAGCATCTTTAGAGGCCTGCTTACCTCATCTTGAAGCCTTGGAAGAAAAGGAGACATGCAGGATCATAAACGAATCTATTAACAGTGAAATCACAAAAGCCTATGCCAAAACTGTCAAGCAAAGAGGCATCAAAGTGCACGACCTCGTGCTCAGAGTAACCGACTGTGAGAAGAGTCCTATTAGCTCCAACTAAAATCTCACAACCATGGGAAGCACCATTTATAGTCTGAGAAGCTCATGATAGTGGTTACTATTGGCTCTCCTCTCTGATCCTCCATGATCATATTGTTATTTTTTTTTTGTTATCCTTTTTCTTATCATTATCATTCTTCTTCTCATTATCACCATCATTCTCCTGTTGCCATGATTTAATGTGAATTGAGAAGTGGTTAGGATGAACTCAGGCTGCTATGCAAGTAACAAATCAATTAACTTATTGGCAATGTTGGCATGAACAAGGAATTTTTATGCCGATAAAGAGAGAAAACTTTGCAACATAGTGCCATCGAGAAAGAACAACAAGCTATAAAAACTGTTTACATTTAGCAAATCGATGAGTTTCTTATACCTATTTTGTTATGCCCATGATGCAATAGTGAAGATTTCTTCTTATGTTTAAATCCACCCAGTAAAGCGAAGAAAGCACCAACATGGTTATTGAATACAAGAAGTCTTTCATATATATTAAGGATAGTTTTGCTTCCACTTATAGGCGTAGCTTCTATAACGCCCCATAAGCCTAGTTATTGTTTTCAAATATTGAACATATTTTTCGCTCGGCTAATGCCCTTCCAAGATCTCTTGCAACATTCATAAACTTTAATCTATTTCTTGAATCACTTCTACAAAATACACAAATTTAGAATATTGTTTTCAAATATTGGATATATTTTTCGTTCGTCTAATGTCCTTCCAAGATCTCTTACAACATTCATAAAATTTAGAATATTTCCTAAACCATTTCCATACAATATACAAATGTTTTTAAGCTAATAGACTGAGATTTCTGTCATTATGATTTTTTAATAAAACGTGGAGGTTTTAACTATCTAAACTGAACTCTTTGAAAAAATTAAATTTATGAATCATGCAATACACTACGTATATGCAATTTTACATTCTTCTTTTGACATTTCAAGAGAAAGTAGGATTGGACATTTGACTATTGGTACTTAAAAAAGACAGAAGAAGTTGTCTGGAAAAGCAGATTTCCTTGTCGAGTTGTCCATGAAAACTTATATGTTATTTGTATAAGAAGCACTTAAAAGGTAGTTTTCCTCGTTGGGTAATCTTTGAAAACTTATATGTTTGCTTGGGAGGGTTTTTATATGTTTAATGGATTGGATAAAATTTTGATGCTATAGTTTCTAAATATATTTCTATACTCATTTTTCAAAAGTATTCTAACATTCTTATTTTTCTTAATGACACTCTTTATGCTATAATAATCTTAGAAAATTAATATTAAGCTAATGGTTCTCTATTATTCACTAGTTTACTAGGTTCCCACGTCATTATTCACAATTGGTGTCATTATTGTTTAAGTCCAAATCTACTTCTCAACAAAACATTAGCCAAAGTTAAAGTTGCAACAAGAGTTTATTTAGGCTATAACAATGTCTGTATATGCTTTTGGCCCGTATTCCTCAAACCACAACAAGATTGCAAACCACTTAGCTCATATTTCAAGCTTAACTTTATTTTAATCAAGAGATACCCTATCCTTGTGACATGTGGCATGGTGAAATTTCTGCCTTAAGAGATTTAGCGACCCCATTTGGGATTGTTGAATCTAGAAATGTTTCTTGGAATGAATCTAGAAATATTCTCTCAAGAAATTATTTTTGGAAGTACATTGAAAATGTTTTCTTGGAATTTTTTTTTGGAAAATGTTTTTTAAATTGCTTTATAAGTGAGTGGAGCTAGGTATTTATAATGAAGAGGTATTTGGCTATTTGAATCTTAAATGGTTATTTGGCTCTTCGAAAAGTCATCTAATTCTTCAAATTTCAAAGGATATTTTTAGCTCTTTGAAAGGTCGTTTGACATTTCGGATCGTAAATGATTATTTAGCCTTATATGTGTGGATTTTTAATTTATATACAGTTTCAGGTCATCAAGGTAACTAATTATTCACTAGTTCATTATATAAGACATTTCTTTATGGGCTAAAGTCTCTCAAGTGAGCTTAGCCAAGGGTTCGATGTGAATTGAGCTTCACTTGAGTGTATCTATACCTTCTAAACCATAATCCCCAGTAGTTGTCCCAACATAGGGGCGTCGGTCCACCATAAAATACATACCTGTTGTGCTAGGTTGGGTCATTGGGCCTAGCAGTGATTTTTAAGTAGTAACATTAGCCCTTTTGATTTTGTGAAATGTATGATTGTAGGCAAACAGATTGCATAATTAAATTACCTACCTAAGTTTTTTTTAAAAAAGAATTCTATAAAAAAACCAAAAAATATGGTTGGTTTAAAGTTAAACTAAGTTATGGTATAAACCATACTTGGGCATGGAATAGCCATCGTGCCTTCTTTTTTTAATCATTTAGAAAGTGACGTTAAAAATCTCTTATACCACTCTTGAATTTGAGATAGCATCAAAATTTTATTCAATCCATTGAATATATAGAAAGCTACCCATTCAAGCAGTGTATGGCTTTTTAAGTATTACCCGACAGGAAAATCTACTTTTTTAGACCACTTTTGTCTTATAAGTACAACAATCAAGTGTTCAATAAGCTTCCCATACAAGTAACGCATACGTTTTCAAAAGGTTACCTAATAAAGAAATCTACCTTGTCATATAACTTTTGTCTCTTATAACTGTGCTAATGCTTTTATCACCTTATTGGGTGGATTTAAAACCCTAGAAGAAATCTTCACCATTTCTTCTTGGGCGCAACAAAATAGATACTACAAACCCATCGGTTTGTTAAATATAAATAATTTTTATGGTATATTCTTATTCTTTCTTGAAGGTGTTGTGTTGCAAGATTTTCTCCTTTTATTGACACAAAAAATCTTTGTTCATGCTAACACTGTGAATAAGTTGACTTGTTATAGGTATGTCAGCCTGAGTTCATTCCAACCACTTTTCAACTTAGATCGGATTATCACAAGGGGAAGAATAAGTTGACTTGTTATAGGTATGTCAGCCTGAGTTCATTCCAACCACTTTTCAACTTAGATCGGATTATGACAAGGGGAAGAAGGATGATAATGAGAAGAAAAAGGATGGTAACAACAAGAAAAATGATGAAGATAATAGCAAAAAGAGTAAAATGGTGGACTTCAATCTTCATCGATGGCTTTGAACCCTTCCCTTTCTTTGTGCTTTTTCTTTTTTCTTTTTTATTTACAATGTACTTATGCAAATTAATAAATAAAATAAGTATTTTATTTTAATTACATATTAATTGGTAAAAATGCTCACCGATATTAGAAATAATTATTAATATGAAATATTTTAGTAGAAAAGAATTTACTAATTTTGATATGATGCTAATCCTTTTTAAACTAGAGTAAATAATCTTGCATTGTTAAGACATAAAAATATTTTGTAAATAAGTAAAATATTTTTAAATAAGACACTTTTTTTGGAGATATGGGCAGAAATATCTTTTTTAGCCCCTAGTCCTTCGTGTAACTTTTGTATAAGCTTGAGCTTAGAATGCTCGTAAAATTTTCGTTGTAAAGGAAAAATATTAGCCTTCAGTGATATAGTCTAATGAAATCTCCTTTGTTGAAATGGATCATCATTATTTCTATACTAATATAAATCATTCCTTATCAGAGAAATAGAATGAAATACTATTAGTGTGTATCTGATTCTTCTAATTCTTTGTTTCATTTCCATCTTTTATAACTCTTATAATCTTCTTGGTTGACTTATATCCTCGATTCATGTGAGGCAAATAACTTAGCTTTATAACTTAAGTTGTTTGGACTTTTCATTAAGTTCCCCTGTCATTCACATAACCCTAATATAGAAGTATTATTTTTTAGGCTTTTTAACCTATAACAAGCACCTCACAAGAAAATTCATTCGTAAGAACATTTGCATATGGTGCAAGCATCTGCATACCTAGAAGGCACAAGTAACTCATGGGAAATATCAATCTTTAAGAAACATAGGTTTTAAGGAATATATTATAGTAACTCTTATAGAATGTTCATTCCCAATAGGGGTGGGCAAATTCGGATTCAGATTGGGTTTAGATGAATCCGATCAGGTTTCGGGTTGTTTAGGTTGTTCGGGTTGAGGAAAAAATATCCAAACATAATATGAATTTATAATCCAATCCGACCAGAATATTATTCGGGTCGGATCGGATAGGGTCAAAAATTCAGATTGAGTTTGGATAAGATTGGGTAGGGAGTATACATACATCGTGTCGGGTTTGGGTAATAAATAATCAAAAATCAAAATGAGTTGCTTTTCTTACTTCTGTTCCTTAAGGATAAACACTAACAGAAAGCTGCACTCCAAAAAAAAAAACAAAAAAAAAACATGAAACAAATATTCATTGTTGGGGCTAAGGGGCTGTTGGTTAGGCTTGGATCTAAGATGGTGGTGGTCGGTCAACTTTGAGACTGCACGATTGAAGTCAAATAAGATGCAGCAGCGGTTGTAGTGAAGCAGATTGCAGCGAGGTCACAGTGAAGTAAAGGTCGTGTTGCGGTGGAGAAAAGGTTGCATCATGGTGGCCTTGCTTCACGATGGTGAGATGGCTGGGTTGGGTTGGCTTCCTGACCAGCTGTTTGTGCACTGTATTTGATTGTTTTTTACTTTTTTGATCTTTTCTTGTGTGTTAGTTTAGATTAGATTGGTGAGTTTGTGTGTGTTGTGTTTTTGCAGTCGAGTAGATTAGATATTTAGGTTAAAATAATTTTTTTTTTATATTCTTCAACTCGATTAGATTTTTGGATTGGATCGTGTTTAATTCGATCTGATCATAATCTGATATGATCGTAATCCGATCGGGTTGAGCAAAACTCATTTGATTGGGTTACAACTTTAATCTGCATCCGATCTGAACCCGAAAAATTCAGATCGGATAGGATCGGGTCGGGTTATTTGCCCATCCTTAATTCCCAATCATACTTATGGCCCAAAAGTGCTATCTGCAGCTTATAAGGCATTAAGGCATTAGAAGATCTCAATTAAGGCATCATGTTTACACATTATACAAGGCTTACCATGTGAAAAAGCCTATTAAAAGGCATCATCTGTATGAATTATACATATACATTGGCATCCTTTACGAGAGTATCCATGTGTTAGGGCATGTACAACTTTGTGAAAACATATCATAAAGGCATCCTTTTTAGGTAGATCTTTGTTAGGGCTTACATAAATTCACGGGTATGCAATGACTTTTAGAAATAAAAAGTGCATTGATTTCTAATGAGGAAAGACTTATAATACACTTTTATTATTGCCTATGTGTTCTAGTTTACCCTTATTTTTTAAATATATTTTTTTAGCAATAATACTACTTAAGCCATTTCCGATTGATAGGTCGTGGAGGATCTGACCTTTATTGGTGGAGAACTGACAGTAACCATTGTCATGAGCTTATCAACTATAGATGGTCCTTACCATGGTGGTGAGGATTTAGTTGGAGTTGAAAGGTCTCTTTTCATATAGTCAGCTATCTTGAGTACGAGGTCTCGTACTTTGATGTCTCTTTGCTTGGTGACTTTTATGGTTTGCCACAGGTAGATCTATTTATGATCTTGCATGTGCCTTCATTTTTCCTCAAAGGCTTCAATCTAAGTTAAATGTGCCTTTAAAGATGTTTTTGCATCAATATTAGCCAGTGTAACTCGAATTGTAGGAATAGACAATTCAATTAGCGCGATTGCTTTAGCATTATATATAACGAAATATGGTGAGAAATCAGTTGACTCTCTTAACAAAGTTTTGTAAGTCCAAAGTGCATCTGTGAGTTGTACACATCATTTAGCCATGCATTCATGGCCTCAACTTGGTCATTACCTTGCGGATAATACAATGTCGACCTTTGGTGCTAGATGCTATAGTGGGTAAGGGTAGTGTTAACATGTTTTTTTATGAATGGTATGTCGTTGTCCATGATAATTTTGAGTGGTATGCCAAAGCACATGTGATGTCTTCATGTAAGAAAATCGTTATAACTATTTTAGTGGCTTTCCTCATGAGAATTGCTTTGATCCATTTGATCAAGTATTCTATGTCTATGATGATCCAAATATTAACATTCACAGGTGGATGAATAGGCGTATTAAATCCAATCCCCAAGTATGGAATGACCATGGATGGGTATGTTGGAAAGTCTCATGAATTTGGTAGGCATAACATTTCTTAGCAAACTTCTTAGCACCTTTTTCTATTAGAGGCTAATAATAGCTCACATTCAACAGCTTGCGGTATAACTTTCTTTGGCCTCGATGTTCTCTACACTCTCTATTGTGTACTTCATGTAAAGCTTTTTATGACTTATAATAACCAAAACACTTTAATGGTTTTTCATTGAACACTTTTCAAAATTACATAGCACCTTCCATGAAATATTTTTTGGCTATTTGTTCGATCTTATGTACGATTTAGAGGTAGTGTCTCATATTGTAAATAGTTAACATAAAGCTTTCTTTAATCTCAAATTTTACCACTTGATACAAGATGACTGTATCGCTCAGTTTGTGTCTTTATGCTAGATTAGTAATAGCTTGTCTTTTGGATCTTCCTATAAAGACAGACTTAAGGTTTTATTGCATAGGAAACTTTATGTATTTCAAGTTTCTCTTATTCTTGTCCGTGGACACATTTCTTAAAGATATCTCCTAGCATGCGCTTGTAAAGAACTCCTAGAATCAAGGAGTAATTCTTCTCTAGCTTGAGGTGGAAAGTCTTTATGGGATCAATCAATGTTTTTGTAATAGTAATGTATCTGTCTCATCTATTACTACTTCTTGTTCTAATCTTTCTATAAGGATTATTAGTTTGGCTTTTGTAAGATTATGAGTTGAGTTGTTTACTTCACTAGATTAATCTTAGCTTTTAGTGTGACTAGTAAATTGGCATATTTATTCCTTTGTCTTCTAACATGCTCCACTATGAAGTCTCAAAAGTTTATAAGAGTTTTGTAATATGTGTTCAATATAGAGCTAATGCTGGTTCTTTTACTGTAAAATCATCATGAATATGTTGGATTATCATATTTGAATCTCTTACAAGTTTTGACTCTATTGGCTCCTAGTGTCTTTGTTGTAAGTAGTTCGATACTTGCAATTCCATACTTTATTTTATTCTTAGTGCAAGTAAAATCTAAGTTGAGAGATAATGTTGAAGCTCATTCAACAAAATTAATAATGATCAACCTTGCCCTTCCTATTATTTTAGTTGAAAATCCATCAAAATAAACTTTCTATGAATTTTCATTTTCTAAAACAAAGCAATTCTACTATGAAAAATCGCAAGGAAGTTCTTGTAAGAAATATGTATCTTGATTTGCAAAAAGTGCAGCAATATTATCAATGACAACTTGCCGTTTGATAGTACTTGAAGTTACACACAATAACGAATTTTGCAAGGAGTAAAAGCTATCAAGCTAGCTTTTTAATAAGCATAGGCCTAAGTAATAAATAACGTAATGAGTCTGTCTTTACTATAAAATATAATTGGTGAGAGATAAAATCGTGTTTTAACCTTTGGTAAGTGTAAACAAGAGCTAGGCAAATATAATTGGTAAATTTATGATCATTTTCAAGATCTTCTCGAATGTCTCTTCATGCTCGTTTCTCTAAATAAATTAAGTTTTTTTTTTAAAAATAAACGTGTAAATGGAAATCATAGCTGTTAAACCTGGTATGAAGTGACAAATATAGAACAACTTCCCAATTACAGCTTCAATTCCTTCTAATTTCTTGGTGATGGCACAAAAATGATATTCTATATTTTGGTTGGATCAACATTCTTCTCGTGTTGATAAACTAGAAATCTAAGAAATTTTTCAGTTGACACACCAAAGGCACATTTCTTTAGATTCATCTTAAAATTATACTTAACACATCAATCAAATACCCTTTTTTTGAGTTAACTATTGTGTCTCTGGTAGAAGATTTGACCAGAATATCATCAACATAGTCTCCTACCTCCTTGTCGATCATGTCATGGAATACTTGCTATCGTGCCCTTTAGTATATGGCTCATACATTTTCAAGGGCAAATGGTATAAAAATGTAGTAAAAATTAACCACAAGTGTACTAAAAACAGTCTTCTCCCACATCTTTTAGTGCCATCTTAATCTAATTATATCCATTGAATCCATCTATAAATGATAGCAATCTATGAAAAAATGTTTGAGTTTATGAATATGTCCATGTTGGGTAGAGGAAACTTATTTTTTAGGCAAGCTTTATTTAAGTTTTGAAAATTCATGCAAATTCTGATTTGTCCAATTTTCTTCTTCACTAGTACAATGTTTGCCAATCATGGAGGATGCTTAATTGGCTTAATGAATCTGGCTATAATAAGTTTCTCTACCTATCCTTTGATCATCTTCTCCATCTTTAGATGAAAACTACTTATTTGTTTCATTGATTTACAATTTGACCAATCCTTTCTTCTCATTCTCGGTCAAACTAGAGTTGATTTACATACATTTTTGTATACTTTCCTCCTCCTTAAGATTTACTTTTTTTAATTCTTCATTGACAGCTATGGAACTATCTTACATGATTTTTGGTGCAAGTGATAGAATTTTTCTTCTACTTTTGTATTTACATATAAAAAGGTGACAAGTTGTTTATGTTGAGACCTTTCTTTAAAAAAAAGAAGACTAAGCCCCATACATCGTTATAAATAGTACACCACTTTCCCATTAGGTAGAACTTGCTTTTTATAAATTGGAATAACCTTGAATATTTGTCTTGGATTGCTAGAATGAGCATCTTGTAAGAAATCTAATTTGCAATTTGTTTTGACATGTTTTTATTGGTTTACTTTTAGGTCTTTTTCAATGTATTTCAAAAGTTTTATCCCTTGTGGCTTGGCAGCAATAGTTCATTCCCCTTCAAAAAATAATTCTTATAATTAAGCCTCAGCCATTTGATTTTTTTCATGATAGAATGGTGGGATTAGTAGCAATGCATATTGGTCTGGTTCTATTCTTTTCTTTCACACATTAATGGTATGTTTAAGGCCTTCTAAGCAAAATGTGGTATAAAGTATCAATATTCTTGTCATGAAAGACAGTTGAAGTGTGAAGCAGACCAACCTTCAAATCTAGTCGAACATATCCCTCTAGAGAGTTAGACAGATTACCAAATCTAAATATTGTAACCTTTGGGCAATAAATGTTCTTGATGGGCATTTTGGCTATTTCCAACACTATGGGTTTTTTTTTGGCTATTTTTAACACTGCCTTAGGAACAATCTTGATAAAGAAACCTATATCCAATAAAGCTCTTTTGACCAGTGCTTTATTGATCTCAGCTTATAAAAATAGTAGACATCATTAATTAGGATATATTAAGATAAGCCTGATTGATTTCTCCTTTAACTATATAGCACTTCAATCCATATTGAACAAAAACTCTTAACTAGTGCTTTAGTAGCTGCTATATGTGACTTTAAATTGTGTCCCAACTAATCAAATAAATATTTGAAATTATGCTTGCATTAGAGAGCACATAGCATAAGGTCATTATCTTTTAGTGTCTTTTATTCCTCTTTAGTATTATCTTTCATCACAACATCTATAGGTGAAACATTATCATTTGTAGTAAAATGAGCAACATTTATCATAGCTACTTGATCATTGTTGTGAGGTAGTAGGTGAAAATAAACATCTTGTTCCTTTCTTTGAAGTTGTAACGATTCATCTACTATCTTTTCTTTGATCATTTTGATGATATGGTGGCAATGCCTTGTGGGATGACAAAGGCTTTAATGTAGGCGACAAAGCTTTGAGTTTTTTCTATTTTATATCATTTAATAGTCTTGTTGGTTTAAATAGCTAGAGTAGCCTGTAAATAACATCAAATTCTTCTTTTATGGAAGGCAACTGAAAGATATTGAGGCTTTGTTTCTTGGCATCCTTTTCTTATATGGCTGGAAACATCTTTCAACTAAACTAGCTTGAGGAGCCTCCTACCTTTTAATAAAAGTATGTGTTGCTCTCACAGATAAAGTAGTTTTTTTGGCCTTTTTTAGTAATAGACTAAAGGTTGGGATGTTGTGATTCTTTAAAAATACTCGTTAGTCGTTCACCATGTTGTGAATGCAAATATAGGCTAATTCTTTCTCAAATTTAAGCTTATAGTATGCCAAAGCTAAATTTATAAAATGTTGACATAGTCCACTAAACCTTTCTTAGGCCCTTAAACAATCTTATTCAGATCCTCTATAGTTGTTCAGTTTTCAATTTGAAAATACTTCTAGCAAAACTTAAAAGCCATTTCATTCTAAAAGTGGATCGAACCAACTTCTAAATTAGCATACCAAGTATAAGCACAATCAGTGAAGGATTTAGAAAATTCTCTCAATTAAAGCTCCAGGTCAACAACATATTAGCCAAGAGTGTTAATGTAATGACTGATGTGTTATCTGGGATTGCCTTTTCAAACATCAAACAAGGTATATTGTAGCAATGATAACCTTCGTGATGAGACCTCTGTATGATCTCTTATGGATACAGTGGTAACGGAGAATTCAATATACTGGATATTTTTATTCTGGCATCACATGAGATTTATTACCTCTGTTAAGGTAATAGGTGTATCTCTATACTTGAGTCCAAAATTGAGGCGTTCTGTTCAATTTTAGAGAGGTATTCATAACTGATCGCATAAACAGCTCTCTTGGAGGGACAGACACTTGTCTATGACAAGGAATAGGTTCAATTTCTCTTGAATGGGCTTGTTGTGGTCGATCTTGGATGTTATTCTATAGGATGACTCGAGGTTGATCTTGTGGGTTGACTTGTCTTTGCCCTCGTTGCATGGCTACTTGTTGCTGACTATGTATTTCTATTACTATTTCTCAGATATAGTTCTTTTATGGTCTATAACTTCCTTAAAATTTTTGCATTCACCAATGCTCTGACGGTAGAAGTTATAACTCTTTTCGCTACTAGAAACCATCATCAAAATTCTAACCAAACTCTCTAGTGAAATCGCCAAATGTTTTAGTGCAGGAATTTCACTAGGCCACGCGTCGTAAGGATAGGCTCTTTCTTAATTAAAATAAAGTTGGACTTGAATGGAAATTGGGTCTAAGTGGTGTACAATTTGCTGAATTTTTGTGTAGTTGGAAGAGTAAGGTCTAAAAATATATTTAGGCATTGATAGAAAATATTCAAAACATTTGCATTTTTCATAGTTACAATTTCTAGGCTATTAAAATCCTAGCAATTTAATATTAGGCTATTGGCTCTCCATTATTCACTAGAGTATTTCGTTCCAACATCATTATTCATAACAGGTGTCATTATTGTTTAATCCCAAATTTGCCACTTAACAAAACATTAGCCAAAGTCAAAGTTGTAGCAAGAGCTTACTTGGGGCATATCAATGCCTAATTCGCTTTTGGTCTTTACTCTTCAAACCACACAATAGAATTAGGCAAATGCAAACCACTTAGCTTGAATGTTCATTCAGGCCTGATTTTATTTCAATTGAAAAAGAGCCTATCCTTGTGACACGTGGTCTTTGAATTCTCGCCCCAAAATAAATTTTACAATAATTTAATTGTTAATTAATTTGTAGAATATTACTGAATGTCATTGTCATACCATTCAACATACTTCATCAATAATTGTCATTCTGCTACCATTCATCGTCGTGCTTCACTGCTCGATAGTGTATTTTGATATTAAAATTAATACCAATGGAATCTTGGTCACAAGCTCAATGTTATGGAACTAATTTCTATGGCCAACAGAAGCTTGCTAGAGATATTGATACTGATATGTAGAGCTTGATAAATATTCCAACGATACTAAGTATGGCATCAATGGATAAAATATACAAATTTTTGACAGTTGTAGCGATGTTCAAAGGTAAAAATTAAAATCTTAATATAATAGAAATTATAATATAAAATAATTATATATAACACCGTCCATATTATACCAAACACAATTCTATATTAAATTTTGTACACTCTAATATAGTTGATTATAGTAAAATGCTATGCATCAAAGGCACTTTTAGTGTTATAACTTTTAAGTTACAGCTGCTCAATCTCACTACTAAATAGGGATTTAAAATGTTGGCAAACATTGACCACTTAAAATGACAGGATTGCCCTTTAGAAGTAGTTAGTTTTAGAAAGCCATATATTTATGGTTAATTTTTTCCTTCCAAAGGCAATGTTTGTTAACGTAATAAAGAAAGAATAATGTTATTTTACTTAATTGGAATACTTAGTTTATATTCTATCTAATAGTTAATTATTAAGTTTTATTATTTTTAATTCAAATGATGAATCTGTTGATGACATATCAGTTAGCATACAACGTAATTATTCCAACCGACGAAGAAAAGAACTACAATAAAATTCCTAAAAGTGAATCATTTGAGGAAACGCAGTAGCTCTGGACTCAAGTTGTGATTAGGTCCATATCGAAAAGACACTAATAATATCGTTTATGGGCTCAAACCTTGTTGCCCCACAGATAGGATTGGATTATCTAATTGCATTTGCATCCCAAACACATTTTAGTATTTGCACTTTTTCTTTTATTGGTTAGAAAGTAGCTGCCCCCTAAAATAGTTTCTGACCGTACATTTTCTCAAGAGACCGAATAGTCAAATTTAGTAAAAAATTTTTTACTCCGTAGACCCATGAAAATGCCTAAATTATCTTTAATCTTCTTTGTGTTCTCTACACCGGTGATAATATTAGAAACTCTCTCTTAAGATCAAGATCTCTCACAAACCCTTTCTTTCCAATGTGACTTATCAAGGTTACTCGAGTGACTTTCGCTTGGGATTCTAACTAAACTCTTGATGCAGAAGAAAACTTTTCACACCTCCAATCTACAGTCTTTTGATCTAAATTAGTTGTTAGATATGTATCACATTGAGACTAAAAAGTAAAGTTGAATGCGAAGAAGATTGTTTGATTAATTAGTTGGTATCTTTGTAATGTACCTGAAGGATTTGCAACATCTTTACTTTTGCTCAATTTAGTGGAAAAGGGAGTGATTGGGAGTAACCATACGTACTGCTAATTGCAGAATTTGATAACCTCAGTTTCCATCTATTTCATTGGGCAATAGTGAGCCATGTGAATTGTCTCTGATGACCTATGAACTCCAGAAGAGGATGGGTGTGAAAAACAGTGTAAAACGTAATGTTATTTGATTTTAATTATACACGTTGTCCTCAACGGTAATTTACTCGTTCGGTATTTTGGTCATAAAATTTTGAAAATTTAGGTGTTGGGAGTATTCGTTTGGGTGTAGATAGTGTCATCCTTTTGAATATCCCTTACTTTTTTTAAGTTCATTTTCGTTGCTTTTATACACATGGACGAGTCAAAAGCTTAGTGTAGAATTCCTGCGATGATAGGCCCCTCTTGAATTAAAGGCGTTTGGCTTTTGTATGGAATTTTTGTGCAGATCAGATTTGAGTCGGTGAATCTGTTGTGGTTCGTTTAATTTAGCATGTAGTCTTGTTAAAGAGTGCTTGGACTAAAAGAAGAGGAAGCACTTTAACGACAGTTTTGTTAGGATGTGTGTAAGCACTTTGAGGACAGATTTGTTATATCCCATTACGGGAGAGGCAAAAGAACATGGCCAGCCCATATTGTTGCGTGAGAGATTGACATCATTATGCTTTTCCAAAATGAAAAGATATGTCTGACAAATGCATTTTGGGTCCACTACCTTATAATAGTAAGTCTTTTTATTTTATTGTTTTTAACAAAGGACCCCCCTAAGTTACGGACGTTGTAACTTACGGGCGTTGTCTTTTGTTCATTTTGTTTTGTTTGTAAAACTTCATTCAGGCCCCTTATATTTTATTTTATTTATAATTTATTTATAAATATTATAAATATTTTTAAATTTATTCATAAATTTTTAAAATATCAAGTTTACTCTTATAATTTTTAAATTTCTAAAATACCCTCCATTTAATTAAAAAATATAATAATTATTAAATAAATTATAATTATAATGATTATATTATTATTATTATTTTAAATGGATTATTATTATTATTAACAACAACAATAAAAGGTATTATTATTATAATTAATACATTAACAATAATTAATAATAATTTTTTTATTTAACAATAATAATTATTAATAATTAATTTTTTTATTAATAATAATAATTAATAGTAATAATTATTAATTATTAACAATTTAACTAAAAAATCTTTATTAATTATTGTTAATATATTAATTAATTATAAACACATCTCTAAATCCACACTCTCTATTTTCCCATCACACTCTCTCTTTTCCCCCACCTTCCGATCAAGATCACTCTCACTCTCTAGACCCCAAGTCATCAAATCTATTCACTCATCTTCTCAACATAACATTGCATCAACAATACCCCCAACAAATTTGTCAACACCACTTCCTTCACAAGGAGCCAAGGTACTTCCCTTCGTTCTCTCCATCTCTATTGGCTTCATCCTCTGTTTCCTTGTCCCTAAATAAATAAATAAATAAAAATAATTATTATTGTTAATAATTTAATTAAAAAATTATTATTAATTATTGTCATATTATGAATTGAATTTGAAGTGTTGTATAAAAATTTAATTCAAATGGATTGGATTTGAATATAAGTATATTTAGATTATTATTTTGTATTTTAATTATTGTGATTATTATTATTATTCAAAAATTAATTAACAATTATTATTATTATTGTTAACAATTTAACTAAAAAATTATTATCAATTATTATTAATATATATAATTAATTATAATACCTTTTATTGTTGTTAATAATAATAATAATCTGTGTAAAATTAAAATTATATTATTATAATCATAATTATAATTATAATCCATTAATAATAATTATATTTTTTAATTAAATAAAAGATTTTTTAGAATTTAAAAATTATAAAAATAAATTTAATATTCTAAATATTTATGAATAAATTTAAAAAATTTTATAATATTTATAAATAAAGTAGAATATCTTTTAATCCATAATTATTAAATTCAATCCATAATTATTAATAATAATTATTGTTAACTAAAAAATTATTATTAATTATTGTTAATGTATTAATTATAATAATAATATCTTTTATTGTTGTTGTTAATAATAATAATAATAATAATAATCTATTTTAAATAATAATAATATAATAATTATAATTATAATTTATTTAATAATTATTATATTTTTTAATTAAATGAAGGATATTTTAGAAATTTAAAAATTAGAAGAGTAAACTTAATATTTTAAAAATTTATGAATAAATTTAAAAAATTTTATAATATTTATAAATAAATTATAAATAAAATAGAATGTAAGGGGCTTGAATGAAGTTTTATAAAAAAAAACAAAATAAACAAAAGACAACTCCTGTAAGTTACGTTAAACGCATATATTGTCACCGGTGCTCAGTTTTCTTGAAGAAAAAGATGCTTATGGAAATGAAAAGGCAGATTCCTCTAAATCTAAGTGTCTAATTAACGTTTATAAAAGCCAACTAATACATTCACGCCAGGACATTCCTAGAATTGAGGGGGCAACCGAGAATTTCTTTTAATGCAAATAAGCCAATACTGTATATAGAATAAAATAAAGTGGTATATATTTAGAAGATCTATAGCAGCTCATTTCGTATGCTTGAACTGTTACATCACCTTTGAAAATAAATGTGCTACCACTTGAAACGAAAAGAGAGGGAGGTGATTTTCAGGAAATTGGAATTTGGCAACATAATAATGCACACGTTGACGTGTTAATTTTCCAAAAGATGCGTCGTTTTGTGTCTTTGCGTGAAAAGATGCAATTAAAAAGGAAAGAAAAGGATAGTGGGATGATGGACCGTATTTGCTGCATTTCTTGTGACAACATGCAATAATTAAAGCGAGCACTTCACCTTTTGCTGGGTGATGTTATGTTGCGTGTGATATAATATACAGTAACTCTTATGTTAACACTTATAATTAAAAAATTATAATATGTAAAATAATTAAAATAATAATTGAATTGTCATAAATGATAACTCATAAATTTATTGTAAGTTATATTATATGTAGTATAATCTAACACTGTTCTTTTTATATGTCAAAACTATATATGTATTTTATCTTTTTAATGGTATTAATAGGTTTAAGTCATTATTACAATGGTAATTTATAATTATTGAATTAATTTAGGGTCTCTCTATGATGCAGTTTTTTTTTCTGGGATATTAATAATGAAATAAATGTTCACTTTTAAATTTTGATCAATAGTGTAAAATATTTAGATAAATAAAAAGATATAAATTCTTTTAAAATATTGTACTAATTAACAATTCGCATTGATTTATAAGAAGCTTAATTTATTTTGGATTCATCAACTTAATTTTAAAGATTATCTATTTTTTGTTAATTAACTAATTATTTATGCACTTAATTAAACTAATGACAGAAATTAAAATGTTTAGATCCTAGGATTTAGAGCAACACCATTATCAATTTTATATAAAAAAAAATCATACAATATCATGAAAAACATCATTTAATATATCCTTTTCGTCTTTTTCGTGTTCACGTTTTAGGGTCATGTCAAAATTTAATCAACCCTACTTGTAGATGAAAATTCGTTAGTTAATTCCAAAGAGGATTTGATCTTTAATAGAAAGTGTGAAATTGTGAATAGTTATGTCTCATAGATTTATTTCTCATAATAACATAATTCTGACTACTTTTTAGACCTTACGATTTTATAGGTTCAGTTTTGTAATGCTGTATCTTTAAAAATAATTGCTATTAGCTGTGCTGTAAAAATAATCAGCTGTGAAGAAAATCAGTTAAGTGTTTGCTAAATTTTATTTTCAAAAGTATTGTGAATTTTGAAAGTAGTTATGAGTATTTGGTAAATCTCATTATTAAACTGCTATAAGAAAATAACTGACTAAAATATACATAATGTAGAATAAAATTTACTTACACATATAAAAATGTTCACATACAATATCTTAATTGTGTATTATAATAATTTTAACTAAAAATAAAATTTATACTTTATTGATTTTTTTCTTTTATTTTTTTAATCTTAAAACAATTGATAATTAAAAAATCAACTACAATTTTCATTCAATAACATCAAGTAAAATATAACTAGGTATTCCAAAAATAAACATAAAAAAAATGTAATGAGCTACAAAAACTCAAAATGAAAACAAATAATAGATTGCATGCAATATTATATTTATATTAAACTTGCAGCAATATTATTTTTTAGAAAAAAAAATTATTAAATTACTGATTTTGTTTCCAATTTAAATAAGAATAATTTGGGGTTTAGGTAATAATTGTAAGGATATTTATGAAATTTTATTAAAGGACAAAATTGATTTTCAAAATTAGAATTTAAAAGCTACTTCGTAATTCTTCCATTCTTTTCAAAATCAGCTGTAAGAGGGGCTGATTTTGGTAAAAGTGATTTTGAATTTTTTTTACCAAACACCAAAATTAGCTTTTAAATTTTTTAAATCACTTTTAACTCTCCCAAAAGCAATCCCAAACGGGCCTATAGTGTATTAGAAAATAATACTATTAAACCATATGATTTGTGTATTCTCTTTTATATATATATATATGTTGATTTTATTATTATAGAAGGATGACTACATGCTTACAAACACACACTAGGGGAGGACGCTATTCGACTATACCTTGACCTAAACCATGGAGTCCCTTTTATAGGCACCAAGGGAAGCTCTTATGCACATTGTTTACATTATTTATCTTTATCTCTAAGAAATTTACTTTACAACTCACTATTACTACTTTATAGGCCAATATTTGAAGACATCCTGACGCTTAGGCTAATCAATGGGTTCCATATAACCCACAATACTATTGTAATTGTTCAGCTCAGAGATATTTGGGGAAGAAGCAAACCCCACCCCCCTTCATCAACCATCAACCCTTGTTGTACCTTTGGCTTGTGTAGATGAGATTGGGTTTGAAAAAAATAGTCACAGGATACATGTTTAACCAATACCAAAACACATAATAGGCTGAGGAAATTATGTCACAGATAACATAATGTCCTCAATTAATATTTTTGTCGATCCTATTTTGAAATTCTGACGGTGTATTTATATATATATATATATAGTGTCTACTCGCTTTTAGAAGATCTATGGCAGCTCATGTCGTATGCTTAACTGTTTTATCACCTTTGAAAATAAATGTGCTATCACTTGTGAAAAAAAAGAAGGTAAGGTGATCTCTAGGAAATTGGAATTTGGCAACATAATTACGCACACATTGACATGTTAATTTTCCAAAGATGTGTCATTTTGCGTCTTTCCGTGAAAAGATGCAATTAAAAAGTAAAAAAGATAATTGGGATGATGGAGCATATTTGTTGCAATTCTTGTGACAACATGCAATATTTAAAGCGATCACTTCACTATTTGCTGGGGGGAAATTTACAAAAATAACCAAAAAAATTCTCAATTTTTAAATATTACCTCCCCAATATTTTCATATCATAATTAACCAAAATTATTTATTTTGCCCCAAATTACCCTTCCCATTCCCACACTCAAGCTCTCACAAACAACACTCAAACTTTTTGCTCGTGAACGAAAAATGACGACCGGCAACTGGCAACGGCAACGGTGATAGCAATAGAAAGAGCGATAGCCATGACTTATACAAAACTTGCTTCAATCCACCTTAATCTATCTAAATTGGAAATAGATCAAAGAAATTGAAAAAAACCCAAACCCTAAGTAAGGAAATTTCAACATTCCATAATGATTTGAGTGAATTTGATTGGGATTGTAGGTGATTATAGGTTGTTAGAGTGGTGTAATAAAAAAAATTTAATTAGAATGATGAGTTATAACTATTGCACATTATGTGTTTGATGAAATTCCATTTAGATTGTTTATGTTTAGTTTTTGTACAAGGAAGGTGTGATGGCAAATTTGTTGAGTTGTATGCATTGTTTGTTGTATATGGAGTTTGATGGAGAGTAAAATTAGTGGTCGGGAAAAAAATGTAATACGAGGCCGACGACGGAGATGCTAGCGCGCGACAGGAGCTCGCCCGGGGGACATAGGCCTATCGCCCACGCGAGAGCGATATGCCCCTACACTTGAGCGACAGGCTCTTGTTGCACTTGAGCGACAGGCTCTTGTTGCGCTTGGGCTCGTGTGAGTGACAAGCGACTTCGCGTGCCATCGTATGACAGGCTTTCCTATCGCACCAAAAGGCTCTGCCTCTTCGTGTGACAAGAGCCTGTTGCACCAAGAAGTAGTGTACCTATTGGTGCGACCGGCGCCTAGTCTCACCACATGATTGGGTTTTTTTTTTTTAATGTTGTTGTTGTTATTATTATGAATTTATTAACATATAATTGTGTGATATAACAATTTAATTTTGTTTTCCATTACAGATAAATTGCGAATTCGAAAATAGAAGAGCATAATCCACCTGGACCGACAAGTGAACTAGGCATCATAAAAATACCTTATGGCCATCACTTCCCCGGACGTATCACAAGTATGTGTAAATTAGATACAATCGTAAAAGCCATCCGAGATAAATTAACAAAATGACAGTTGAAACTGTTTAAGGACGACATATTTAGACATTTCCTAGAGTGCCAAAAGTATCTTTTCAGTGGCGTAATTGTGCATAATGTACTGCTAAGGCAAGTGTTTCATGCGGAATGTAATGAAAAAGATCAAATGTGGTTTCAAATTGGTGAGAATTTGATATGCTTATCGGTTGGAGAATGATGCCTAGTAACGGGACTTTGCTATGGCGAAGATGTCGTACTAAAAAAGCAAAAGACGGTGCATAGGTTACTTCACAAGTATTTCAACGGTTTGTTTCGGAAGATTAATCTTGGACAATTCAATACAAGATTTATGGACTTAGACTTCAAGGATATGGATGACATCGATGTACTAAAGATCGCTCTGTTTTGCTTTGCAGACAGAGTACTTAATGGAAGAAAAGATCATTATCAAATTAATTTCTAGTTGTTGAACGACGTTGATGAGATTGATCACTTTCGAAGTCGTCCGTAGGGTCGTTTGTCGTGGGAAATGATATACGATAGCCTTGACAATGTATTGAATGGAAAAGCCGAGAAATTTAATAAGGCTTATGAAGACAAACTAAAACATAACATTGAAAAATACAATGTTTACGGCTTTATGTCTAGAGTGTATGTATGTGGAGAAAATATTTTATGACTTTGTTTTGTAGTAATGAATATTTATTGACATGTTTTATGACTATATTTTTTTTTCATGTAGGCATGGATTTTTGAGGCGATTGGAGGATTGCTAGTAGAATGGGTTGTGAAAATCAGGAAGAAAATTCCTCGAATCGTATAGTGAAAACCTATAGCTTCTTTTAAGATAAACTTTACTAAGGTGTATTCATATCTGAATGACAACTCTCATCATGTAAATAATATATAATTGTTAATGTATGTATATAACTACTTTACACCTTAAACGCTGTACTAGATAATTATACGAACTTAAAATATGGTATTTTCTATAGCAGGGAAATATTTTACAAACTATCTATCCGGACGCAAAGAAAAAAGTGTCAACATATTAGAAGAGTGTGGATGATTACGTGCCATATATCCCAAGCTGGGTCCGTGATGTGGGTATCTCTTACTGCATCGTACCATCATGTAAAAGATAATCTTGCTGTAGAGATTTTTTCACTTGGTTTTTACTTATTTTGTATGTTACTTTGTGTAGCATCAACCTTCAATCAACGCACCACCAATGACAAAGAGAAAAGAGGAGGAACACGAGACCACGAACCCAACACCGACGTAGCAAAATTTTGTTGAGGATGAGCTTCCTGCCGGCGAACATAATGAATCCATGCATGATTATGATAACACACCAAATTTAGAGATTAATTTTTGTTGTAAAAGATCATTTCTTTTTCAAATATATTTGATTTTTGCACTCTCTCTTTATATTTTTTGTTTCATGATAATAAAAAAGGACAAAGTTCCATTATGATTCTTTCATTCGACGGATGGACAACATTGACCGTTCTATTCATGAACTGAGGTTGGAGTTTTAGGCTGAGCGAAGAGAACAACAATAGTTTAGAGAAACAATCATGAGATTTATGGCTTCGTTCAGTGATGGTTCTTCGAAGCGCTCATATAATGGTTCTCCGATTGGCCGATCGCACGTGATAAGTAAGTTTAACAAGCAACAGTTATGTTCTTGTAGTTGAAAATACGATGTTAGTTTAATATTCTGTATTTATCAAATTGACAAGTCCCAAATGACTATGTTCCGTACATTGATGTTGACAGACATGATGATCAAACTCCCATGTCGTTGTATAGTCTGTATGGAGACGTAAGTGATAACAGTGGGTAGATCCTCACGAAGGCGCCTCCTGGTGTAAGTAAGTTTGGATGTTTGTATAAACCATCACATGTGTTTAGCAGTCCTTACTTCGTTCTTTCTTTCAAGAGAGTTAAGAATGTCAGGTTTCCTTTCCTATTTGAAATAACGGACCGTGAGATTGATAAAAGAACGAGTGTTGATATAAATCCGCTAAGGGATCTTAAAGATTCGAGGCTATTTGAGGAGTTTGATCAGTGGTTTGTTGGTAGGATTACTGTAGATCGTCCCATTCAATGGTCCAAATAATTCTTCAAAATACTATTTAGCAATGCTTCAATGGGGTGGCTTGGTGACGAGGTTGGTGTTGTTAATGGTCAAAATGTTGAACTGTTGTTTATTTTACTTTTTGTACAAAATACTATTATAAGTTGACTTATTTTATTCATCCACAGCATATTCATGCATATTTCTTCTTGATCAGTGAGAAGCAACGACAATATTCAAATGCCTTACCTCAGAGGGTCATGCATACAGACACATTTTTTTGTGTAATGAGTTCATCAATTGATTAGTCATTTATTATAATTTCCTATCTTATTATGTCTCGAAATCTTGTTAATTTGTTAATTCTCGGGTAATATATGTAATAGGTGTTTTTGAAGCAGTTATGGAACAATGGTGACTGTAATGTCTATTCATTATAATATTGCAATAACTTAAACAGCTCATTGGTGGGCGGGAAGATATAATGTCGAAACGATTCATGGACATTAACGTGGTTCGTAATGCTACTAAATCTTATGTACTATATTTTTTTAACGATGTTTGGGCATATAAAATATGATGAATATATTAATTTTTTTTGCACAGTTTATCCCTATGTTTCTGGGTGGTGATCATTGGGTAGTGGCATGAGTAGACCTTTGCGCAAAGAGGATACGAATTTACGACTCGTTAGTGGCACTTTGCGACAACAAAACATACTTGCGTCAATTCAAGCCACTAAATGTCATCTTCCCGCAATGGCTTCAAGATGTCGGATTCTACAACAGTCGATCTGAGATACAAAGTGCCAGCTCTTGGAAAGTAAGTATTATTAAAAATGTGCTACAACAAGAGCCTGGAAGTGGTGATTACGACATTTTTATGTTGATGTTTATAATGTATTTGATGTTCCGATGCAAACTTGATTTTGATAGTAGCCACGGGCAATATTTAAGGAAGAAAATTGCTGTAGCTATATTTAATGACGATATTGGATTGTAAGTCATTGTACTTTCTTGAATGTTGATGTGTGGATATAGTATATTCTAATAGATGTAAATTTTTGTTGCACTGATGTGTTTGGGCATAAGTAACTCTCATTGTATTGTACGAGTTAATATGCAATTGGACACAAAATAAAATACTTCATAACATATAATTGTTAAGCACACAAAAAAAAAGTTGAAAATACATAATTAATTGGAACGATACAATTAGTTTGAATTAGATGCAATGGGATTCTTACATCTCTTGCGGTTATAGCCCAGTTCATTATACCGCCCGCATCTCATCTCGAGGTGAGTAACTGTACCCTTATTTGCTTTGGTCAAAACATGAGAGTATTTAGAGAGTAAGTTGTACGATTATGCAGGGTTCTTGCGTACTATTTCAAGACCAATTTCTTTGACCCGATATGCTTGCTGATACGTTAACTGGACACCGAATTCCTGCTGCATGTTTGCTCTAATGTCATTTGGAGTATATATCCATTTATCTTGGATAAATTTATCCATGATAAGGTGACTAACAATTCGACTCCTTACTTGACGGAGACCACTAGGCAATACCTCATTAGAACAAGTGTGTTCATTATCAACTTTTTTTACAACCCAAAGAACATTCTGCTCATTCGAGCCTCTCGTTGGTTGCATACGCCATTTACATGATTCCGAAGAACAATGGGCCTCAAAGTATGTTGTTGTGGACCGTGCAATCTTGATAATGAACTTATCTCTCAAGGCAACTTTGTGCAGTTCTAGTATTAACTCGTTCTTCTCAGCGAACAACTTACCCACACTAATATTAACAGAAGTACAACTTCTAACTAAATTGGAGCAACCAAGTTTGAAGGCAAAACTATAGCAAGACTCACGAGGGGATCAACTATTGCCCGCCTCCTCGAGCGGGGCATTGGAGGAACATGTCAGTTCTCTTTATTATTAACAAGAATATCATGTTGATGCTCATCTTCGTCATTAATAGGTATATCGGAATGAACGATACCCCCATCATCAATAGGATTATCATTGTTGCGGAAATCATTGTTATGGAATAGAGAGTAATGTGGGCTTAACGATGTCATTAGTGGTAACACTTCTTTTTCAACCTCCGCTAATGTAATGCCGTTCTCATCAAAGGTGTCATTGTTTTCATGGAATGGAGAGTAATGTTACCGCAACAACATCGGCTGTGCTAACCCCTCATTTTCAATATCGGGGACAGAGTCATTTGCTCTAAACGAACTTTCAGTTTCTATAAGTGGCTCAGGATCTTCGGCCGGAACTTAAGGAGCTGTGGTGACAAATATAGGAATGCATCCATAGTTAACCATATCAGTAGCCATGTGCGATACAACCTTTACAATTTCATCATTAAATATGTCTATAGGTAGTGAACATGCATGATAGATTGTGTTACTCGACCTCAAAGTTGTCTTCATCATCATACTATATTCGTTAGGATTTATTTGCGAAACTTCATACACTCTTGCTCGAAATTGATCAAATGTACAATCTTTTCGAACTAAAAATGCTGTATTCTTGCTGTTCACATACTCTATACGGCCATCTTCCAACGTCTCCCGCCAACCGTCGTAACACAATTAAAACACGACCGAATCCATTCAACGTAAAGATCATTAAAAGAAATAAAATAAATTAGATTACACGCTACAAAATAAAGTGAATACACGGCACATAGATTCTTATCGCACTTAAGTTCAGGCAAAATTTTAGTTCAACCATGTGGTACAATTAAATACACAATTTTGGATTTCATTTGTCTCGTCACAAGCTTTGAAACAGTATATTATACGTTTAAAACGGACACATGTAGCCTAAGTTATGACTTTCAGAAATATCTAAATTTTAGTGAGACAGGCCACTTTGGTGAGACAGACAGTAAGATAGGTGCCTGTCTCACATAAACACAGAATTGGTTATGTGTTACGGGCACTTGTCCTACTACTTGTCTCACATAAACATAGAACTGGTTATGTATGACAGGCATCTGTCCTACTGCATTTCTCTCACATAAACAGTTATGTGTTTATGTGAGGTAGGCACCTGTCCCACTGCCTGTCTCACTTGTTCTGAGCTTTGGTTTTTGCTCGGGTTTTTGATGTTTTAAATCATTTTTTTTCCTTTTCTCAACTCAAGCTAAGTACTTTATGAATCCCATTGTTTTATGAATGAAAAATAATAACATTTACAACAAAACCTACTTCAATTTCAAAATTATTTGCCAAACTCAATATATTAAAAGTTTATATTGTATAAGAACATTAACCTTAACAAGTTTTCCAATTGATGATTGTATCTTCAATTATGCAATACTTGTTTGGTGGAATTTGTTGATTTGTTGAGAATGATGAAGATTTGTTAAGTTGTTGAGGGTTGAAAGCTTTTAAGTTTGTTGGAAATTGTTAAGTGGCATGTGTTTGAAAATTTATTGAAAGTAACGAGGGTAAGTTGGTCCAATAATAGAGTATTTGGCTAATTATGATAGAGAAAAATTTAGTAGGCTATATTTGAAAATTACAAATTATTTTGGTTATTTTTGTAAATTTCCCTTTGCTAGGTGATGTTATGTTACTCGTGATATAATACACAGTAACTCTTATGTTAACACTTATAATTAAAAAAAGGATTTTACTATCTTACAATTAGTATAAGGTACAGTCACTCACAAATATGGATGTGGACCCCACATGAGACCCACATTACTTAGAGAGGTTGTACTTTACAATAATTGTAAGGTAGCAGCTCCCTTAAAAAAATTATAATATATAAAATAATTAAAATAATAACTAAATTGTCATAAATGATAACTCATAAATTTATTGTAAGTTATATTATATGTAGTATAGTCTAACATTGTTCTTTTATATGTCAAAGTATTTATGTATTTTATCTTTTTAATGGTATTAACAAGTTTAAGTCATTATCACAATGGCAATTTATAATTATTGAATTAATTTAGGGTCTCTCTATGATGCGGTTATTTTTTCTGCGATATTAATAATGAAATAAATGTTCACTTTTAAATTTTGATCAATAGTGTAAAATATTTGGATAAATAAAAAGATATAAATTCTTTAGAAATTTCAACACCTAGTGCCCTAAGGTCAACTGATTTAGAAGTCACTGGCCTAAGACTCGCTATATAGGTTAAAAATGTAATATTTTAAAATATGTGTGAATAATTTGCTGTCTAAAGATAGAATTTTTAATGAATTTTAGAACGAAAATGTTGTTTTCTTTTGATGAAGCCCTATAAGTATTGTGTTGATTACTTGAGCACAAAAGAAGGTTTGGTGATGTCCTATATAATGAGTGAACGACAAAGAGTTAAAGAAGTTTGGAAGAGTTTATTTATTTGGTAGTTTAGAGGTTCGATAAACAACTATTAACTTGCTTGTGAATTTTGTAAATCTTAATTTAATATATCACTTTAATTGATAGGGTCTAGCAATAAGCTAGTTGAAAGGTGTGATTAGTGTTAAAAATTATATGTTCATTAAGAGGTAAAAATGTTATTTGATGCTTTTATTATAATTTACATTTATAATTATGTAACATATTATGAAATTTTAATTATTTTTCTAAATATTTGATTTTATGTATTTTTATGTGTTTATTAGGTAAAAATAATAATTTTACGCAATTCGAGGCTCCAAACAAATGTACGGATGAAAAATTTGGATTTCGAAAGACTGAGAAGTTTAGAGGATTCATGACTTTTTCTGTAAAATTATAATTTTTACCACGTTAAGTGTGGTAATTGAGAAATTATAAGTTTTTACTATGTTGGGTGTGGTAATTGTCAATGAAATGAGTTAGATGTGTTTAAGTAGATTAAGTTAGGTTTATGTTTTGTTAGTGGGACACGTATATGGCTATGATATAAATGACTTTATTTATTTATTTAATGTGGATTAATCATGTATTAGTATAAATAGATACAGGGGGAACACACCGCTCTACAACTTTTCTTCACTTCTTTCCCCTCAAATTCTTATTCTCATCTCTCTTTTAATAAATTTTCAATAAATAAAATTAGTTTTATTTTCAATTTTCAAATACCCTTTTTTAAATTATGCATAATTTAATTTTAATTATGATTTTTTCAATCATGCTTAGCTGAATATTAATAGTTATGGGTGAAACTCTTAGTAAAAAAAAAATGATTTAATCAAATTCTATTTTTAATCATATAAATTAAATTATTTTCTATCTAATTTTATCCATATTTTATATTTTAAAATTTTGATTTATTATAGACAAACATAGGAGTTTGACATAATAAATTCTTAATATCTTAGTATACAGTATGAAAAAATGGTATTTTGAATTATTGTAGATAAGTTAAAATTTGGCACACTAAGTACTTAATCCATAATAAAATTAATGAGAAAATAATTATAATTTATACAATTAATCTTTTGGGCAATAAAATAAAAATAATAAGAATTTATTAAATTGTATTTATTACTAAGAGTGGATCCATGACCTTAACTAATTTAATTTCATAGTTTTGCTTAAATTAAGTTGCATATATTTAAACTTTATTTTTATTTTTTTAGATAAGTTAAAATAAATAAATAAAATTTTTTCTCTGTGGATCAACCTCGTACTCATTGAGCTATATTATAACTAGACACTCTTATACTTGAGAGTAAATTAAACACTTTTGAGTCGTGTCATTGGATCTTAAATCCAATGTTGGACTTATATGTGAATAATTATGTATTGTGGACTGTCATATAAACATAAGCGCAATTAAAAGTTATCTGTTAAGATTTTTTATAATATGATCTTAATGTATCTAATAGGTGTGAACCTTTAATATGTGAAGACTGAAGAGTGGTTTTTATTTGCATGATTGGCTGACATAGGAATAATTAAAGATAACAGAAAAAATTGTTTATATAAGTGGTAATGGTTCTTAGATCATACATATTTTTCTATTCTTTCTGACATTCTGTCATAAGAGAAAGAGTACAAAGAAAATTAAAGAATTTTCTAAGAAAATGTGTTGATTTGTAAGATCAACCCCATGGTTTTAGAGAGTAACTTAGTGTTATACATTCAGGTATATTTCTACATATTTTGTTATTGATTTTTAGTGATACAATATTGGTGATACAATATGAATGTTTATAGATTATAAGTGATGATTTTTACTAAAGAATTTCTTATTCTAACACACCTTGCATGATAAGGTAGAGAAAAATACACGTGATAGGAGATGTCAGTTGTGCAAACTTTGACCAAAGCTTGCATGCTCTCATCTAGTTTTTTACCATCGATCAATTATACATTTAGCTAGAGAGAATTTAGACAAAATTTCATGGAATAATTATAAATAACTAAACAAAGACTAACTTGCGTGTCAATGCGTGTCCTTTTGCTACCACAATAACTCAACCAGCACAAGAATGAAAATACTCAACAGATCCACTATTAATCAAGGGTGAAATTATACGGAGGCTTGGCCGGCGAAGCCACGAGAATTAAAGAGAGAGAGAAACAGAAAAAAAGAAAAAGAAAAAGAAAGAAAAGACCGAATCGAAATTTTACCAACTTATATACACATTTTATATGGTTGGCCCCCTGTATTCTATAGATTTTACATATTATAGCCTTCCCAATTTTATACTTTTTGCATTATGGCCCCATCAAACCAAAACACGGTTCTGCCGTTGTCCACCATCGCAAGGTTTTGAATCTTGCCCTTGATATTGCAAGAGGTAAGGACTGTAACTATCATTCAATACAAAGTTTTTTTATGTAGTAAATTTATTATTCACTAAGTTAATTTAGAAATTTAATTCTTGCATACCAATCAAGCACTTATTCGGTTTAGAAGAGAAAAGAATGTTCTAAAATTTGAAATGGAAATCATTGACATGGTAAAAATGATAAATTTATTTCTCATCCTTAGATTTGGTTTCAATGCCTTATTTTATCCTGATAGTTTGTAAAATACGTCCAACGCATCCACACCTCACAACTTTTGCATAATTTGAAACTTTTGTCTATGATGAATTTGGATTTGGGTCCAATCATCTCAAATAGACTTTTTTTTTTTTTTTAATTCACACTAAATTCAAATAAATGAACAAAAAAATTTAAGTAAAAAAGCTCATAGTGAATTATTTAAAAATTTATTTCATGTAATTTTTCAAAGTTAATTTGTAAGCTCCCACTTTGAAGGTGTTCTCAGTGTACGCCTTTTCTTTATTTATCACAACTCTTCTCTCTCTTCACTCTTTATTTGTATTCCACTGACTAATTGGAATTCGGAAAGAGGAAGGAAATAATGAAGGTGTTACATAATTCATATAAACTAAGCAATCAGACTTTGTTCGTAGTTTCTCAATAAGGAGATTGTCAATAGCGGTGCCAGAACTCAATCTAGGGTTACGTTCAAACAATAATATAATTTAAAAATAGTATATAAAATAAGAATTCATTAACACATTCAATTCAATACATTTATAACTTTACGTTCAAACAATAATATAATTTAAAAATAGTATATAAAATAAAAATTCATTAACACATTCAATTCAATACATTTATAATTATTTTCAATGTATTTTCATACGTTGAAAATATTGAAAAATAACCTCATCATCAAAATTAGAAAATACATCTTTTTCTATGTACACAATTAGTTTCTCCTATTTAATTTCACTAATGATTTTTTACAAAATTCATAACTAAAAATGTCCTTTTTACTATATTTGTGGCAATAGGTAAAATCAATAATAATGTCACCAATAGATAAATTAATAAGTATAATTTAACTTTTTTAGTATCAACTGTTTTCTTAATAGTTCACCAATCCTTTGCAATCTTGAAAATTTATTATCAGAACCCAAATCTATAATATAAGCAACAAATTGAATTTCAAGTGCCATAAGATCTATTGAAAAAAAAAATCAATTAGATAAAACTCAATAAGATGAATAGTTTTTGTTCCTTTGTGTGAGAAGAGTTATGACTCTAGCTAGGGATTTCAAAATAATAATATTTCTTTTTGAGTTGGAGGTGTGAAAACAACTATCTAACATTTTAGTTATTTTTAAATTTTAACAAGGGCTTTATGGTTTGTAATTTTTGAAAATCAAGCAGGGGCTGAATCAATGTGGTACCTCCACTGCCTTCAATTGTCTTTAAATACCCAAAAATACTCTTAACACCATAATTTTATATTATTACTCTTAGTTTTATATACATTTTTATTAGTATTTATTATAAATTAAATAAATTATATAAATTAAAATTAAAAATAAGAAATATAGGTTTCAATGTGAATAAAAAATTAATAAGAAAATATCTTTATACTTTTTGTTAATTTTTAAATATTTTTTCTTATAATTAATATATATTTTATATTTTCAAGATCAAATATCAAGCAAATGACTCATTTACCCCTCTTTTCCTTTAAATGTTTGGTGCTAGGAGGGTTATTAAATATTTTAAAAATAGTAAGGAGTAAGTGGTAAATATTAACTTTAGTAGTGGAGAAACTAGCAATCTCCCTTCTAAATATCATGTTAGAATACGAAGAAAAATATTCCCTTCCTCAGTTATTTCATTTATAAGTATTGATCAAGATTATTAAAACTTTCAGGAAAAATATGTATCATATATTAATAGAGAATAATTACAAAATTAAAATTATAAGTTGAGATAAACTTAAAAGCCCATGAGTTTCTAGATGGTACTAAAGTCATAATCATATATGAGGTGAGAATATATATTTTTTTTCAAAGACCACCAACGTGGTGGGGGATTACACGGGACTCTTACCTATAATATAGATCATTAGATAGCAAATGCAAATAGAGAGGTGCAAAACCCAAACCTTCAAGTCTAAGAAAAAAACAAGAAGGTATAGAATTACACCATATAACAAAAATCAAAAGCAAACTAGCAAATAATAGAAGAAAAGAAAACCTATCTCCCAACATGAGGGACTTTTTGTGCATCCAACTAAATGATACCAAATAACCCAACAGGCAATCCCCGAGGACTTAAGAAACCTGACAAACTCAATAAGTACAAGCCAATTAGCCATGAAATCAAATGCAAAAGTATTTTCGTGAAAAACATGCCTGACCAGGATAGAGAGAGAAGAGGACATGGCTCATACTCGACCAAGAAGATAAACATAATCCCACTACATAGAGTCATGAGAAGCAATCTAAGAAATCACAATAGTCTAATTGGACTCCACCTCAAGCATAGAGTAATCAAATTGGATTGCAAGCTCCAAACCATTACAAACAATCATCAACTTAGTATAAAGAATCGGCTGGTGTCCAAGAAAATAGCCAAAAGCTCCCAAAACCACACCTTGTAGATCATGCAAAATATCACCAGCAGCAAAAAACCCTAGGATTGCCTCTAGAGCATCCATCCATTCAAAGCTTCACCACCCTAGATGGTGGCCAGAACCAAGAGACCAACCTAATTGGCCTTTGAGTTGGCTCTACAAGCTTTTAATTATGATTTATGCTCGTGAACTTTTACAATCTATAAGTTTGAAAATTTTATTTTCTTAAAATTAATCACAATAAAATCTGCTCCTATTATATATATAGCCCAACCTATATTTTGAGTTGAGCACTTCTATTTAAATAGAATAAATAGCACTGTTTATTTAAATAAAAATTAAACAATAAGGAAGACAGAATTAAGTATAACACCATACTGCGTTAGAGGAAAATAATAAAATAATTAATTAATTATGTGGGTGGCGCTATTTGAACCCACCGAAATATTTATTAAACCCATAATTTAATAAAAATTCATACTTGTAGAGCACACACGGTGCAAATTACTATTATGGGCAAATAATTATTACTGCAGAAAAGTTTTATTTTCTACAGCATATTTGATCCTATCTCTGAAACTTTTTACAATGAACACTCATATTTTCGTAAACCCTAAAGAGTTTAACATATTTACATTCACCTCAAACCGTTCAAGCCTCACCGAAATTGCATAAATGGTTCTTCAATTTCTGTTTGACAAACGACCAATAGCATGCAAACCAAACGAAGAGAGGGCTTACCCTAAGATCAAGTCATCAGTCATGCTCTTGATGATAAGCTTAAATTATAATCAGAAGCTATTGCTCGCATATTTCTTTCCCCACTTACCCTCTATGGGTATTTCAATACGAAATTTGATATCATTTGCAGTTAAATAACCCTAAAGACAGAAAGAAATTATCTTCACCATTCTAGACTTCTCTAAAAGTTCGCCTAACTTAAAAGTTAAAACACAATATTAAAATAATTCAACTAATTTCTTCATTTTAAATTTATTTGAACATTTATTTGGTTTCTTCACATCAAAGTGTACAATGAACTCTGTATAATCAATGATTACAAAAATAATTTTAATGGCTTTGTTTATTAAAAAATATCAAAATAAGAGCAAAGTTATTAGGGGGCATATTTGCTATTTTAATGAGTTTATAGAGTAAAGTCTTACTTTTTCAATTTTAGGGATAAATTTTTAATAAATTAATATAGAAAGCACTTTGGTGGGTTAGATATATCACCATCCTAATTCTGTAACACCTTACAATATTATATTTCATTCTCTCTTCTTTCTATCATCCTTCAATTTTTTTTTTTAACTTTCTTCTTTTTGAGTCTCCACGAGAATTTGAAATTTTAGTAGCTAAGTTTTGAATAAGACTTGAATTAGAGTAACAGAATCATTCAAAACCGACACGTGAAAGTATTTATGAATAACCAAAGACACGACAGCAGTGACGTAAAACACTTTCTGTCCAAATTCTTTTTCAAAATTTTATGTTTATTTACTTTGATATTTTTTTTATCATTTTATGGGTAACAACTCTGTAATTGAGTTATTTGATACCTCCTCCATGAGGTAGAGGATGTGAGTCTTTTTTTTTTTTCAAATTGTGAGAGTAATTCTTTCAAAAAAAATTCTTATGACACTTTATTCCACAGTAAACAAGAAAATGTTAATTTCATCGTGTCATGCATGTTTCCAGTTAGTTAATCACCCTAAAAAAGAAAATAATATGAAAAGTATTGTAGGTTTTAAAATGTTTCTCGTGCACAGTCTTTTAGTACTATGAAGAATTATAAATTAGAGCACCATGTTATAAATAGTAAAAGGAAAATAGGGAATTGTGTAAGTGACCGGCTCCATTGGTGTGCTGGCATTATCGCTCATTGGTGAAGCCAAACTTAGCTAAGTAAACAAGGAAACTTTAGTTTCCCTATTAATTTTGGGTCTGTCAGCCTCATTTAAAGTGATTTAGGTCTTTTTTGAGATTGAAGTGTTGTAACTTTTAAGGTACATCTGCTGTAGAAAAAAAATATAATTATAAAACAAAAATTAATAATAAGTAATAAATATAAATTTTAAACAATAATTCTGACAAAATTATTAAAGATATAATAAATTTTTCATTATACAAGTAAAAAATCATATCAATATAACTTCGAAGCTACACCAGCTATCATTTATGAAACACTTTAGTGTTGTAACTTTTAAGATACAGCTACTCAACCTTAATCCCAAACGCACTCTTATTGATTTAGGTAACAAAACGTAATTTTTAAGCCAATAGAACTAAAAAGTCTAGACATTCATTCTCTGGAAAAGACTTATGCACTTATAAAATGTCGATTCATATTTTTATGTCTAGGTTCAGTAGTCTGCACCTTCATAAATATGTTTATTTTGTCAAGCCTCTTTCCGAGATAGTGTCTAGATCGTTATGCTTTTTGTATAGGTCAAACTTACTAGACAAAGAATTTTAGTACCTTAGGATTGTTATAGTAACAGCCACCATTCCCTATGGCTTCAATCGCCAACTCTTGTCATGAAGTCAACAATTTCTTTAACCTTCTAGCACAGGGACAGCATCAACCCCCATATATGGTCTTATTGTAAAAAACATTTACACTGATCTACAATTCCTATACAGCTGTAAAAGTGCAAGTACATGCTTTATAAAATGTAAACTCCCATACTGGATGAATCCATAGACATATACATGCATCTTCTCATGTACATGTTAGAATAAGAAAATCTTTGGTGAAGACCATTATCTATAATCTAAGAACTTTCATGTTGTATCATCAGAAATTAATAATAAAATATGTGGAAGTGTGCTTAAATTCATAATGCTGAATTGCTCTCTAGGTTGTGTGGTTGGCTTTCTAAATCAACACGATCTCCTATAGAATCTTTTAAGTTTCTCCATGCTCTTTCTTTAATGATGGGGTGCCAGAAAGAGTAGACAGATACATGTGACCTAGGGACCATGACTACTTATATAGACAGCCTTTTCTTTTTTCATTAGGTATTCCTAATTTTACCCATCATATAATTAGAATATTATTGGGTCTCTACATATTAAAGGTTCACATCTTATTAGATACATTAAAATCTATAATACCGAAAACCTTAATAGATCACTTTTAATTGGGCTTAACTGTTGGAATATTTTATAGTGACCCATGTGCCACATTATTAAATTAGTAATAATTTAGAATTTAAAATAATAAATTGTGAGCTGAAATCCTATTGGTCAAATGGGAATAAATTAACTGCCTACTTTGATGGAAAGTGGAAATTAGGGTTTTATTAAAATTGGTCCTCTTTCCACCCAATATAAAAAGGGATATCACATTAGTTTTTTATCCATCAAGAAAGTGAGTCACTGTAAAGGGGTCAAGAGAGTGAAATCAATTTTTTTTATTCTTTTCAATTGTTACAGAGAAAGTTTATTAAGAAATGTTGCTATGGATCAAGGTATGTTTTCTCTTAATTATGGTTATGTGAAAATCATTATATTCTATGATTTAGGGATTGCAATTCATGGAAATTATGGTTTATTTACTTTATGAGAATTGTAGAAAATTCCCAACAATTGGTATTAGAGCCATGGTTGAGAATTTATGATTTTCTATTAAGATTTGTAATAATCCTCTCACATTTTAATCATCATTATGGATAGATGCCAATTTCAATTATTATTCTACATATGCACAATGTAGACAGAAATTATTGGTGTAGGAATTTTGTATATATTGTTTTGTCATAAAACAGCAGAGAATAAAAAAAAAAGGAAAAGAAAAAAAGTTAACGGGTGCCACATGAAGATAAACTTAGGGTTTTCTTTTGGATTTTTTCATTGGACACCGTAATGTCTCTTGATTTACATAATGTTTCTTGATTTATGTTTCTATCTACGTTTTAAAATTTTATTGCATTTAAGTCCAACAAAATTGGCAACGACCATGCGGTCTTTAAGCCGAAATTTGGGAGTGATTGCATGTGAAATTTTAGTTTAATCCCTGATATTTTATTTTATTAAATTATAGATATGATTGATTGTGTTTAGTATGATAAAGCTACTAACTTTATGTGCATCAACACTTTTAAGTTTTGTTCTCATAATTTTGAATGCTTCCGCTCATTAATTAATGATCTTTGAGATTTCTTAATGTTCTAATTTTAATGTTTGAAATTTCAGTCAATGTTTGTGGTTTTATTTATTTTTATTAAGGAAATTATTTTGTTATAAATGTTCAATTTGATACTCATATTATGATAATTTGCTCGTCACCAAAGTTGCCAAATTAGAAAGTTTTCATAGATGTGAAATAAATTTGAGTTTCAAGTACTGATAATTATTGTGATGCTAATTATTTAATGACATGACGATTTTACTTATGGGCATATTGAAACTCATAGATTATAAAATATTTAGGAATCAACCAAAGGTTGATTAATTGATTTTATAATCTATGATCATGATTGTGGGTAATTAGTATGCTTGATTAGATATGTTTAATATATCCAAAGATAGCTTGCATGTCTAGCTAATGTGTATTTGATTACTAATTATGTGAAATTAAAGTTAAGCATCAATTTCTTTATTGTGGTGTATTGTTGTATCGCCCAAAGGTGAACTTCAATATGCACTTAAGTTTATATGAATTTTATCTGAATCTATATTATGTGTTTAAGTTCAACTCATTTATATATGAGCATTTATATATATATTTGCAGCACCTGTGCCTGTTGTTCTTCATTCACAAGCTTTGTCTGTTGTTATATTCAATGGCCTTAATTATCCAGATTGGTCTCAGCAAGTCTAGTTTCACTTAGGTGTTCTAGATCTTGACTTAGCACTATTAACTGAAAGGCCAGCTCCGATTACTGATGAAAGCAGTGCTAAAGAGAGATCTTTCCATAAGACTTGGGAGAGATCAAACAGACTAAGTCTAATGTTTATGCGGATGACAGTTGCCAACAACATCAAGTCAACAATTCCAAAAACTAAAAGTGCTCAGGAATATATTGAATTTATAAAAGAATGTTCTCAATCTGAATCGGCTGATAAATCCCTTGTTGGGGCATTAATGGGTATGTTGACTATAGGTAAGTTTGATGGTACACGTACCATGCATCAGCATGTGACTGAGATGATAGACAGTAGCAAAATTGAGGTCCATGGGGATGGAAGTGAGTGAAAGTTTCCTTGTATAATTCATTATCAACTCTTTGCCTTCTGAGTATGGTGCATTTCAATTAAATTATAACACCATTAAAGACAAATCGACTATAAATGAACTCCAGACCAAGCTCATTCAAGAAGAGGCAAGACTTAAGAAACAAGGAATTCACTCAGTTAACCTTATGGATCATAAAGGAGCTGATAACAAGCTTAAAAGAAAAAATTATTACAAGCTCAAGAAAGAAGCATCAAAGCTGAAAATGCAACCCACCCAAGTCCATAAAAAGGACATCAAGAATGAGAAGTCATTTCTACAAGAAACATGGACATTTCGCTAAAGATTACCTGAAACGTAAAAAGCTTGGTTAGAAAAGAAAGGCAAGCCTAGTGCTTTAGTATGTTTCGAATCAAACTTAGTTGAAGTTCCTTATAATACGTGATGGATTAATTCTGGTTATATTACTCATGTTTCAAACACGATGCAAGGATTTCTTATGATCCAAACCATAAACCCAAACGAGAATTTTATTTTTATGGGGAACTAGGTTAAAGCTCCAGTTGAAAGCATTGGAACTTACCGTTTAGTTTTAAATAATATACATCATTTAGATTTTTTTTAGACTCTTTATGTTCTTTCTATTTCTCTCAATTTAATTTCCTTGTCCAAACTTGATTCTTTAAGATATTCTTTTACATTTGGTAATAGATGTTTTAGTTTATCTAAATATAGTAATATTATTGGTTATGGAATTCTTTCTGATGGTCTATACAAATTAAAGCTTAATAATATTTTTACTGAGTCTTTGTTGACCTTGCATCATGATGTTGGCACTAAACGTGGTTTAGTAAATGAAAGTTCAGCTTACTTGTAGCACAATGTTGGGGTCACATATATAAAGCAAGAATAGAGAGATTAGTAAAGAATGAAATTTTTCCAAATTTGGATTTTACTGATCTTGATATTTGTGTGGATTGTATTAAGGGAAAACAAACAAAACACATAAGTAAGAAAGGAGCCACAAGAAGTACATAGCTTTTTGAGATTATGCACACTGACATATCTGGGCCTTATGATGTTCCATCTTTTGGTGGAGAAAAGTACTTCATCACTTTTATTGATGATTTTTTACGTTATGGTTATATTTATTAATTGCATTAAAAATCTCAATCAGTAGATGCCCTAAAGATATTTATCAATAAGGTTAAAGGGCAACTGATAGAAAGGTGAAAATTGTTAGCTCTGATAAAGGCGGTAAATATTATGGAAGATATACTGAGAATGGACAATGCCCTCGTCCATTTGCTAAGTTCCTTGAAAAACGTGGCATTTATGTTCAATACACAATGCCAAGTACACTAGAATAGAATGGTGTAACAAAAAGACGTAACCGTACCTTAATGGATATGTTTAGAAGTATGTTAAGTTACTCGTCTTTACCCTTGTCATTATGGATGGAAGCATTAAAGACCATCGCTTATTTGTTAAATAGGGTTCCTAGCAAGGCAGTTTTAAAGACTCTTTTTGAACTATAGATGGGAAGGAAACCTAGTTTAAGACAAGTGCATATTTGGGGCTGTCAAGCGAAAGTAAAGATTTATAATCCACATGAAAGGAAATTTGATTAAAAAACAACCAATAGATATTTTATTGGTTATCCAAAGAAATCTAAAAGGTACAGATTTTATTGTCCTAACTATAGTATGAGAATTATTGAATCTGGAAATGCTAGGTTCATTGAAAATGGCAAAATTAGTGGGAATATAGAACCACGGAAAGCGAAAATTCAAGAAGTTAAAGTGCAAGTTCCCTTGCTTGTTACTTCTTCTAAAGTTGCTATTCCTGTAGTTGTTGAACACACTGACAACTTTCTAGAATAAGAAATAAATGATTTAGTACCCCATAATGAAATAGTCAATGATGAACCTATGGCAATTGAACCACAAGAAATAGCATTGAGAAAATCTCAAAGACATAGAAGATGTAATATTTCTAATGATTATGTGGTTTACTTGCAAGAGTCAGAATTTGACTTGGGAATTGATGAAGATCCAGATTCTTTTTCATAAGCCATAAAAGTACTAATTCTAATAAATGGTTAGAAACCATGAAAGAAGAGTTAAAATCAATGGATCACAATGGTCTTTAAGACCTTGTTGAATTGCCTAAAAGTGTTAAACGAATCGGGTGTAAATGGGTTTATAAGACTAAGCACGATTCAAATGGCATTGTCGAACGATACAAGGCCAGACTCGTTGCTAAAGGTTTTACTCAAAAGGATGGCATTGACTACAAAGAAACCTTTTCAGTAGTCTCTAAGAAGGATTCTTTTAGAATTATTATGGCATTGGTGGCTCATTATGATTTAGAATTACACCAAATGGATGTGAAAACTACCTTTCTAAATGGGAATTTAGAAGAAGATGTTTATATGGCTCAACATGAAGGCTTTTTAGCTGAAGGAAAGGAACACCTCGTTTGTAAATTAAAGAAATCAATATATGGACTCAAGCAAGCCTCCCGACAATAGTATCTTAAGTTCAATGATACCATTACTTCCTTTGGACTTAAGGAAAACATCGTTGATCGATGTATATATCTTAAGGTTAGTGGGAGTAAAATTATTTTTTTGATTCTGTATATTGATGACATTTTGATGTCTACTAATGATTTTGGTCTACTTTATGAGACCAACGAGTTTTTCTTTAAGAACTTCGAAATGAAAGATATGGGTGAGGCATCCTATATGACTGAAATTGAAATATTTTGTGACAGAGCACAAGGATTGTTAAGGTTATCTTAGAAAGCATATATTAATAAAGTTTTAGAGACATTTGGAATGGAAAAATGCTCTACAAGTATTGTTCTAATTCGAAATGGTGATAAGATTAGTCTTATGCAATGCCTAAAGAATGAATTAGAATGTAAACAAATGGAAAAAATTCCTTATGCATCAATTGTTGGAAGCTTGATGTATGTGTTGTGTAAATTTTATTGAACTCGCAAGCGCAGGAATCTATTGTAGAATAGATCAACGGTGACGAGTGTCAATCCCACGAGGAGGTGGATTTTAATTCATTGTAAAATTAATTTTCTAAGTGGGTGATTGGATTTTTAATGAAAATGATGTAGGCTATTTATTAATTTAAATCAAAGCGGTGGCAATAACTATTAAAATGAAATGCTTGGATCTCCAGATTTGTACTCAACATGCACCATCCCATCAACATTCATTATTAGTACCAATTAAATCATGAAGGGGGATTTTTCACTCCTCATGAACCTCACTATAATAAATATGGTGCTAGTATTTCCCGTGCCAATAAGTAAGAACCTTGCCTAGGGAGGCGGTTACACCAGTCGATATCTAGACGAGATTATTATTATTTGTCTATGAAAAGTCAAAAAATTCACATAAATAAAAGGGGAAGAAAAAGTAATTTTACCAAATTAAACCCATGGAGCATGCTGAGACTTCACCTTCAACCCAAGCTTGAAAGGAAATTAGCTACTCATAATTGAATTAGGGGTAAAATGAGAATTTTATTAAAATACGTAAAAAAATATAAGATGGAGATAAAATTATAGAAAATAGAGCTTAAAAATAAATTCAGGGGTGTCAAATTAGAGGGAGAGCCATCTTTTTATAGATACAATGAGTAAATCATGGCCTCGGATTAAAACAATTTGAACGTTCAGGATTGCGCCACGTGGCAAGTTCTTATTGGATGGAACACATCATCAGGGTTGTTATTCCGTGTATATGCATGTACGGTACGCATGTTGTTTCGGTCCACTAATATACTGCCACATCACCGATCAATGCTATATCAGCATTTTAGTCCAATAGGATCGTGACACGTCATCAGTCAACACGTCATCAGTCAATACTACATCATCAGTCAATGCCACATAAGCGATTAATACCACATCATTCGTCCAATCAAATGCTACCACATCATCGTACAGTGCCACATTATCGTATAGTATGGGTGAACAATGTCGTGAATAGTATTGTATATGTGAACAGTACCGTATACGTGAACAATAACATTTATCTTTTTATACTCCTCCTAAGGTTTTCGACTGTTCTGAGTTTAAAATTGATGTCCGTTTTTCTATCTGATATCTTGTTTATTGTGTAATGACCATGATGTCCTATAAAATACATAAAATACTTAATTAAAATAAAATATACATAATTAAATCACAAGGGACTTAAAGACATAAAAGTAAAAATGTTAGTGAGACTTGAAGCGTAAAATAATTATTTTCTCTATTATAAATACACACTTTCTAGCACTCAACACACCCTCCAACCAGCTTGTTGCTAGTCCCCAGTAAATTAAGCAAAAACAAAATTCAAATAAAAATAATGATGATTTTTATTTTAAAACAGTCGTATTTATTTAATCAGACTAATGATAACAATCAAATAAAAGTATAAGCATTATATCCAGTCTAAAGAAATATCATCTTCACATCAACTCTTCACATGAATTAGTCCAGAAAATTCACAACTATAGTAATCGAGTCACTTTCAAGAATGACATGCCAAACCCCAAAATCTCACTGATAGTAGTAAGACGCTCACAAAGAAATTAAACCAAAAAATAATCACTCCAGTAAATGGTAATTTTAGTGAAAATAATAAAGAAGTAATATTACACACCCTCAGCTTAGAAATAGTACAATTTTAATTTAAACAAAATGCTAATCAAACTAATGTATTTATCATTTTCTTTTTCTTTTTTTTTAATAATATGCACTACCACATCTTTTCAGCACATATAATCAGTTTCTATTTCAGACTATAGTTCCCTAAAATTAAGAAAGACTTTTATTACGACGTAACGTAGGCTAGGGACGTGGCTAACAAAGAAACGATAGTAGGAAAAATAAAATATATGTTTGAAAAATAGAGAACTTTGGAGATTGTTAGGTACATTTTTTTTTCCTCTTTTTTTATTATTATTTTATTTATCTATTTATATACATATATATTTTTTTATTTTACTTTTTTTATAGCAAATTTTTTTTCATTAATGCAAAATTATCTTTATTTTCATACATAAATAGGTGGTGGGAAATACAAAATATAAGGTGATACTTCACATTGGAGTGGGACAAGATAATAAGTTACTAAAGAAAAATGTTTTTTTTTTTAAGGCTCAAAGGGGTTAACTATGGATACATATTAATAGGGTTGGCTGAAAAGGCTCAAACGGACTAAAGATGACCTTTCTGTCATCTTTTAGGGTTCTATATGATCTTCCATATCTACTAATTAGATGGACCTTCAGATGTAGCAACACAAATTTTTTTTATTTTTTTTTTTATTTTTTTTAGAGAACGTTAACTCTAAGGAAATTTAGAGATAATGTATAAAACAATAAACTGTTAAGCTGAATGAAGAATGGGCAAAAAGGGTTGCTCTCTAAGAAAAATGATAAGCTCAAAAACTCACTTGGAATTTATTATGGCATGTGCATTCTTTCAAGCAACTTATATTTGTCTTCAACATCAATATGTAGAGTAACAAACATGGTGTAACATAACTCAAGATCAAAGATAATACAAATACTTAAGTTTGAAAGTTATCATGTCATCTAATATGAAAAGATTACACAAAATATTTTAAAAAAAAATTCTATCCCCAAACATATCTTAGTCATGAAAATTATGCATGCAAAACGGTGAAAATAGAAAAACTAATTGGTAAAAGAAGTTAGAAAAATCACACTTAAAATGACTGTCAAAGCTTAAAAGAAATGTCTGGAAATTTTTTTTTATAAGAAGATGCGTTTCTAGAGTCACTACACTCTATATTAAGCCATCTTCGCCTAAAAAATTTAGCAACAGTTAGTTTTTATAACAAAAATTAGTAAAAACTGCATCAAGATTAAGATGTTCCACAATTGTTAACTATTCCCTCCCCCCAACTAGAATGAAACATTGTCCTCAATATTGGAAAGAAAATAGGGTTTAGAAGACATCACCTGGGTGCCGCATCATAAAAGAAAATATTTACAAGCAGAAAGTTAAATCTAATTTGCCCTTCTTACTACGGCTACTGTTACCATTATTAGTTGGCCATTCCAATACGAGGATCTTGTGATCTGACATTTAACAAACCGATGGATTTCTGATGAATGTTCAGATAGGCCCAAGATGCTAATGTAATTAGTGCTTCTAGAGTTGTAAGATCTCATGGTAGGAAAATAAAAGCATCAGCATGATTTAACATTTCAGTTATTCTTTCTTGCATACCTGAGACGACTAACGCTTCTCTAGTTGGTGAGTCAGACACACAGCCCAACCGTTTTAGGCTTTTTTGAATGATGCCTAACACTTGGCTCCCTCTGAGATAAGCAGCTTGTGAGACTAGTTTTGAAAACCCTTGGTCACCTCCTCCATATACCAAATGTAAATTTCTTTCTGCTAGCGTTGACCAAGATCTATGATTTCCTCAACGAACTCTTTATGTTTGCCATAGTTAAATCCAAAGAACACACAAATATTCTTGAATTGTTTATTGGGAGTAGCTGCCATTGGGATGCTTCTCAAAAATAATTTATGAGTCTAAAAGAAAAGGATCATATATCAAGGATCTTGGTGACAATGGTTTACAGTTATATATGAAGTAGCATGTCTGTGTCAATTAACGCGTAAAGCACATTGCTCGAGAGTCAAAAAGGAAATAGTAAAAAGAAAAAGTAAAGAATTATTAAAGACAAGAATGTAATTAATGAAGCAATAGTGAAATAAAACAACAGTAAAATAACAATAAAATGATATTTACAGGTAGTTGTGATTGTAGCTCACATCTTCTTTTGGTTTTACATCAAGAAACGGCTTGAACGCCCTCTATGAGTTGAAGATAGGCTACCCATCCAATTTTCTTATAAACTGGCAAACAGGGTCGTTTATAGTCAGATTTCCGAGACTGTATCGGACATGCTCTTTCTGAAATAATGGCCATAACTGGAGAATTGCTCTTTGTACGTATCCACTAGGATGCGTTTCAAGAGACAAAAGGACATCATCCAATGACTCTTTATTCAAGCCATCCCTAATGAATTGAATCTTATCTTCCCTATTATCAGACATCATTCCGAAAGAATAAGGATTTTTATCGCATTTCATCCTGCCAAACATACTTTGGCCTCGATTAACCAACGGATGTCAGCAGGGATGTTATTTCTCATAAGCAATCGCATGTGTTCGGACTAAGCTTTATAGATTGTAAGGAGGGCATTATGAGGAAGTGAAGGAAATCGCTTGTGAAGTTTTGCTAGAATTGCATTTCTGTCTATACCTTCTTCTCATAATATCAGTTATTATGGGAAACTAAAGTAACCAACTTTGATTGTCATGGAGTACCGTTATCTGCCACTTAACTGGGGTAACAAACTAAAGAACACAAAGAAGAAAAGAAAAAAAAAAGAAAAATAATAATTTCACAATCGTCCTCTTATTGAGTTTACCTTAAGTTTTATTTGGGTGTCGTAGATACTTCCCTCAATTTCTTTGAGTTGTCTTTCTAGATCTTCAACCTGGGATACCAACTCTGGCGGTTGTAGCTTCCAAATACGATGTGTTTTACAAAATCGTATCTTGCTTCTCATATGAGATTGTACACGTTGAAGTTGTCTGAGAATGTTCAAGAGGATCTGTCTAGTTGAGGCACACATGGTTAGAAGTGATGAAAGAAAACTGAATGATTAAATAAACACACTTTCACAAAAATTTAAATCACTAAAAAGAAGAAAAAAATAAGAAAAAAAATCTCAGTTTACGTTTGGTGGGTCACTCAAATTGATTTCGGTGTCCTTTTTCATGTGGTTGGTACTCTAGATATGTCTTTAATCTTTGACTATTAACTTTAAAAGTTACATTGTTCTTTGGATCCTTAATTTTAATTGCTCCATGTGGAAAAATAGTGTGAACTATAAATGGATCAGTCCATTGAGAACGTAACTTACCTGGGAATAAATGCAAGTGAGAATTGAATAAAAGCACTTTCTGACCTGGTGTGAAAGATTTTCTCATAATTCGCTTGTTATGAAAGACTTTCATTCGTTGCTTGTAAATCTTGGCATTTTTGTATGCATCCTTACGAATTTCTTTAAGTTCTGCCAGTTGTAATTTTCTTTCTGAGCTAGCTTGCTGCATGTCAAAGTTGAATTTCTTGATGGCCCAATATGCACGATGCTCGAGTTCTGGTGGTGATTCTGATGATGGACTCAGTTTCTTCTCTGATGGTGTTAGTTGTTCTACTCTTGACTTCTATTTGTTAATGTCCATGGTTGGTACTGAATCAAGTAGGGCGTTAACCTCATCTATTGATCTATCAATATCAAAATTTAAACCAAAGTGAGTTAAACATGTTTGTAAAGGGTCATCACTAAGTTTTGAAAGAAAAACATTATCAATTAATTCTTCTATTAAATCTACATCAACAATTTCATCATCTGCATTGTGAGGTTGTTTGGCAATGTTGAAGATATTTAGCTCCATCGTCATATTACCAAAGGATAACTGCATATTTCCAGTCCTACATTGAATGTGATCATCGGCAGTTACCAAGAAAGGTCGTTCTAAGATAATGGAGATGTACTTCCTCGAATCTTGGATTGGTTGAGTGTCAATTACAATGAAATTAATAGAAAAATAAAACTTATCTACCTGTATATGCATGTCCTCCACAATACCACGAGGTTTTTTCATGGACCGATCTACAAGCTGTAACACCACTGGAGTTGGGTGTAATTCTCCTAGTCTAAATTTCACAAATATTGAGTAAGGCAACAGATTTACACTAGCTCCTAAGTCCAACAAAGCATTCTTAATTATGTGGTTTCCTATACTACATGAGATAGTGGGGGAGCCCGTGTCTTTGTATTTTAGAGGAATTTTGTGTTAGAGTATAGAGCTTACGTTTTCTATTAAAAATGCCTTCTTTTGAACATGAGTATTTCTCTTTTAGTATAAAGGTCTTTAAGAAAATTGGCATAAGATGATACTTATTTTATAACGTCAAGCAAAGGGATATTAATACTTACCTGTTTAAAGATTTCAAAAATCTCATTTGTGGATTTTCCCTTCTTCGCTTTAGCTAACCTTTGAAGAAATAGAGCTTTGGGAACGTATTCTTTTGGGTTGGTTTCTTCTTTTTCCTCTGATGATGAGTCTTTTGCATTTACCGGTACAATTTGAGTTGTTTTTGTCACTAGCATCTCCACTTTGTTGTCGACTTCTTTTCCTTTTCACAAGGTCATGATGGCTTTAACCTCCCCATGGTGCTAAGGTGAACTGGTTCTTTTTTCATGCACTCTTTTAGGATTAGGCATTGGAATTTGCCTTTCTCAACAGTCATTGCCAAGGTTTGAACTAAAGAAACAAGTTGTCCTACCATTTTTTTTAGGTTTGAAACTGTTTGGGTTTGTGAATTGAAGCCTGCTCTTATCTCATTTCGCAGTTCATTAATGGTGCGGTTTTGTTGCTCGATTGTGGAGTGAATAAGATTCTTGAAATTTTGAAATGCATCTTCCCAAGGTTTAGGTTGAGAATAGTTTGGGTTCTAATTGTATGGTCTAAATGGTAGTTAAGAGGCTTGAGGATTTTAAGGAATTGGTTGCATTGGTGAAGCTGGAGCTGGAGCTGCTGGTCTATTCTATTGAAATCCTTGAGACCATGAAAAATTGGGGTGGTCTCTCCATCTGGGATTGTACGTGTTGAAGTAAGTGTTGTAGTTTGATGGATTTCTCATTGCATTTATGGCATTGGCTTGACCTGGGTATAAGTCTTGGTCGTGTGGCTCTGTTAATTTATTAGCTGTTAATGATACTATTTGTCAGGAAAGACCTTCAACTATCTCTTTGACTTCTTTAATTTATGAACTTGACTCGCCAATGTGATCCTCATTCACTCCCTTAACTCTTCTAATATTTCTCAGTGAACGAATCCGTTGTTGGGAATTATCCGCTTGTCGCTGGAAGAAATCCCAAATCTCTTATGCACTTTTTGACATTAGCTCTCCTCCACTTGTTGCCATTATCCATTCTTGCACATGCGGCAATAATTTCTCTAAAAAGTATTGGCACTGGTACCATTTCTCGTACCCATGATATGGACACTTTAGAAGTAGCCCATTGAATTGCTCCCATGGTTCGAAAAACTACTCGTCTTCTCTTTGGGTAAACTCTGAAATTTCCTTGCGAATAGTATTGGTTTTATGCACTGGAAAATATTTATTCAAAAAATTTGTTACCATTTATTCCCATGATGTAATGCTATTAACAGGCAATGTATTGAACTATGAATGAGCTCTATCCTTTAAAGAAAACGGGAATAATCTAAGTTTAACATCATCATCTGAAAAATTTTCTTATTTAAAAGTTTGACATATAGCATGGAAATCATTTAGGTGATTATATGGATCTTCATTTTCTAGGCCATAAAATGTTGGGAGACAATTTAGCACACTAGGTTTTAATTCAAAACTCCTAGCAGCTATATTTGGATATAATATGCATGATGTGCTCAAGTTAGCTAAAGGACTGAAGTTGTCCTTAAATGGCCTCTCTTGTGATGCTGGTTGCAAATCCATTTCAATTTTATTTTTAATTGCAACGTGTTTGTGTGTGCGAAGTATTTTTTCCAATTTAAAATCTATAAGCTCAAGATTAGGTAATTGTGACCTACAACCATGCATGCAAAGAAAAAAAAATGGTAACAAAATTAACAAAAATAAAGAAGGAGAAATTATCATACTAACCTTATCACGCTTTTACAATCTTGCTATGAAAAAAAACTCCAAGTGTTATATATAGAAAAGAAAATACGTGAAACAAATTAAAATAAATTAATAGGCAGTTGAACCTACCAATTTAACAAAATAAAAAAAAATAACATGAAAATTAAATTACAGAAATTTAAAGAAGAGAAGAAAAGAAAAAACAATATCTACTTTAAAATGCAGATTCACTTTTTTTTTCTTTTTTTTTAATAACAAAAAAAATTACAAGGAAAAAAGATAAATAAAGAAATTGAAAATTTATTCTACAAATTAAAATAACTTCAAATTAAAATAACTTACCTCCCCGGCAACGGCGCCAAAAACTTGTTGTGCAAATTTTATTGAACTCGCAAGCGCACAAATCTATTGTAGAATAGATCAACGGTGACGAGTGTCGATCCCATGAGGAAGTGGATTTTAATTGATGGTAGAATTAATTTTCTAAGTGAGTGATTGGATTTATAATGAAAATGATGTAGGCTATTTATTAATTTAAATCAAAGCGGTGAGAATAACTATTAAAATGAAATGCTTGGATCTCTGGATCTGTACTCAACATGCACCATCGGCTCAATATTCATTATTAATACTAATTAAATCATGAAGGGGGATTTTTCACTCCTCATAAACCTCACTCTAATAGATATGGTGCTAGTGCTTCCTGTGCCAAATAGTAATAACCTTGCCTAGGGAGGCAGTTACACCAGCCAATATCTAGACAAGATTATTACTATCTGTCTACAAAAAGTCAAAATATCCACATAAATAAAGGGAAAGAAAAAGTAAATTTATCAAATTAAACTCATGGAGCATGTTGAGACTTCACTCTCAACCCAAGCTTGAAAGGAAATTAGCTACTCATAATTGTCTAAAAAAATCAAAATTTTATTAAAATATCCAAATAAATAAATGGAGATGGAAAGAAAAAAAAGTAAATTTATCAAATTAAACTCTTTATTGAGCATGTTGAGTAAACTTCGGATTAAAACAATTTGGGACGCTCAACCCAAGTTCTTATTGGATGTAACACATCAAGGAAATGACGCATGTTTTATGGGTCCACTAATAATTGAACTAGAAAGGGTATTTAAATGAAAATTTTATTAAAATACTAAAAAAATACAAGATGGAGATGGAATTATGTATGTTTTATTTTAATTAAGTATTTTATGTATTTTAGGGGAAATGGATTCACAATAAACGAGAGGTGGTCAAACTTTTGAACTCGGGGGGAAAACCTTTTTATAGAGCATAAAAAGAAAAATGAGTAAATCATGGCTATCTGATTAAAACAATTTGATACGCTCAAGATTACGCCATGTGGCAAGTTCTTATTGGATGGAACACATCATCAATGGTGGTTATTGATGTGGCATTATGATGCGTGTCATGATCCTATGGACCAAAAATGTTGACCGGTGGCGTGGCTAGAGATTTAGTTTCCACGGTACATGCATATACACAGAATAATCACGATGATGTGTTCAATCCAATAGGAACTTGCCACGTGGGCGCAATCAGCGCCCAAATTGTTTTTTTATGGCCATGATTTACCGGTTTATCTATAAAGGGGCTCCCCCTAATTTGACACCCCTGAATCCATTTTTGGACTCCATTTTCTGTAATTCCATCTCCATCTTGTATTTTCTACGTATTTTAATAAAATTCCCATTTTACCCCTAGTTCAAATATGAGTGGCTAATTTCCTTTCAAGCTTGGGTTGAAGGTGAAGTCTCAACATGCTCCATGGGCTCAATTTGGTAAATTTACTTTTCCTTCCCCTTTAATTTATACCACATCATTTGTCTAATGGAATAATGCGAGGTTATTCTATTTGGCACGGGAACTTAGCACCATATCTATTAAAAGTGTGGTTCATGATGAGTGGAAGTTCCCCCTTCATGATTTAATTGGTACTAATAATGAATATTAAGCGGGTCGATAGTACATATTGGTGATAGAGATCCAAGCATTTCATTTTAATAGTTTATTCCTACCAATTTAATTTAAATTAATTGATAGTACATTTTCATTATGAATCCAACCACCAACTAGAAAATTAATTCTACACATAATTAAAATCCACCTTCTCGTGGGATCGACACTCGTCACCATTAATCTATTCTACAATAGATCGTGCACTTGCGAGTTCAATAAAATTTGCACGTGACACAATAACATTTTATAATTTTTATCAACTCCATCAAGGCATAAGCGGTCAATACCACATCATTTTTCAAATGCTACCACATCATCGCAAATGCGTCTTGCCACGTTAGTTGGGTGAAAATTGTTGTTCGATTTTTTAACATTTATCTTTTTATACTCCTCCTAAGGTTTTCGACTGTCCTGAGTTCAAAATTGTTGTTCGTTTTTCTATCTGATCTCTTGTTCATTATGAAATGACCATGATGTCCCCTAAAATACATAAAATAATTAATTAAAATAAAACATACATAATTAAATCACAAGGGACTTAGAGACATAAAAGTAAGAATGTTAATGAGACTTAAAGCGTAAAATGATGATTTTCTCCATTATAAATATACACTTTCTAGCACGCAACAGTATGCACAGACATGTACCAGGCCATACATTAGTTTTGCTGTCGGAATGCTCGGTAGATATCAAAGTAATCTTGGATTGGATCACTGGAAAGCTGCAAAGAAAGTATTAATATACCTGCTAGGAACGAAGGATTACATGCTCACTTATAAGAGATCTGATCATCTCGAAGTGATAGGGTATTTAGATTCAGATCATGCTAGCTGCGTGGATACTAGAAAATCCACATTTAGCTATTTGTTCATGATGGTTGGAGGAGTTATCTCATGTAAAAGTGCAAAGCAGTCTGTCATTGCTACTTGCATTATAGAAGCTGAGTTTATGGTGTGCTTTAAGGCCACCATTCATGGATTATGGTTGCGGAACTTTATTTCAGGGCTTAGAATTGTCGATAGTATTGCCAAGCCACTGAAGATTTACTGTGATAATGCCACAGCAATCTTCTTTTCTAAAAATGATAGGTATTCAAAAGGTACTAAATATATGGAATTGAAATACCTTATTGTTAGAGAAGAAGTTCAGAAACGAAGAGTGTCAATCGAGCACATTAGCACCAACTTTATGATTGCGGATTCTTTAACAAAAGGATTGAACCCCCAGGTTTTCAGTGAACATGTTGAAAGGGTGGGTATTATTGGATGCCATTATTGACATTTGTTTAAGTTTTTAGGCTCTTTATGTATTTGATACTCTGAGCGCTCATTTAAGTATTGTTTCTGATTCTTTTATATCCTATTTGATTTAATGGTATATACATGAATGATGATATAATTGTTAATAGGTTATGTCTCTGACTAAGACATTATTATTGGACCATTATTATTCCTTTTCTCATTACAAGTCATGTTAAGTATAAAACTAATCTTGTGATACATAGAAGGAACTATATCGAAATAATAATGTGGAAACACTATGATCCGTATTAGTTTTTGCTTAATGATGATTTTATGGCTTGACCAATGTAAGTAAGGATTTAGCTCTTACTATGCGCATAATGTTTATTATTAAATCATTAATTTCAATATGCCACATGGGCCAAATGGGAGAATATTGGAATATTTTATAGTGGCCCATGTGCCACATTATTAAATTAGTAATAGTTTAGAATTTAAAATAATAAATTATAGGCTAAAATCCTATTGGTCAAATGGAAATAAATTAACTGCCCACTTTGATGGAAAGTGGGAATTAAGATTTTATTAAAATTGGTCCTCTCTCTACCCAATAAAAAAAGAAATATCACGTTAGTTTTTTATCCATCAAGAAAGCGAGTTACTCTAAAGGGGTCAATAGAGAGAAATCGATTTTTGTTATTCTTTTCAATTGTTGTAGAGAAAGTTTATCAAGAAAAGTTGCTATGGATCAATGTATGTTTTCTTTCAATTATGTTCATGTTAAAATCATGGTGTTCTATGATCTAGGATTGCAGTTCATGCAAATTATGGTTTATTTACTTTATAAGAATTGTACAAAATTCCTAATATTAACTTGATATAACAGTTCACAATAAATAATTATTCACATATAAGTCCCACATTAAATTAAGAATTCAATAATACCAGATTAAAAATCCATCAGCACGTTCACTCAAAGTCATTATATCAACGAAGGTGTATTCTTTTTAAATGAAAGTGACATAAAGAAATTTTCTTTTGTAGTTGAGTAATAGTGCGTATATTATTGCATGACCGGCTAGCAAATCCATCAACAGCGACAACACACTTCACTAAGCAGACAAGAATCAGGCTTGGTTTCCCATAAATTAATTTCCAGGATAGAGAAATTCAAAAAGCAAGATAAAGACCCTCCGGTGGTTTCTTTTTAGTCATTATGCAACAATAGTTCTTGGCTCATTGCAACTTTGTCATTAAAACCCCAATCCAATTGCCCTTGCTTCCTCATTTACCTAGAGAAATTAATGAAGCCATTCTTTCCTTAGACCAAAAGACCTTGTTCCTTCTCTCAATTTGTTGTCCCAAGTAAGAGCTATGTCAGTTATTGCTACTACTATATCACCCTTGAGTTATGCATAAGAAATTAATCAACAATGCATCTAAATGTATTTTCTTATGCAGTAGTATTGCATGTATGCAGTAGTGTGCATGAATGGTGTATTAGAAAGATGCATCGGTGAGTGTTGATCATTTGAAATATTGTTTTGTGCAGTCAAACATTCGAATTCAATGGCAATAATCACAGTGATAATGGTAACAGTCCTTCTAGTGGTACTGGTTATCAGTTTTACAGTTGAGAAACAAAAACATTTTGAAGTAAAGGTAATTATTTGCTTGTTAATTGATATGTTAATACACATACACGGACACACACATATATGTAACTTCTGTTTTAATAGAAATTAAAGAGACTAACTTATAATTCCGAAGAAAAATGGACATAATTTTAGTGTAAATTTAACGTAATGTTGAGTTTCAGGATTGTGATTTCAGCGAAGGGAAAGAAAGTACAGTCAGTGTACCTGAAGCTGATCTGGATCTAGAAGTGGATCAATCATCATATGAGTCTGGAATTTTGGAGACAAACAGTCAACTGAATTTTCCGTCAGCAGAACAATTTGAGCTCCCACAAAATCTTGAAGAGGTCTGAATTTTGCCAACAATTTTTTTTTCCTTTTTTCAAACAGGAGTTATTGTCATTGCGAAACAGGAGTTGTTATTATTGCCAAGTATGAATATGAGACTGTACTGCAGGTATATATTAAAAAATTTAAAATAAAAATTAATTACCTATATATATATATATATATATATATATAACATACGCTCCGTTGGGTATTGCTCTCGGGCATGCTATAACTTTTAATTCATAATTTATAAAGTATTTAATAAATACGATAATTGTGATTTGAAATTTATGATTATTTTACGGTTCTATAAAAAAATCTGTATTATTATTAATTTTTATTTTATAATATAATTTCTATTTCACAGCAGATATTACTTTTTAGTCACATTACATCAGTACCAAACCAAGTTTTAATAATAAAGCTACTGGCTTTCGTGTTTTCAAACCAACAAGGCAACAACATGCACCTATTCGCATAGGAAAAATGAAAGGGAGAAAAAAAAAAAAAGAAACAGAAAAGTTGATTCATTTTCAAAGACATGCTAAACGACAGCTCTGTGACTTTTTCATGTGAAAAGGACACTTTTTTTCTCTTCTTTTCTTTTCTTTTTTTGGTTTTTGGAATAATCAGTAAACCTTGGATTGTAATATCTACATATTGTAGCCCTAAGATTTTGTATCGCACTGTTTGGTAGGTCTATTCTCATGCTTCCTAAAGCAAAAGTGTATATTATGTGGGCATTTCAAATATATATACAATAAAATTTCTCTATAATAATATTTTATATAAAAATAATCTTTATATTGTAATATGTTATATTTTTTTCTATATGTCGTCTTAAGGAATTTACTATCACATAATAGTAATTGTCAGTATATTACTAAAAAAAATACTATTTTAGATAAAAGTTTTAAGATGAAATAATTTTTTTAAAAAATTGTTTCAGTCAAAGATTTATTCTTTAAACTTTCATGATGACTTTGCATAATTATAGCACTATATCGATATATATATATACTAATTTTTTATAACTATATATTTTTATCTTGTTTATCATTATCTGTACACTAGATTTGACATGTTCCATTAATTAATTGTCAATGTGGCACATACTTTACCTCTACATTATTTGCATTAAAGATAACTAAGTCCCAAAAAAAAAATCTTTTATAACTATACCTCTTTTAAGTTATAACATCCTCATAGTAATAAGATTAATTTGACCTCAGTGTTATGACTATTGAGAAACTTGACTGTATTTTGATATTTATATATGCAAATATTCAATAAAAGCATTAATGTAAATATTTTGTTTTCTATATGATATGATATTGACACACTTAACTTAATTATTTTCTTTCATGTGCAATGGCAGCTAGCTAAAACTACAGCAGCTTATCAATCACCAGTGACATTATTGCGAAGTTTGTCGTTTCAAATACCACCATTAATGCAGCAAAGTATAAGAGCTGAATCTGAAGCACAAATTCTGAAAAATGGCTTGAAAATTGCATCCGTTGTGATCTCAGTATCCACATCAGGGATTATTAGCTTTCTGGTTGGATTTTCAGGAAGTAATAATAATAATCGATATTCAACAAGGACCAGTAATAACGAGCTTCTCTTCAAAGCTGTGATCCTCTCAATGTGCGCCTCTCTGGTCTCAGCTTTAATCCTGTTATTAATCTCAACCATTAAACTTAATTTTTCTTGGTTGATTCTGACTGCGAGAACCATAATTTGGATTTCCACAGGTCTATTGACACTTGGAGTGATTTTACTAATCGCATTTTACTTCCATGTAGCCTAATTAACTGTCATTAATTAATGCTGTAACAGTAGCTAGTAGCCATAATGAGAAAGTCTGGTATGGAATATTTACTTCACTCCTTAAACAAATTTTCAATTACAAACTTCTTTAAAAATGTTTATTTTCATCTTTACTACACACACGCACACGCGCATACACACATATATATTTCGGTTGGGATGATAATTATAGATTATGAGACAATGTTGCTGTAAAAATTTTGTGAAATTTTTTTTTTATAAGGTTCAAATCTTGTGAATCTAAGGAGCAATCAAGTAGCTTTTTCCTGTGAATAAGTTTAATGCACCCTAGCACAATTCTACTTGCTTTTATAATTGATGAATGTCCAGAAGTCTAACTCAACCAGGAGTTTTTCTGTGTACCTGTACCTACAACTAACGGTTAGAGGGCATCGGATATTTTTCTAGTGATAATCCTTCAACGCTCAAGTCAGTATTCGAGTTCTTTTTTTTGGGAAGACTCGAGTTACTTCTCCAAGGTCTTATTTTAGTTTTCTACTAAAATAAGTAATTTATTTTAAGAAAGAATGCAATCGAAGATTCAAAGAGTAATAAGGTTGCTGATTTAGTTTCTGAGAATTTTTGTTAAACCCTTTTACCTTCATTTCTTAGAGTTTTTATATTCAACCCGCAACTTCCACCCCATTTTTTTCTCTGTTCTCATCGGGCCAGTTGCCCATTGTGGGATGATGAGGACTCAACTGCCTATACGTGAGCATTAAGGTCAAAACCCACGTTTTGGCAACTAACATCAGCTAAAATCTCTAACTAATCAAACCATAAGTTTCGAAGAACCAAATCTATCTTAAAAAAAGGGCTAGTATGACAAGGATTCTGCTCATCACAGACCAATTCCAACGAACAGCAATCATAATTTAGAAGAGCACGTTCCTATAGAAATGATCACGAATCTGCTCATTGTTTTCTAGTCGTTGAACATTTCTCACCTAAACACTGATTCCTCAATTTTTAATATTGAGAGCAAAGAGAATCAAGATTGAAAACTTTCCAAGTACCCTTACCCACTGGGTCATTACATCGAGTGCTGTTGATAATTGCTTTTTAATCCTCTTTTCCTATTTGAATTCTTTTCACTCAAAGAGTCATGTCGCTTGTAAAAACGAAATACGTGGCAGAAGAGCCGATCATTCCAAATTCAAACCAACGATTACTGTATTCTTGAGTTTTTAAAAATTAACTTTGTTTGGTTGTGAATCATAAAAAGTACCTTCATATAATTTTTGTTGTGAATAATAGTGGATTGATCATTTTCCCACCTTGTAAAATTATATAACGCCCACCCTACCAAGTGTATATATGCATGCAATACGCAGAAAATGGGCTTTGATGGTGGGTTCGTCATTTAAAAACAATATTCTTGATCTTCTCAAATTCGAAAGCAATTTCATTCATATCAGCACGGATATGTTTTGGTATGGCACTATAACATATCAAAACGAAGCCCTCGACGAGTTGAACATCTTGCCATAAAAATCATCATGATCGAAGCTTGGACGAGTTGGCAAACACCACCGGAATACTTTGTTCCCAGAATGAGTGATTCGGGCCAAAACGGGTCGGGTTAACCCTGAATCGAACCCGAACGCCATTCACAAATTCGGCCACATCACCGGCAAAGCAGGGCACCGATCGGATCCTCAGACAACGCTGGACATCCAACGCCATCGCTCGTGCTGGGAAACGGCCAGAAGCCGTCACTCAAAGCCACGAACAACCGCGGATAAATCCGACTTGAATCGGTGAAATTTTGCCGGATTTCAGCCACGCTGTCACCTGTAGTTATTCCTTACATTGTCCTCTTCACAACCCGACGGTCAATAGTCTCCAGAAGCTGATAATTAGCCGGCAATCAAGCCACTGAAGTTTCACCGGTGTTGGAGCCCGATCCGCCGCAGTAGTCGCACGTCGGGACTCACTGCCGCCACCTTCGAATTCAGCAAGGCCTGAAGGTTATATCGAGACCTTCCCGGTCATTGAGGCTTGATTTTCAACCGCCGTTGAACGGTGAGGGCAGTTTGGTAAATTTATGTCTTTAAGAGTATTTTGGTAATTTTAAGTTCCGAGATAAGTATCTTTAGATCTCTAAAGGTTATTTAAATTATGATACAATCCATATATTTAATTTTGTTCATATTAATTGTGCTATGACCTGAAGTTTGTAACAAAGGTGTGTATAATAACCTAAAGTTATTATAAGTAATTTTTGGAACTTAAACTTTTGAAATTTACATCGGACCTGAAGTTCTGGATTATTAGGTTAGAACTTGAAGTTCTAATTTTGCAACTATATGTAAATGAACTAGAAGTTCTGAATTTAAGATCTGTAGATTTGGAACAAGTGTATATGTATGCATATGAACTTGTAGTTTTAATATTATGGACATGAAAGATCTAAGATATGTTTTGGGTATATTTGAACAAGAAGTTTCAGAATATGTATATAGTTATTGTTCATTTGTACGGTAACTATTCACAATTATAAATATTTTGAACCCAAAGTTCTATGCTTCGTATATAAATTTTAATTTTTTTATTGTTATTATGTTATAATTCTATTAAATGGTTGGTTTAACTGCCTATTAAATTATTTTAATTTTATTAAATTATGGTTGGTGCAAACACCTATTAAGGTATTTTAAGTTTAATAATTAAGATTTATTTTTGTATATATTTTTTAAATATTATTATTGTAGCTTGAATTTTACGACGCAAATGGAGGGGAGAATCTAAAGTGCTAGCCTCATTAAAAATTAAAACCTAAAGCTCTAACCTTATAAAAAATCAGAACCTAAAGCTTTAAGCTATGATTTTAAAAGTTAGAATCCAAAGCTTTAGATACATGCAAGAGTATAATATGGAAATACTCGATCACTACTGAAATGGTGATGATGAATAATTAAAACTTATTTGAAGTGAATGTAAGCATTGGAATTTATGATAAAAGGACATTATCTTTATAGTAGTTATAATTTCTTATGACAATAAAAATATTGAGAAAACTAGCAGAAGTGGAATTTTCTAAAGTGAGCAGTTTAATTTTTGTTGCTTATGTTTATTTCTATTTTTCTTTATTACTATGTTCATTTATATTGCTGGTTCTATAATACTGTCTATATCGTTATTATCTTGATTTATATGATTGGGTCTATAATATGGCCTATATTGTTATTATCCTGTTAATATGGTTTGCTTATTATTATTTTAAGCAAATGGTATAAATTATATTTGGTTTTGTAGACCTAATTGAATATTCCAAAAGAGTTATAATCAATCAAATTATCTGAAAGAAATATAATCTTATTAGCAAATAAAATGAAAATATGTATTTTGAATTCCTTTTATTCAATCAGATCCACAAGAAATCTGATATATTTTAAAAGGTATCAGCCCAAATGGATATTTTATTGAGATTTTAAGTACTATAAAAGCATTGAACACGTAATAGAGATGCTATAAATCCTTCTAAACTAAGTTTATTATAATTGAATGTTATGTCGTAATGAATTAGAAGTTCATTCATCCAAAAATATTTATATTGTGGCATGTTGCCCTAAACACCAAGGATCTAAAATAATGCAAAGGATTATTGAAAAAGTCTTCGCGGACATTTGTTAAATAATTAGTAGATTTATTGTCCAATGAGATTGTTTGCATTGCTTACTCACAAGGTAAATTTGTGGATAAATCTTCTCCTTCGAAGGTTGGTCATGAATCTTTATTATTTCTACAAAGTATTTTGGGTGATGTATGTGGATCAATATATCCACATAGGGGACCATGTAGTTATTTTATGGTTTTCAATGGTGCATGTGCGTTGCAGTCATATATTTGTTTGTTGTGCAATATTGCATTTGCATGATTGACCATAGCATTTTATAATACTAATATCTTGAACCCTTGTCAGGTGATTTTTTCTTTGTACATTTTGCGGATTCTCACCTTAACGAGACATTTTTCATCTCTGGGAATATAAAGCTTCCAGAAGTAAGGCAAGGATTTTCTTAGGCAATTTTTCTACTTTATCTCATTTAGATCCTCATACTAGTCAATGTTAAAACAAAACATAGAAGATAGTATTTTCACAGCAAATTGCAAACCAATTATCAGATGTAGATTTAATAAAAGTATCCAAGTCACATGTTCCAACTGTTAATACACTAACCTTGGTGATTGTTCCTGCTGAACAATTAAGCGTATGAGTAGCTAATGAATTATTTGTTACACATTAGAAACATAATAGATCACTTGGTTCCAAAGACAATGCTCCCTAGAAGAGAAGAATGAAAAATTAGAATCTTGTTCAAAATGAAGCTTAAGCTATAAATATACCCATGTTATCTACATCACGGTTTTAAATGAACTGAAGATCCCTAAAGACACACAAGTTCTTGCAGTGACAGTAACTCTTAAAGAGGCAAATGAATATAGAAATAATGATATTTTTACTGACTATACTCAGGGTAAATTTTTAAAGGTGCTTGGTCCTTAAATCAAATTAAACACCCAAAAAGACTCTTGAAGAGGTACATGCCCAAGATGAGGCATAAGCTCTTGAAATAACTAGACACAAAATAATGTCTATAAATTTTACAAATATAAGTATATGGAAATGTAAAAAAATTATTATTGATGATGGATATTATTTCGTTTCGATTTTAATCAGTTTAATAGTCTCAGAAAGACTTGACATCTATCTTATGCATCTAGTGACCATATATTTGTATGAGTCACTTAATACTAATATTTAAATGAAAATTTCTAAAGGATTCAATATGTCTAAAGTATATAAATCAAAAGATTGTAATATGTGTTTAATTAAGTTACAATAATCTTTATTTGAAAGTCCTGATGAAGGACATCTTAATGATCCTATCTGTCCATGTATTTTTATAAAGCAATCAAAATCTAAATCTAGAATCTTAGCAGTTTATGTTGATGACATGAACTTAATTGAAACTCTGGAAGAGTTTATAAAAATTGCTGAATATTTAAAGAAAGAATTTGAAATGAAAAATCTTAAAATACATCCAACTGGTTCTTAATCATTCTTATAAGTGAATGCAAATTCATGAACCAATAATAAACATATTCTAGTAAGTAAGAGAAAGCATGGTTATTACTCCCGTAATGGTCATAGGCACTCGGGACAGTAAAATAACAAAAATGGATGCCACCAGAAGTGGAACGTCTATGAGACATAATAAGAGTAATAATATAGAAAGGAAAAATGTTATATATGATAATGAAGAAACTTGTTATCGGTATAGAGGAAAAGACATTGGTTAGGTACCTGCAATACGGATAAATATTTAATAAACCTCTACGAAGTATCCAAGAAAAGGACGAATTTAGTCAAATATCTTTGATCCCGTTAGCTTAAGTCATCTTGATGTCTCTAATTTCTTTGATGATAGATAATTGTCTTGGTCCACAGATCGAGCATAAAATCAATGAAGAGCTTATCTCTCAATAGGCTTATATTGAAAAAACCTTAACACATTTCAATATGGATAATGCTCATCTGCTAAGCACTCCTATGATTGTTTGATTTTTTTATTCTAAAAGGGATCTATTTTGACCTAGAGCGATGACGAGATGCTTGGTCTAGAAGTTCCATATCTAAATGCTATCATTGCTTTATTGTACTTATCTTAATGCACAAGATTGGTCCAAAAGATCTTATCTAAATGTTATCCATTCTTTATTACACCTGGTGTAATACACTAGACTAGATATTGCATTTTTTGTGAATTTGTTGGCAAATTTCAACTCAACGCAAACACTGACATTGGAATGGCATACTTCAACTCAACAAAGTATTAACTTGATGCATGACTTTTGAGAAGATATTTCATTAGGGGGAGCATATTTTGTAGGTAACGATTTTTGCAGTTGTATTAGACAAATGTGCATTGTACTCTTTTTTTTTTTTTACTAGGTTTTGTCCCATTAGGTTTTACTGGCTAGGTTTTAATGAGATAATATTAAGCACATCTAATAATACATTTACATTGTATGTAAATAAACGGTGAATCCAAGGGGGACTACTGTGAATAATAATGGATTCACCATTTTGTCACTTTGTAAAACTACTAAAATGCATATCCCACTAACTATATATATGTATGCAATACTTAGAGAAAGGATTTTGATGCTAGGTTTGTCATTTGAAAATTATACTCTTGTTCCTCCCAAATTGAAAAGAAATTTCCTTCAGATTTATAACAATTTTGATATTTCAGTAATTGTTTGAAAATGTGTTAAATATACATGATGTTTAAATCAAAATCCCAAACATAGCAATATGGGAAGCCCAAGCGTGGCAGCTTAAATTCCTCACCATCATTTTGACCTCGGCCTTTCATGGTCGTGACATGTGTCACCCTTTCATTTATTGAAAGATTTGAATAATGTTAAATATTATAGATAAAATGTTTTATATGAACTTGTTATAAATAATTAGAGGGATTTTTTAATTCAAAACCATAATTAAAGCTTTCTATTGTTGTACTTCAAGTGCTACTTCATAAAAACATGAATTTAGGCGCTACCTCAGAAATTACCTTTGGTGCTTTTAAATTTTTATTAATACTTTCGAGGTTGGATGCCAAACACCCACTATAAGTATTTGTAACATTTTAAAAATACTTTTAAGACTTCAAAAAGCAATCTCAAATGGACTCTTAAATCCCGAAAAGTAGTGCTGAAAATGATTGATTGATTATTTATATATAGAGAATCTCAGAGTGAATCATAATTCATTAGGGACTAGGATCCGTTCAGCTATTGGATAAGAATTCATTTGGATCCTAAGCTAGGGTATTTAATGCCACTAAAGCTTATCTCGAGGATGTGGTAACACCTCATGATGGTGCTAAGCCTCCACTTAGTCAGCCACTTAACAATGTTGAATAGAAGCAAATAAACCAGTAAACACGCAAAGATGCACAACAAAGGTTATGCAAGAGGCTAATTTCGCCAACAAACAAAGAATAATACACAAGCAACAAGAACCACACTGTTTTGCTTTTTACGTAGGCCCTAACACCCAACTTTTTTATTTTTGCAAATAAGAAAAGATTTTAAAAAGCTCAAGGCTTTGTATACTCAAGGACACCACTTTCTTTACTAAAATCTAGATCCTTAAAACATACATTCCCATCATTATATACATAAGTTTGCAAATGACACCCCTATTTGGTAAAGTAAGGTGGCGTGTTGCATTCATTCTACCTCAATTCTTTCTCCCAAAGTTTAGGCATCACTAAACATGATGTAAGGAGGCACATCTCTATTCCCCCTTAAATAGCAACCACTACCCATTTAGTCCAGTAGCAAGGATTTCATAAAGTGTAACTGCCGCTGCCAACCTCTCTTGAAAAGTGACCGCCACTGCCCACTTCTTTTGCCGCATTTTCTAGGCATATGATCCAAGACCATATTGTCTCACTAATTGCACCCACAACTACCCACTTCATGCTTGATTTTAGACCCCACTTTCAGAGAAAAGCCAACATTCTCCACATTCAATTGCCACTGTTCGCACACAACTTATATATGAATGCCTCTCATCTTCGTATAGTTTGGCCCTTATGCATGCCCCATTATGCTGCACATTTGCGCGCTACCATTGTACACAATTGCACTACTGCCTCGTGCCATCTCTCATCCTGGACCCAAGGCCTACATGCATCTCATGTGTCTCGCATGTCCTATGCGTCCCATGCTTTCGAGCCTGCATGTCCATGCACTTGCAAAATGTTGCATGCGTTGCCTATGCACGTCTTTTGTGCACGATATATTGCACTCCCCACACTTGTCCCATAATGTACGCTTGTTGCTGCGCCCATGCTCATGCATCAATCTTGCCTTGCTTTCATGCTTCCCCACAAGCACACCCATGTTACTATCGCGGCTTGGTGTAAGGCTATAAGCCAAGCCTAGGCATTCGGTCACCATGAATCACGGTGGTGACACTGAGCGTGTTTGTCTTTAGTTATATATGGTCAATAGGTACAATTAACGCCATATTGAGAGGTATTATTTAAAAAAATTAATAAAAATTATGATATTTTTGTAAATTGGTCAATTGCCTCTAACAAAAAATTGACAATCGACCCTCTCCCATTTGAAATAATGCTACTTTAGTCCCTTTAGAATCATAAATAGCACTTTTAGTATTGTTGTCCATAATACATTTTTTTACCCTATAAAAATAAGGCTATATTTGCTAATTGGCAAAATGCCCTAAAGGAAAAATTAGAGTTAGGGATATTTCCACCCTAAAGTTTTGCATAAATCCATCTCAAATTTGAAAAACTGATTTATAAAAAGTTCACATTATTTTTAAAATTTAATATAGGGAAAACTTTTAAAAATAATCAATTAAAAATCATTCTCACAGACAATAAATTTCGTGAGAAATAACATAAATTTCATAGCCGATAAATTTAATCAAATATTATGTCACAAATACATTTTGTTAGTTTAATTGAATCTTAGTGATCATAATTAATAAGGATTTGATTGGTTAATTGTTCAAATTTATTCTTAATTTAAAATTGCTAAAACTAATGTAAATTTTTATAATTAATTTTTGGGTTGAGATATTTCCACCACATTATTTTTATGATAACGTTCTAATCTAAAAAACACACCCAATTAAGATTTAAGTGGGACCTGAATTGGTGGTTTTGCAATGAACATAGGCCATTGCTTGATAACGGTTATTGAACTTTGGGGTCTATATCAAGGCTTAGTCATTGCCTGAGACTGTGGTATTCGTTGGTTGCTTGTTGAAGTCGATAGTTTGTGTGTTTTTCAACTGACAAATAATTATTCCGAGATGACTAACGAGTATTTGCTGCTTGTGAGGTCGATCAAGGTGTTCATGCCGAGGAGATGGCACATTAAGGCCAACCATATTTACAGAGGCAAATTTTGCACGAACTATCTTGCGAATTATGCCTATGGCCTTCCTCTTGATCTTTATAATTTCACTAGTCCTCCTAATGGTGTTAATCAATTTTTTATTCATGATATGTACATGATTGTTTATCCGTGATTAGTGCTCTCTTAGCTCTTTGTTTAAGAGCCCCTTTGTACCACCAAAATAGTAATAATAATAATAATAATGATAATAATAATAATAATAAAATACACCTAGTCAATGCCAAACTTACCTGTAGAAAAATTAAATTTCTTCACTATTTTCTTTATTTAAATACGCTATATTTCTAAATTGGAAAAAGAAGGAAGCAGGATCATGTCATTCCAAACTAAGCTTTACAAACTTAATTAATTATTTGGTAGCTCTAGTTCTAATTGTTGGACACTAAAATACCGCAACACAAAGAAATCATACCATAATTTAATCAATGTGAGAGAATTTGAGAGTTGTAATAAAGAAAGACTTTAACAAAATAAAATAATTTACTTCAAGAACAAGAGTAGTTCTTTTAAACTCAAATTTTAATCTGAGTTGGAAATTGTATTCAAATTAAGGTCTCAAAGGGTATTATTCTGTAGGTCACCACGCACTGTCAGACATTGTTTACAAGAGAAATTATCCTTCGCCACAGCTTACCAATTTCTTTTAAGTTCTAATTTTTAAAAGACATAATTAATTGATTTTTGGGATTGAATAAGGGCGCATTTAGAATTGAGGTGCTGTAGGTTTTAAACTATAGTTATGATGGAAATAAAAGCTATACTTATGAAATAAAAGTTAGTAATATGTAGTAAATATAAGTTTGAAATTATAATTTTGACAAAATTATAAAAGATATAATAGATTTTCCATCATATAAGTAAAAAATCATATCAACATAACTTTCAAGCTACAACAACTAGTGTTTATCAAATGCTTTAGTGCTGTAACTTTTAAGTTACAGTTGTCTAACTTTAATCCCAAACGCACCCTAAATGATATTGTTGAATGCCATTTTAGTGAAGAAATCTTGTAGATTTGAAACTCAATTAAGAATAATGCATTTATTTGATGTTAAAATTGTAATCTCAATAAAAAAAAAGTAATAATTGGGTTGTTATTATAGAAAAAAGAAGGATTATTATCGGCCTTATTTTTTCAAAGAGGGATGAATTTACATAATTTGAGGGGTCAAAATATAACTACTTTGCTCTAGTTGAACATAGTGAAAATTTTTGTCACTACAAAATTAAAAAAATAATATTTAGTCCTTATTAACTTGAGAGGTTGGACCGTTGTTAACTCTTTTGATGATACTAAAAGATGATGACAATGCTTATATACTGAAAAAAAAAATTAGTTTTTTCGCCAAGCACATAGTTCATAAAAAAGATTAGTATATATCACATAGTTTCACATACTTATCATTATCTTCTCATTGATACAAATATAAGTATGAAAAAGATTCATAATTGTTTTTTAAATATCTTCCTCTCACATTTTTATATTACATTTTTTTTCTTTTCTCACAGTTTTATATTACATTTTTTTCTCTTCTAACTTTTTTATTTTTGTGATTTTTTTTCTTTTGATATCTATTTATTGATAATAAAAATGAATCCAAATATTGTTGAAGTGTTGAAGGAATTAAATCTCAAAAATCATTAACACAATGAGTGGCTGACTTTTCTTCATTTGGAATACTGATGCGTTTGGGATTGAGGTTGGGCAGCTGTAGCTTAAAAGTTACAACACTAAAGTGTTTGGTAAATACTAGTTGCTGTAGCTTGGAAGCTATATTGATATAATTTTTCACTTGTATAATAGAAAATCTATTATATCTTTAATAATTTTATCAAAATTATTATTTAAAATTTATATTTACTACATATTATTAACTTGTTACATAATTTTTTGTTTCTTTTCACAGCAGCTGTAGTTTAAAATCTACAACAACTCAATTCCAAGCGCACCCTACATCTGGTTGTATGTGTGGCAAAAATTAGTTATAAATAATTTCTCTATAGTATGGTTTGTGGCAGAGGCAAAGCCAGTATTTTTTTTCGAGGGTGGATTAAATATTATTTGTAATGGAGTTACTGATTATGAGATTTATTTTTAAAAAAATTAAGAAATATTAAGAAATCTAGTAACAAAAAGATACATGAAATATATCCACTATAATAAGTTATATCACGTTAAAAAAAATGTAGTAAAAGAATATAATACGTATTTTATTGAAAGGTTTGCAAAGGGTTCAAACAAAAAATAAAGAAAAGTTAGATCTCAAATTTTAAGTAATACAAATAGAAATTAGGTGGGATCGCAATTCGCTAACCTCTTGATTAAGAAAATTATAAAAGAAAAGAATCATAAATTGAACTTGAGATGATTATTTTGTGAATCAAATTCTTTAATTTTAGGAAGAAAATTAAAACTCAAGCATTTAATACTGTATTTTAATATATTTTTTTTCATCCAAGTTAGGGAGTGCAAAGTGAGATTCGATGAGAGAAATTGAGGTTGAGATTAATGAATTAAAAAGTATAAAGAGAAGTTGAAATGTGATTAAATTTAATGAATATATTCATAATAATATTATGGATAAATCTATTGAATTAGGACTTATTTAAAATTTTACCAAAATTTTAGATGTGCTATAGCGCAACCTAAGACAACCTAAGACAAGGCAATAGCTTCACCGCTGGTTTGTGGGCTACTGGGCTTTAGCTGGGTTAACGCATTGTTCTGGTTGTGTTAGAAATAGGCAAACACTCCAGAAATTTGTAGGACACTCCTATAGTTAATTTGCTGTTTCCATTCTTAGTCACTCTGGATTATAGGATAGGAGTGGGAGTGTTGATATTGAGAAACAAGGATAGTTTCTATGTCCGTCGTGTTGTTATGGTTACTGTTTATATGTCGTCATGTTGTTTTGATGATTCGATTTCAGTATGATGTAGAAAATCTGCATAGAAAATCGTAAGGGACATTTATGTATTTTGATTCTATGTAAGTGGAATAGGAATCTCTCCTAATCTAAATTTTATTATCTTTTAAATATCTTTTATCATATGTCTTTTAATAATAGTGTATGGATAAGATTTGCTTTCTTTATATATTTTATTTATTAACTACCAATCAATAGTTGGATTATTTACTAAGTACATGATCAAATCAAGAGAGAATCTGATTTGAATGTTATAACATGCAATTGTTATTACAATTGTTTTAATTGAAAATTCTAGGAACTCCCATCCACTGCAGTGACATTTTAGTCTTGGTTTTATGCAAGACAATTGTTTGTTTAATGTTGTCTTTTAATTTAAATTAGATCAAGGTAGCATTTAGTTATGATTTTGGATGTTTGATTGGCAGAGGCTTCATTATGAACAAACGTTTGACTCTCCCCGATGAATATATGCAGTTTTCCTCTATTCTGATTTTGTCTCTGGTTTGAAGGACATCATCTTGGAACCTTGTACTCTATTTTGATTTTGTTTCTTGTTTTCAAGGACATCATCTTGGAAGCGAAATAATATGAGGTCAAGAGAAGTACATGCAGTGTGTGCTCTCTACAAGTACCTCATAAACACTGCCTATATAAGTTCTTACTATCTACAAGCTAAAAATATATGCAGGCCTTGTTTCAATCGGGTAAATGTATATGTGAGAGAGACAATCTGATCCCAACCCCAGAATCAATTTAGTGATGATCAATTGATTAAACTTTATGAAGATATCATATTGATCTCTCAGCAATGTGATGACAAGAAATATACAAATCACACGCACAGCACTATCTAGTAAGATTCACACGTACGGATACAGAACAACCATCTTTTTCTCTTATTAATGGTGCAAGATTCAGATTACAAGAGGACATTGCAACATCGATACAACTTGGCAAAAGTCCAATAGATGATTTCCCATAGGCTTCTTTACTTGGTTAGAAGTCAAATAGATGATTCTAATACTTGATATAAGTTTGCAACATTGACGCATTCGATGCTGAATTATATTAGATATACAACTTATTCTTTGATCTGGGTGTAGGCGTAATATTCTCCGATTTTGAAGGAAGTGCAGCTGTGCCGGTGTGTCGGGTCTCTCAAATCCGCTAGATTTTGGGATAGAGCTTTCCTATGCTCGGATCGCAAAGCTCTCTCTAAATATCTATGCACAAGAATCATGACTGTTTACCAGCTTTTATTCCCAGCTTTTTGGCTCAGTAAAAGTCAACAGCTTAACTAACTAACTCTGAACCACTTGTGAAAGCGCGATAAACGTCCACGCGTAACAAACTTTCAAAAATTAAAACCAACTAGAATTTGAAATAACTCTTATGTCTTTTCATTTTTACATAAACAACAGATTAACGTATTCCTTTTCCAGCTAGTCTCAATTTCATTGATATATATATAAGGGATCATGAAATGGTTAGTTTAATTAGACTTGGTCCTTGATTGAGTTTTAAATCAAGAAGTCAATAGTTTCACGGTTCTTACAAATACATTCGATGACTATATGTTTCCTTATTTAGTATTTGGATGTGGAAACCTTGTTGCTGAACCGAAGTAAAATTTCATATCTTGATGTTTATGCTTTGTGTTAAATGAATTATTTAGATGCCCGTCATTAAGTTGTATCTCGGAATCTATTGTCAATTGGAGCCATTGTGCCTGCAAGTTGGGAAGCTTTAGTCAAATTCATCAACTGGTTATATGCTGAGAAGATACCAAATTGGGACTTTTTCTGTATATACTTCGCATGGGGCACACAAATCTGTGATGAATTCTACCAATGCTTTGTAGTACCTACGCAGATTAAAGAGAAATATATAACTCATGTTAGTAGAAGAGCTTACTCAAATATTTTCTACATCCATCAACACATAGTGCAACATTTGTCTCCAGCTATCTATGAGATCACAATTACTAGATCAGATCATTTTTAAATGTATTTGTGACAATTTTTTTAAGATTTTTTCAATACAACAATTTTCCAGGCTTAGTACTGCAAAACCTGTTGTGGGAATTTATCGAAAAGCCTCTTTTGCTGCTTCTATAATGCTTAGCCAGTACCTCACCCCTTACAATGTCGGAAGGTACTTCTTCTCCAGGCTCTGCAAGCTTAGAACGTCATGTCTGATCTCTGCTGACCTTTATTATAGAAGTGTTTCAAGCAAATGTACATAAACAAGTGTTTGCAGAAGTTTTTGCAACATTTTGAATAGCATGACAGAATTACAGAGACCAAGGGTGAAATTGAAGCTTAACATGAGTTCAATATGGCGAAAAAATGACAAAGTTGATCACTTGAATGATGGTATGATATCATTGTTTTATGGAGACAAAATGACAAAGTTGATCACTTGAATGGTGGTATGATATCATTGTTTGAACAACTAGTCGTGAAAGAAAAAGTTTGAAAGTTAAAGAGGAAGAGAGATTTAAGGCTACGGGGCGTGCCTGAACACATTTGATTGTACGAAAGGAAGACACATTTCATAATCCTCAATTTACTAGGGATTGCAAGCTTCCACATGGTACAAAATTAAGTCATCATTGCAGAAACTTACCTATCAGTAACCAATAATATGAGAGAGTGTTTGATAAACGACAAATTAGTTACACAAGGATTGATAATTTGTAAAAATCAACGATGATTAATTAATATAAAGAGGATTTGACTACGTTACAGTTGTTGTAATTTACCGCCAATTCAAAATTTATGTGGGTCTTATCACTTGTTGGCATTGTTCAAATGATTTTGTACTACACGGTAAGTTACAACAGCTGTAATTTAGAAGCCCCTATATAAAGAATTCAAAATTCTTGTTCTCTAAGGGAAATTATTGACTGTTTCTTTTTATTATTAATGTCATGTGGGTTAAAATTAATTTAGTTTTCAAACTACAATATCAAATATTTACCAAACACTTTTAATAGTAAAATTTTTAAATTTTAACTATCTAATCATAACATCAAACCGGGCCTAAACCATTGGAAGTAAACGTGTAATTGCAATTTAATTAATCACTAATTAGAATTTAAAAAATTAAGAAGAAAGGATTGGACTTTCAAAGAGTATATATATACACACACACACATGTATGCATTAATTTTACCCCACGGCCATGAGATCATTCAATTTTATGGATATAAGGGGGCAAGTAACAACGAACATAAATAAAAAGTTCTTGACTTTTTAAAGAGATAATATTACCCTAAAAAAAGGAAGAAGAAAATGTTTATAAATTTATTGGTTTGTTTTTTATATTAGAAAATAGATTAGGTTAGTTTTTGTCTTTTTGTGCCAAATTTTGATTAAAAAGTCTTTTTTTTTTCAAAGAATTTTATTGGCTAGGAGAAAAAGTCAATTGAAATAAATTCTTACTTATGAAGTATTTAGTTCATGGATCATGACAGATTATATATCTCACATAATTATTATTTTTATCTATTCATTAACACATACAAGTATGCAGAAAGATATATGTATGTATGAGTGTGTGTGTATAGATATTCCCTAAATACTTTATTATGATCTTCCTCTCATCATTTTATGCTAAAATCTATTTGTTTATAATATAAAAAGAATAAAAATAATATTGAAGTGTCGTCGGCAATTAAATTTCAAAAATCTTTACCACGTACTGATAACAACGTTGAGCTGAAAGAGAAAGCTAAAAGTGATCCAACTAAAATATGTAGATGATATAGCTGGCCATTTATACCTCTATTATGTTCTTTTCTCTTATGGTTTTCATTACTCTCGAGACTTCATTCTGATATGTATTTGTATCCTATTAAGATTTAAGAGTTACGAACACTTTTTAGCTGGATTTTAGTTGATATATTAGACATTTAAAGATAGGATTTTAGCTGGTTGATATGTCAATAAGATTTAAGGGAGGGTAATTTACACTGTAATCAATATAATAATGAGAAAATTCAGACTTTCTTAAATTTTAGCATTTAACAGCTAAATTAATTGACCAATGTTGACTATTAAATTTGTTACTAGTGTGGGGTAATATAGTTATTTCAATATCATACTACAACAAATAAAATAATTACAAATCATAGTAGTTAACATTTAAATGTTATTTAAGTTGATCCACTTACCTCAGAAACCTATCGCCCTGATGATGATGACCTTTCACGGGGTGACCCTCCCGAAGATGTTTTAGTGCAAAACCACCGGTTGGTTGACCCCTCCCTTAGACTCATTTCACAAATTAGCTTGGGCCGCCTGTTGAGCCGCCTATTACTGCGGACCAAATGACCATGTCTCTTACTGCAACATCTTTGCTACCTTGAGAAATTCAAACAATTGTTGATTTTACTAAAAATGCATCACCAGTTGATGAGAATGGTTTCCAAACAGTACATAATAAAAAAAAAATGGAAAGCGCGTGCTCGCTCTCTTCTTTCTGAGCCATACTTCGCAAGTGGCAATGGTTAGAATATGGAAAAATGAAGATCTTATGTTGGAATGTGAGGGATGTAGCCACCCCTAGCACTCAATCAGAATTGGCTAAGTTATGCTTTACTTATAATCCTGATTATCTTTGCATTTCTGAGCCTGTGGTTTCTTTGTCTTCTGTTCTTTCTGCCTTTTGGAATTCTATTCGAATGAAATTTGTTTGCTCTAATGACAGAGGTGACTTAACTCCAAATATGTGGGTTTTTAGTGCTGCTCATTTCCTTTGGTCACTGTAGTTCACTGTTCAAAACAGTTAATAACTATGCAAGTTCAACTTGATAATTCTCCTTCTTCTCTATCTTTTGTGCATGCTGCCACTAATTACTTTGACAGGCGGGTTTTATGAGATGCTCTTATTTCCTCTGCTACTTTTTGTGACGAACCTTGGATGGTCGTTGGAGACTTTAATGCGATTATGGGGGCTCAAGAAAGGGCTGGTGGTAATTCTCCTCCCAATATCTCTTGCTCAGATTTTTCTAATATGATTGATGCATGCTGTCTAACCCATCTCTCAATTAAGGGGAACCTTTTTACTCGGTGTAATAGTTCAAACAGGGGTCGGATTGAACAAAGATTAGACAGGGCGCTATGCAACCTTGCTTTCTATGATGCTTGGCCAAATAATAAAAGCCTCATTTTGCCTCGCTCATGCTCAGATCACAGTGCTTTGCTTGTTTCTGGTTTTCCTATTAATAGCCTCGGTCCGCGGCCATTCCGATTCCACTCAGTTTGGATTGAGTATCCATATTTTGAGAAAGTTATTAAAGATGTCTGGCTTTCTATGGACTTTTCTAATCCCATGCGGTCTATGCTATCAAAACTACAAGCCTTGAAAATTGCTTGAAGATCTTGGAATGTAGCGGTTTTGGGTAATATTAATACTCGTGTTGATAATGCTAGGGCCAATCTTTCTGCAATTCAGTGTTCTATTTCTAGTGGTGGCAATTCAGAGCAACTTTATAATGATAAGGTGGTAGCTAAACTGGATCTTCTTTAGGCAGTGCGTAATCAATCTATTTTTTTCAAGGAGAAGGCTAGAGTTAAATGGCTGATTAATGGTGATCGGTGCACAAAGTTTTTCCACGCCTATTGTAGAATAAAGATGCTCTTCCATTTATAGTTTGCTCATTGCTGGTGTCGTGAACTCTAATCCTGTGGAGATATCCAACCACCTGGTTTCCTTTTATGTCAAGCCTTATTCGGTAGCTTCTAGAGTGGATAATCCAACAACAGTTTGTTCGGTGATCCCGCATCTGGTCTCTAAGGCTGATGATGCTCTTTTAACTGCGGTCGGAAATTAAAGATATTGTCTTTGCCAAGGACCCGAATAGTGCCCCTGGCCCAGATGGTTTTTTAGGTCTTTTCTATCAGCACTATTGGCATATTGTTGGTCCTGATGTTATTCGTTTTGGCTAGAATTTTTTCACCACTGGTGAGTTACCTCATAATTTTAACTCTAATTTTATTGTGTTAATTCTAAAAGAGGCTGGTGCCATTGAGGTTTCTAAGTTTCGTCCAATAACTCTTGCGAACTTCCTCTTCAAAATCATTCCGAAGATTCTGGCAGACAAGTTGGGTACATTTGTTACAAAAGTTATTCCTCCTCAGCAGACTAGCTTTGTAAAAGGGCATTGTATCTCTGACTCTATTGGTTTGGTTTCCGAGGCATACAATCTTCTTGATCGACGAATTCAAGGTAGTAATAAATTGGATATCACAAAGGCCTTCGATGCAATTGAGTGGGATTTCCTTTTCCGGGTTTTAAAGAATTTTGGCTTTTCATCACAGTTTATTTCTTGGGTTTCTATTTTGTTGCACCTTGCTCGCATATCCATTCTTGTTAATGGCAATCTAAGGGGTTTTTTTAGCTGTAACAGAGAACCAAGGCAGGGTGATCCTTTGTCACCACTGCTCTTTTGCTTGGCAGAGGAGTCTCTTGGCAGAGGCATTCTTAACTTACGAGAGCAGGGCTTAATTCGTGGTATCTCTTCTCTAAGACTCAATCCTTCTCCAAGTCATGCACTATATGCGGACGATATTTATATTTTTGTTCGTGGTGATTATAATTCTCTCTGTAAGTTGATGGGGCTTTTAGAGTCTTATAGTCACGCTTCTGGTCAAGTGATTAACAAGGCTAAATCTTAGTTCTTTATTAGCTCGTATATGAGTCACAGGATCAATTTTTTAAAGTCTTTTTTGGGGTTTCAAGAGGGTCCAGCTACTTTAACCTGCCTAGGAGTTCTGATATTTCGCGGAATCCCTAAGAAGTAACACTTGCAGGTTATTGCTGATAGAGTTTGAGGAAAGCTAGAAAGATGGATAGGAAAGTTACTTTCTATGGCTAGCCGAGTTCAACTTGTACAGTCTGTTATCCAAGCCATGTTATTATATAGCTTTATGATCTACCAATGGCCATGCTCTCTCTTGAAGCAAATGAGTGGTTGGATCCGTAATTTCTTTTGGACTGGTTCCTGTGATACTTTAAAAATGATTTCTATCTCTTGGCATCGGATTTGTGCTCCAAAAGAGTTTAGTGGTTTAGGTATTCGTAACCTGTCCTTGCTTAATCGTGCCGCTCTCCTTAAGACTTCTTGGAATAATTCGACATCTTCTTCAATTTGGTGTAAGTTCTTAAAAGGTCGATTTCAACTCTCTTTATACAATTGGTCTCGAACTTATTGCGAAGTCTTCCATTTGGCAGGGTTTGAAGACTATGATTCCTACTTTGTTGCTGGTTGTCGTTGGGTTGTGGGAGATGGGAAAAAGATTAACCTGTGGCATGATAGATGGTTATCAGATCCCATTGTTTCTTTATTGAATATTAATGATTTAGGCATGAACCTTAATTCTTCCGTGAATGCCTTGATTTATGATGGTGCTTGGTATATTCCATATCATTTTCAATCTTCTGTCCCTCAGCTGGTTTCAGATATCAAAAATACAGAGCTGCCCGTACTTGATACTGAAGATAAGATGGTGTGGCGCCACTCAGTAGATGGTGATCTTACTTTGGCAGAAGCTTATCATTTTTCACTAGACAACCGCGAAGTCTGCTCTTGGAACAAATGCTTGTGGTTGCCTTTTATTCCTCCGAAATACTCTATGTTTGCTTGGAGGTTGTTTCATAATAGAGTTTCAACAGATGATCAGCTACGTTTGTGTGGTTTATGTGTCGTCTCAGCTTGCCCTTTTTGCTTGCAAACTGATGAAACAGCTGCCCACTTATTTTTCCTATGCAGGTTCTCTCAACAACTTTGGGGCTGGCTCACTTCTTTATTTAGGGCCACCTTTCCTATGAATGGAGACCTTGTGAGTTTACGAAAGCTAATTCTTCATGATAGATTCTCTCATCACACAGTCTCCCTCTAGCGCATGACTTGCTTCACCCTGATTTATTATTTGTGGAAAGCTCAAAACTTATTACGCTTTGAGAATCGTGTGTTTTCCTTTTCTCAACTAAAGGCCGTTATTTCTTCTCACATTATTTTATTGAGCTCTTATTGTCTAGGACACGTGGCTACCCAGGTTCCAATTTATGACTATTGGGTATAAAGAAGCCCTTGCAACATGCTCCAAAGGTAGTTTCAGTTTTCTGGCCTCCTCTTTTAATTCCTTGAGTTGAAGTTAATACAGATGGCCACTAAAGGAAATCCGGGAGAGGCAGCTTGTGGTGCTGTTTTTAGGGGTTTAATGGGGCCTTTAAAAGACGCTTGGCAATGCCTTTAGGTATTAATTCATCATTTTTTGCTGAAATATTTGGTATTATTGTGGCTATTGAAGAAGCTGCTAATAGAGGGTGGCAATATGTTTGGTTAGAGAGTGACTCTATTGCTCCACTGTCTAGTCTGCATAATCCTAGAGTGCTCCTATATAGCGCATTCTTAATAGATGGATTAATTGTTATAACTTGATTAAAAATATGGTTTGCAGATGCTCCCATTTTTTTCGAGAAGGAAATTCTGTAACAGATTGATTATGTAACTTGAGTTTATCTTGTTCCATGTGTACTTGGTGGGATTATCCACCAATGGCTAGTAGGAAAAAGTTATTTGAGAATGCCTGGAGTTATCTCAAGTATTGTTTCATAACTTAACCTCTTATACGTGAGGATCTTGTAAGTATTGTCTCTTTTTTATTAATATATTTTCAGATTTATATATTAAAAAAAAAAACTCAATACTATAGAGAATCTTAACGCTCTATAAAAAGCAGTTGGCCTGAATGGTTGTTAAACCGAGATGGCTGAAGTTGTTGCATGTACTTGTCCAAACATAATTTCTTTAAAACCAAAATGCCCTTAAATGATTAATTCCTAAGAGTTACACAACTTCTTTCCTCTCGTTCACAATGGCTGAAACCTCTAAATATGTTAAAAGCCTCTTCTCACTCGTTCTCACTCGACGGCGGTAAGCATTTCCGGCAGCTCTGAAATTTTCGTCTGCTCAACAAGAAGAATTGAATCTTTCCTTTTTTTTTTTTTATTTAAATTGTCAAAAACTTAATTTTTTTTCTGGGTTTCAACTTTCTACTTTTGCATTTGGGTTTGGTATAAAACACCATGAATTGATTTGTACAACTTAAAGATGGGGAATTGAGAATGAAGTTTTGGCCTTTTTGATGTCAATGGCTGCAATGAACAAAAACAAGATGAGATGTGATGAGATATTGATGATTTGGGAACAAAAGTTTTAGTGATTATTTGAGATGAGACGAAAATAATTTGGGAACAAGAAATTGTTTTTATTATTATTTTATTTAACTTATGTCATTCATGGGCGTTGCAAACCACCGAGCTACACATGGATTTTGTTAACAAAATCAAAATTTATCAAATATTTTGATAAATTAATTGTATGCATTCTGGCCTAAAATTCTTCAAAATATAAAAAATAACCATCCACACCTATTTCTTTTTACAAAAAATAAATACTAATTGGAATTAATTATTAAATATAAGTAGAGTAATGATATACCTCTTAAATTTTTTATCCTAAATTTTATTTCACATAATGTGTCATTAATTGAGTAGTTGATAATTTTTTATAAGATTTAAGTAAATTAATTATATTACCTCACTAACTAGTTGATAAATGTCATATCATTTGATAAGAATATAATTTTAGGATTTTAAATATGATATAATTAATTTCCAATATTTTACATGCTTTTTCTTACTTCAACATGACTTGTGTCACGCTTTATGTCTTCATCATTCTTTTTTCTCCTGGGTTTAATTTACTGACTAATCTATTATTATTTTTACACTAAAAAATTTGATTGTAAGCTAACTTAAAAAAATACCTTTGTTTCTGTTATTTGCTCTCACATCCACTTCTTTTGCTTCTGCTTTTGCTTTTCCTTTTCTTCGTATGCTTTCTTTTTGACATGTGAATACCAAGAATAATTATAGACCCATAAAAAATTGTACAAAGAATTTTATATAAATTGATATGGTAATATATAATAAATTTATTAAAAATATATAAAATAAAAATAAATTACATGGATCTTATTATAATTTTGATTTAATTAATAATATTACTTTGAATTTTATTTTTATACAAAATTATTTGTAATTTATCATTACTCAAATACGAATTACAAATACGAATTATTGTTGCCCTGATCTGAAAATGCTTCACATTTTATGTTTTGCAGGAACTTTTGCCGTGTCATTTTCGTTAGTCCGCAACTTCAATAATCCAGTTCACGTGATTGCCATTAAAGGAATTAAAGATTTTTTTATTTCTTTTTTGATTTGTTGATCTCCACGTGATCACCGACATGGTTAATGTCAGTTCAGTTCTTGGCTTCTTAGATTATTCCAAACGCTTCAATTTCTTTGTTAACTTGCATACATGCAGCTCCAAATCCAAATCTTATACTGATTTCTTCTTTCGTAACTGACTCATGAATCTGCTATTTTTCTTCTAAAAATATCCACTTTATGCTCTCTTTGCTTGAATAATCTCACAAAGAGGAAAGACAGAGAAGAAGGTTTTAACAGCAAGATAAAATTTTGTTTGAAAGAAAACAGAGATAGGAAAATAAAAATTGAAGAGCTAGTTATTAGTTTGTAAACAATTAATTAATTAACTACCTGCTACTTGCTACTTAATCTAAAATAAATTTTAAAATAATGCTATATGCACGGTAAAGACAAATAAAAAAAAGTTCTTATCTTGTAATAAATCTTTTTTATTCTGTAATTAATTTTTTTTAAAAATATTTACACTGTAAAAATTTTAAAAAATAGTCATTTAGACTCCTATATTTTTAACGGAACATATCAAAATTTTCTTATGACTATAATACCTTTAGTAGATACTACTTTTAATACACATATAACTGCAGTAAATTTTAAGTAACAACATATGGAGAGGTAGCTAGAGCTGCCACGCGCAGTGCCTCCTCTTCACATAGATTATGACAATCAAACTCATGCATATAACACTCCTTTCAAACAGATATACCGTTAATAATTCATATAATAATTAGAGATCATATATCATCAATCATGGCTTCTTCAACTCTCACTGCTTTTGTGGAAGAGAAAACCCTTAGCCCAAGCTTCGTCCGGTTCGAGGATGAGCGTCCCAAGGTGGCCTATAATCAATTCAGCAACGACATTCCTGTGATTTCACTTGATGGGATTGATGGCAATAAGAGGGCTGAGATTTGCAAGAAAATTGTTGAGGCATGTGAGGACTGGGGCATCTTCCAAGTTGTTGATCATGATGTTGATGCTAAGCTTATATCGGATATGACTCGTCTTGCCAGACAGTTTTTTGCTCTGACCCCGGAGGAGAAGGTCAAGTTTGATATGTCCGGTGGAAAGAAGGGTGGCTTCATTGTCTCCAGCCACCTTCAGGTATGCACTGCTTCCATAAATTTCATCATGATTCAGATTAATTTTTACGTTTTCTTTTATTTCAGTTTATTATCGGTTGTTTACAAACATTAATTTTTGACATACTTTAGATTTTAGTTATCAGTTGAAAGTTATCTACTCTTAAATCCTGTACTTTATAAAATTTGGGATCTTAATTTAATAATATTGTAAATTGACTTTAAATTGTTGCCAATGTATGAAAAAGTACATTGACAACATTTGTGAAAGAGGATTCAAAATTTTTTGAAGTATATGATCTTGGACTAAAAAGTTTATTCGGTTATCAATTATTATGTATATCTTTTTTTGTGTTAAATTTAAATTATAATTAGGGTATGTCAGAAATTGTAGATTTATGTGATTGTATCATAGTAGGTATATATAACTTAAAAACCTACTCCCAAATAAATGAAAATTTATAATGATATAGAAATTAAATTCAATTAGATACCATGCATGAGGATTTCTAAGAATCAACTATTTTAAAACATGTCCTTAACATAGGAGAGTAGTTTCTTTTTCTTAGGTATGCCAATCTTGTTTTTCATTTTATCTTCAGTTTCTTCTTGATAATTTTTTTTTAATTCATAAGCTATTAATTCTAAGAAACATGTTTAATGACGTTCATCAGTGTTTGGCTATCAATTTAGATTTTCAAGTTTCATTTCTTCAAAGAAACAAAATTAATTGGTAAGGAAATACGGAAAATTAGGTGGCAATAAAGTCACAATCAATTGGAAAGCGACCCAAAAGAACAAATGTACGAAACAAATGGAAACGACAGGGCATGTGGTTTCTGCCTAACAAATAAATTTAAGGCGATTTGCAGAGTATTAGTAGCTGTGGGTGAAATTTTTTTTATGAGTTCTCCGTGCATTTAGTAGTTTTAGTACTAAAAAAAATATAAAAATAATTAAAATTTAATTAATTTTTAATTATATATATAATATTAATAATAAATAAAATAATAAAAAATTAAAAAAATAATAATAAAAAAGATTTTTTCAACTCTTTGAAATTATTTTTTTGAGAAACTATTTTTTTCTTTTACTTTAAAAGTAAACAAATAAATGTAATAATTTTCTTTATAGAGAAGAATGTAAGAAATTTTATGACGTTAAAAATTAAGGTTTTTTTAAATGGATAAATAATTTTTTAAGAAAAAATAATGAATTAATAGTTAATATTATTAATTATAGTTCTTTAACATTAAGGTTATCAAGTATAAAATTTATGCAAAAGCTTTTATTGGTTAGATAATTATCAATTAAAGAGAGGTCCAAAGATAGATTTTTTATTATAAGTAAATTAAAAAAAAATTAATTTGAGTATATTAAAAAAATAAAAAAAGGATTTCTAACATATGAGAACTAGGCAAAAATAATGAGGCCTTTCTAATATATAGGGTTTTAGACGACCGTTTAGTTCACTTATATTTAAAATTACCCCTGATGTTTCGGTATATATTTTAAGAACATATTCAATAAATGACTAAATAAATAAAGATATCTTAAATAAACAATAATAGATTTAGAATTCACGTTCTCTTTTAATATATAAGATAATAGTATAATATAAATGTGGGCCTTCATATATAATATATATAAGGGAGCAGTTGCCTGGGAATTAAGCTACTCCTGCCAATCCAACTTTGTAAGTATTGGAACAATTAATGTCTTACTATAATAACATAACTGAAATATGGATCAAGATCCTCTCCTAGTGTTATTACCTCTTAGTTTCTCTTAGTTTTTTAAATTTAATAGAGAAAGTTGGTTTAATTGTAAATACAATAAATAAAGTTAGTTTAAAATTTAATTTTAGCCACTTATTTTTACTAAGAGAGACTAGGAGAGAAAAAATACTAAGAGAGGATCCTTGTCCCTGAAATATATGCATAAATTCTTTAAAAATGATATGAGCAGGGTGAAGTAGTAAAAGATTGGCGTGAAATAGTGACATATTTTTCATACCCAAAGCAAAGCCGGGACTATTCTCGTTGGCCGGAAAAGCCGGAAGGCTGGATAGAAGTAACAAAAGAATACAGTGACAGATTAATGGGACTGGCATGCAAGCTTCTAGAAGTTCTATCCGAGGCAATGGGATTAAAGAAAGAAGCTTTTAGTAAAGCATGTGTGGACATGAACCAAAAGATTGTTGTAAATTATTACCCAAAATGCCCACAACCCGACCTCACTCTCGGACTCAAACGCCACACGGATCCAGGTACCATCACTCTCCTGCTCCAAGATCAAGTTGGTGGCCTCCAGGCTACCAGAGACAACGGCAAGACTTGGATCACGGTTCAACCAGTTGAAGGTGCTTTTGTGGTTAACCTTGGCGATCATGGTCATGTGAGTATATATTTATGCTAACACTACTATTTCTCCCTCATTTTCTCTTTATCCATATGTACTAATTATTTGATCACTAATGAAAATATTCAAATAATGTTTTGATATCTAACTTTCTACTGTTAATTAAATATACAATTACCTCAAGGCCAAACAAAATAGTTTTCAAATAATTTTATTTGGTTGGTTATTCGAATTCAAATCTTGTTGGAGGTAGGAGATTAAAAATTTAATTTAAGCTCTACTCATCCCTCTGATTTTTTTTTTTTTTTAAATCTAACCAATCTTAATTTTCTAAATTATGTTAGAAATAACTGTCTCTCTTTCAATTAATAAGAATGTGATTGTCGTATATTACTACTATCTATGATCAGTATCTGAGCAATGGGAGGTTTAAGAATGCGGATCACCAAGCAGTGGTGAACTCAAACAGCAGCAGATTATCGATTGCTACATTCCAAAACCCGGCGCAAGAAGCAACAGTGTATCCACTCAAAATCCGAGAGGGAGAGAAGCCAGTGATGCAGGAACCAATTCCATTTGCTGAGATGTACAGAAGGAAGATGAACAAAGACCTTGAACTTGCCAGGCTTAAGAAGCTGGCCAATGACCAGAAGCAGCAGCAATTGCCGGATTCTGAGGAAACGAAATTAATGGAAACCAAGCCCATTGATATCTTTGCTTAGAAATTAGACCCCTACAATGTCAAATTGTCAATGACCTGCTTCTTATCCTGCATTTGTGTCCTGGTACTTTAGTCATTATTATGGGATTCTGCTTGTTTTCTTGAACAATGTCAAATTGTCAATGACCTTGCCAATAACCTATGTTATAAAGGGGTTATAAATGAATAGAATAATAAATAACCCTTTTAATAAGATTACTTATTGACCATTAAACTTAAAAAAAAAAAAAATTAACATTTTGAAGGAATAAGGTTAGTTTGAAATTATGAAATGATAATAAGCCAAAAAAGAAATGAAAGCAAGGGCATCATCACTCATCAGCCGACCCTAGCTCCATTCTTTATTTCTCTTCCTCCATTGTTGTCTCTTTCACTAGAATTTGAAGACTTGTTTCTTCATTCCTCCAGTCAAAAGACAAACCAAACACTCCCAAAAATCAGATCAATATTCTCACCCAAAATATTCTGGTAAGCTTCACTTCTTTTGGGTGCAACAGATCTCGGACAGCTACCCCCCCTGCTGATTTGACCCTCAACTTCATCGTTCTTTATGCCTTTGAGTTTCTTCAGATTTTTTTTTTTTTTATTATTATATTTGTGTTTTTCTTGGATCCTGTTGTTACGACTCAATTTTGTCAATTAGATTGTAAGCGAGCTTAGAGGAACTCATTCGATTCTTTGTTCATTTTTTTGTATTATTTAATTTAATTTTGTTTAGTAAATGAATTAAACAAACTGAAAACAATATGCATTTATTGTGAAAGGAATTTAGATTTATTACAAATAGATGTAGATAATTTTAAAACCGTAAAACTGATCAACTTAAATAATTAAGCAGAAAATTAATAAATTAAATTAATTTTTAAAAAATACTATTTACAGTCATTGTTCATGTTATTGTTCACAGTTATTGTTTATCCGAATTAAAAATATTAATTTTTCTAAACACAATAAAATTGCAGAAATTAAATGACACAGAGATTTTTATCTGGTTTGGATTAATCAATTCTACATCCATAAGGCCGTGCCTAAATGTAAAGTAATTCACTAAGTTGAGATATTACAACCTATAGATTTATCAAACTTAAGACTCTCACTTACAAGTTTTCATTATACAGCTTACTCAACCTTAGATTGAATCTGCTTTTCTTGAATAACTGCTACCCCTCTTAATCCATGATCCTCAAGGCACTTCGTAAAATCATCAATAGCAATTCTTCAATTCTTCAATGTCTAATGATCTAAGATCCACATAGACTCTCTACAGAGATGAAAAATATAGTCTTGTTACAAGACTTTGAATAAAGAAGATAAGAAACCAATCAACACAACATTATGCACTAAATCTGAATTCTCTAAGAAGGAGGCCGAATTTCGCTTCTTTGCTTTATGCTCAGTGTTGTATTCTTTCAATTGTGAAATACCTCTTTTTATATAGGCAGAAGAGTTTCACAAAAATTACAAGTCTTAAAGGCTTGGATTATTTTGAAATAAGAGTTTCTTTCCTCTTATAATTCCTATGAATCTGAATCTGAATAAATATGATATTCCTGCAGATAACTCTATAAAATAAGAGTTATCATAGCAGTTTTAGGTTTAAATCAAGATTACTTAGAAAGTAAATGATTTGTTTTTGTTGCATTTTAGTTACATTTTGCATGAGCATTCATTCTAATTTAATTTTCTATTAATTTGAGTTGTTTGAGAGTACTTTGTGCTTAAATTGTGTGCATAATTGTCAGTGACTGAAAGATCAAGTTTTAAGGAAGGAATGCTACTACGAGGGACCTGCAAATATAATGGAAGAACTTGGCTGTAGAAGAATTGAAACAAATCTGGAGTAGTGCAGATGCTGTAACCATTATTGTAGTAATCCTAGAGCATTGACAGAGAAGATTTCGCACAAAATAATTAAAAGATTGCAATCTAGAGTTTTCAAAAATAGAGGATACGTGCCACACACTTTCGGTTGCCCTAGTTTCACATTATAAAAAGGAGCACGGATACAAAGAAAGAGGGAGACCATTACCCAAGGAAAAATCACAGAGAAAAATAAAAAGTATGAAGGATTTGAAGGCTATAACCGATGATTCACAAAGAGAAAGAAGGAGATATCGCAATATCAATCAAGCTTCTAATCTTTCTATTGTTTGCTTGTTTTCTATTTATTCATGGGATTGTATTTGAGGTTTGACCTTATTTTGTTTACTGTTGTATCACAAATCATAAACTAAATTCAATTATAGTTAAGTGATAAACGATCTTAATGGATGTTTAATTGACATATGTGTTTTGCCCTGTGTTTGTTATAACATTTTGTCTTAATTATATTTATTTCAATTCTTTATTTCGGCTGACTACCCATTTAGTGGATACTAGCTAAGAAAGAGTCTAAAAAAGGTTTGACTTAGTGGAATAAATTAAGATAATACTTGATTTTAGATTAAATTTCCCAAGTTAAGTAGATCTTAATTTGAATAAGGCCATACTTGATCGAAAATTAGTGAAGAACTAGACATAAGGATTCATTTTGTAGGGTAAGTGAAATCTAGAATGGGTAATGTTATATTTAATGTTGGCATAACAATTGGTCACTATCAAGTTGCATTAAATATAAGATATCTAATAGTGACAACTAAGGATGCATGAGGGATTCTGTCCAGTGTTGAAGTAGATGTTGTAGCAACAATATTATAATTGAGAAACTAGTCAATGCCATTAAGTGAGTTCATTTACTCAACTACTTTATTCCTATTGGTTTTATCCTTGTGTTTAATGTGAAAATTTTCTTTATTGCTATTTTAGTTTAATTAGTTTATTAGTTTTAGAAATTGCCTTGTCTCAATTAGAACAAAACTACATTATTAAGATTGCTGTAGCAAGTCTAGTAACATCAATCCCTATAAAGACAATCTGAATACTCATCAATATTTTATTTGTTGTGTACACTTATGCATTGACATCCATAACAGCAGAATTAACATCAACACATTCCTTACTTATCTCCTAAGAAATATTTAGAGCATTTGATAAACTTATTATTTGAACCAATTTCTTGGTCTAAATAAATCTTACGCGCTAATTATAGAATCCTGTTATTAATTGACTTGCTAAATTAGACATTTAATTAAACTAGGAAACAAATGTTCTTAATAAATTATAATTTTACTAAATTAGGGAATTAATAAATTAATCCTTATTTTAACTATGCAACAAATAAAATTCTAATTTATCTAAACTTGTCATAAGATGCAATTCCATAAATAATAGACTTAACAATCTCCCCATTTGGCATTCTTGTGGCAAAAGCAATCCAACACAAGTCTTCTATGAAACTTTGTGCCAAAACATGAATCTAAAACAAGCATGAACAACAACAAAGAACTAACCAAAATAATTTGCAATTAGCATGCTAGTTCATCAATTAAATCAAGGTAAGAATAAAAATAAAATACTGAATTTATTGATCAATAAATTGTAAGGCAACATTAAGCACAAAATCAAGATCAATAAAAAGATAAACTCACCCTAAGAACTAGAAATCCTAAGATCTAAAAATTCTTGAACAAAAAATAAAATTGGCCCTCTGAAATTGAAATACTACTTCCCTTAACTTATTGTATCATGCAATTGAAGACTTGGAAACAAATTAATCCCCTTTTTTTGCCAAATGATTACAAAAGGGAAGAAGTTTGGTATGCAATTCGCTGAAACGACTAGTAAAGGTGGCAATATCACGACCTTGTGTCAAAATTTTATCATCAAGTCGGAAAAGATCGAGAGCAAAAGAATTAAAAGCATATTCAATGGGATCAAGATAAGGAATATGAGCAAACGAAGGAGAAGAGCAAACACAAGCTACAACATAGTTCGGAAGATCATAAATAGCACTTGGACGAGTGCTACTGTTGACGATGTGTAAGGTCGCATGTGGTGGCATCTGGTGGTTAGCAATCGCAATATGAACAACAGTGGCAGTGGTGGTGATCCTAGGGTCAAAGGTTGAAGGTCCAAAGTTAAAACTATCTTCACTTTCCATGGGGTCATTGTCACTTGAATGAATAGATTTTTTAGGAGGTACTTGTCCAAATTTGGGACCAAAATCCTCATCATCATTAAGTATATGAATCTTATGAGGTCATCCACAACCAGAACAAGGGTAGAGTGGAAGAGTGCAATAATGCTTGAAATTATGTTGAGCATAAGAGCTCTTACCTTAAGCTTAAAGAAAGTTGAAGCCATAAAAGAGGAATAATAAAACAAGAAAATTAAGCAAAAAGAAGTAACGACTCTCAACCAACCGAAAGATATGAGGAGAAAACCAAAAACTTGACTGAAAAACAATGATCCTAGAGACTTCCTTATATAGAAGAGCTAGCCTTATTAAAAAAGTACTAAAAATTCTATGTTTATAAGGAAATGAGTGAAAAAGAAGATCTATATCTAATTTAAGTCATCATTAATCCTAAATCACATAGAAAAATAATAAATAAGCATAATCTAACTCAAATAAGCCATGAATTTTAAGAAAAATGCAAAATGTTATGTATGATATTTTTTTAAACAACAACACAATGCAAATGAGGAAATTTGAAAATTAAAATGGGAACAAATGAAACAGAATTAGAAACTGATCTATATACTGTTAAAAAGAGTTTGAATAAGCTTTTCAAAGAATTTTATAGAACTAAATTTGAAGTTCTGTAGACAAAATTATGACCAAAACAATGCAACCTGTTTAGTTATGATGAGTAAAAATTATTTGATGCACTTGAGAAAACAAAATTAGGGTTTTTCTTCAAAAAAATTTGTGACTCTTAAACCCTAAAATCATATCATCATGTAAGAACATGATGATGCACATGTATCATGATTTTTTTTAAAATTAATGCATTAATAACAAACTTGAACAAAATGATATGTCTGGGAATTTTCCACAACAAGCATTAATCAATGAAATCAAGATTCTAATATTCTCAAATAAGTAACGATTAGAGAAATTTAAGCTTTTGTGTGTGTGTGTGCAAGCAATTCAATCTAGACCCTTTTCCCAAAAATTCATCAATATTCATAGTTAAAATCTTAAATATAAAACATAAAGTTGGTTAAACTAATCTTATCATCTTTATCTTCAATTTTGACTCTTTTAATTTTGACAGACTTTTTTTTTTGTGCCATAGAACTGGCTTTTTGATAATAAAAAAACATCTTCACTCTACCTTTTAAGATAGCATTTTTCTTAAGATAATTCATTTTCTGTCATACTTGTGATATGCAGACTCAGATTACTCTAGGATAGCTTTACTTTTAAGAGTTATAGGTAACTATTTCTGACCATAGTGTCTATATATATTTGTGGTCATACGACAAGATAAGAATCAAGGCAAACAGTTATAACTCATGTTAAATATTCTCAATAAAGGCCATCTCAATATCAAAACATTGAGACAAAGTAAAGACTGAATTGCCATTCATGTGTTTTTGAAGAAAAGTTAAATAACTCTAATCAAAACTTGTTTAGGGCTTTCTAATCTTTAAAAACATGAAAAACTGCTTGTTATTTATTAATCCAAGACTTATCATTATTTTTCAAATGAAACATGAAAAACAAATACTTAAAATTTAAAAAAAACATAAATGCATGCCTTATGTCTAATGGACAAATGCATGGCATAAATTTAAATGCAAAAATATTTTGACTTACATAGAACATACACCCAAGGCTTTCCTTAAAGATTCAAATCATTTAAAATCTAGAGCTTTTGAAAAGATATCCATAAGCCATTTTTCAGTGTCAATTTATTCTAAGGACACAGTTATACTCTCAACTAAATCTCTAATAAAATGATGACGAATATCAATATGTTTCGTCCTAAAATGTTGAACGAGATTTTTGGAAATATTAATAGCACTAGTATTATCATAAAACACAGTCAAAGCATCCTAAAATATACCATAATCCTCAAGCATTTGTTTCATCTAGAGTAATTGGGTGCAACAATTTCCAACTGCAATAAATTTAGCTTCAACTGTGGAAAGAGAAATTGAATTCTATTTCTTGTTATGCCATGACACTAAGTTGTTTCCAAGATAAAAAAAATCCTCCAGTGGTACTTTTTTTATCATCAACATTACTAGCCCAATTTGCATTACTATATCCACTAAGACTTGAGTTAGTGTCATTAGTTTACTAAATACCATTATTGACTGTCCCATTAACAAAATGAATGATTGGTTTAACAGCAGCTAAGTGTGACTCCTTTGGATTAGCTTGGTACCTAGCACATACACCAACACTGAAACATATGTAGGTCAACTTGCTGTCAAATAGAGTAAGCTACCAATCATGCTTCTGTAAAGAATAAGATCAGCATTAGAACCACTTTTATCAATAGTCAACTTAGTATTAGTACCCATACGGATTTTTATGTGTTTTGCTGAGTCTAAGCCAAACCTCTTAACTAAGTTCTTGGCATACTTGCTTTGATTGACAAAAATTCCTATCTTCATTTGTTTTACTTGCAAACCTAAAAGTAAGTCAATTCTCCCACCATGCTCATCTCAAACTTCTTTTTCATTTGACTTACAAATTATTGCCTATATCACAAAAATAGATTTGAACAACTAAAATCCTTGGATTAAACTGCTTAATAAATAGTGTTCTATCTACTCCCCATCGCTTATAGCCATTTTCAAGTAAAACTTTAATCAATCTTTCATGCTAAGCTCAAAGAGCTTATTTTAAACCATACAAAGCCTTTTTTTAATTTAAAAACATGGTTTGAGAAATAGAGGGTCTTCAAAACCTTTAGGTTATTTAACATAGGCTTCTTCATTTAAGATGCCATTAAAAAAGACACTTTTAACATTAATTTGAAATAATTTAAAGCTTATCACACAAGCAACTATAAGAAGCAAATGAATAGATCCTAGTCTAGCATCAGGTGCAAAGGTTCTATCAAAGTCAACACCTTTGATTTGTGTGTAGCCTTGTGTAACCAGCCTAGTTTTATTTCTCACTCTGTTACCAGATTCATCAATTTTGTTCTTAAAAATCCATTTGGTTCTTATAATATTAGTGTGACTAGGTCTAGGTACTGGCATCTATACATCATTTCATTCAAATTGTTCTAATTCTTCTTTTATAGTTTTAATCCAAAATTCATTAAGTGAGGCTTCCTTAATATTCTTAGGTTCAACTAATGATATAAAGCAAGTAAATCTTACCATATTTGCATACCTTTTCTTTATAACCATTTGCTCATCAAGGTAACTTAAAATAAGGTCAGATAGGTGATTTTTCTTAACTCTTGATAATGGTTCCTTTCTGATTGGGTCTTGTAGGTCCATAATTTCCTGAAGCTTTGAAACTTTCTCCTTCACATTTTTTGGAGTTTCTGTAGGTTTCTTAGATGCATCTTTTATAACTTGTTCTTTTTCTCTAAAAAAAGGTTCACTAGATTGACCTTTCTCAATGATTCGATCTGCAAAAGTAACTGTGACAACCTTTGATGTTTCTATAGATTGGTTATTTCTTCTTTAACTGAGTAATCTATAAAATCTTGATAGTCATTAATAATTACATTTGCATACTCTCAAAAATATGAAAGTAACCTAGATTAGGTTTCTTACCATTCCATAACTCATAGAGAGTTTTCTTAGTACTTGGATAAAGATAAACACGATTAATGGTATAACAATCAGTATTAAGTGCTTCAGCCCACAGTTTCTTTAAAAGTTTCTTTAAGTTTAACATCACTAGAGCTATTTCTTGTAAGGTTCTATTTTTTTCTTTCTATAACTCTATTTTGTTTTGGAGTAATGGGTGATGAAAGTTCATTTGAAATTCCATGTAAACTACAATATTCCTCAAAACTAGACTTTTCAAACTCTCTTCCATGATCATTCATAATTTTGACAATATTGTAATTTTGTTCATTTTTAACCTTTTCACATAGGTTTTTGAACATATCAAATGTATCTGACTTCTCTATAATAAAATCAACCAATGTATACATAGAGAAATCATTTACACACACAAATATGTATATTTTTCCATCTAAACTTTCAACTTGTATTGGTTCAATAAGCTCCATATGAAGTAACTGCAGTACCTTAGATGTTGTTTTATCTTAAATGACATTATGTGATGCCCTTTGTTGTTTGCCAGATTAACATGAACCACATACTTTAAGTTGTTTCCTTTAGAGCATTAGAACTCTTTTAACAGCACATGTTTTTATAATTTTAGTTAGTAACCCATAATTCAAATAATACAACTTTTGATGCCATAATTCTGTGTCATCAAAAGTTGTCTTATGGCAAATAATTAAGCTAGTCAATTTATAACAGTGATCAAATGATCAATGTCCTTTCAAAATGCAATTTTCATCAACATTGTGATTGAGTAATTTGTTTTTATCAAAGTTGACAAAAAGGTTTTGATCATAAATTTGACTAATGCTAAGTATATTTTCTTTGAGATCCTCTACATGCAGCATATTGTCAAGTTTTGGAAAACCTTTCACATTCAATATTTCCTTTTTAAGTACACAACTTTTCACGCCATCAGCAAAATTTATATTTTCTCAATCAACTTTTTTGATATTGATCAAGGCACTTCTATTACTTGTCATGTGTCTAGAACAACCACTATCAAAGTACCAAAGTTTAGTAGTATAATTTTTCAAAGAAATAAAGGAAACATAAACTTTATAATCAGTCTTCCTTATCCAAGTGGTTTTGGTTTTATTTTATTTATTTAAACCTTAGGTCTAGGTATCATCTTAAGTTTTCTATAAGAATAATTAAAAAATATAGCATTTTGTTTATATATTTATGAATTTGAAGGAATTAGGTTTTATATGTCCTTTAATATGGCAAAAATGACAAGTGGGAATAAACATGTTGCTCTTTCCTTGATGAATTAGTAAAGAATGTGCTACAGCTTTACCTTTTTAATGATATGGAATTTTAACTATTGGTGGAAAAGTTGTAACTGGAGAAGCTTTAACAAACACTTTTAAGAATTTGAGTTTTTACCATTTTGATATCCAAGACCATGATGATCTGAGTTAGATTGCTAATTGACAAGATATGATCTAACATTTGAGTTCCAGAATTCATCATTTTGAGTGAGTTTTTGGTATTTTTAAATTTTGTGGTCACTACAAGCAATTAGTTATCTTTGTTAGTAAGCAAAGACTTACAATGAATTACCTCACTCTTAGGTTTCATCTTATCATCCAAAAGATTGGATACTCAAGTCATCAAAGTTGCATTCTCATTGTCAACTTCTTCTCATTTAGCGAACATCATCTCGTAGCTTTCATGAAAAGCTTTTTTGTCATTTATAGTAATGTCTTTAACGTCGCTATCTGAATCATTATTTTTGTTATTATGTAGTAAATTTGTGTCAAGACAGGAATCAATGTTTTCCTTATAAAGAGCTTTGTGCTAGACTTTAGATGTGGATGCACATCTAATGTTTGATTCATGTTCATTGTCGTTAGTATGTTTTAACACATCATCATGGATAACAAGTCCTCTAATAAGATCTTCTTCATCAATGCTATCATTTGCACTATCATCACTCCAAGTGGGTTACATTGATTTCTTTTTCAAGAGAGTGTTAGCATATTATGCTTGTATGTGCCTTATACCTCCACATTCTCCACATGGAATACCATTAAACTTGTTAAGATCAACCAATTTACAATTAAGGTTAAAAGAACCTTTTTTTAGTTGTTAGAGCCATTGATGTAAAAGTCTTCTTTGGTTTTTTAAAGGCCTGTTCAATATCATTTTATAACTAGCATTTTCATTTTTGTTTCTTTAATTCAAGAGTGATACATGTTTGGTGGGTATTTCCTAAAACAAATTATAAAACATGTAAAACAAAAGCCATGTGATAGTAAATAAGAATACAATTTTAATATGTTTTGGTTATCTACAAAACAAATTATAGAATAAATTATAAAATTGATTCTGCACATTTTCCAATACATAACAAATTTGCTTTTATGATCTTCACTATATTTTCTTTCTTATTTATCAACACAGATTCTTCTTCATCTTTCTAACATTTATCTCTACTTTTTTCCTCTTCTGGGGCTACTTTATTCTCCATCTTTCATCCTTATACCTCATCTTCTTCTTTCAAAACCAAATTTTCAAGTATTTTTTTGAATTTTCACTCTAATTTCTTTTTTCTCATTTATAGCTTTACTAAAATTTTTAGATTCCTCTAACATTTTTTCATTCCCCACCTTTATTTTTTTAGTTTTTAAATAAAAAAGTTTTTGAAATCACTATATGCAAATTTGTACTATTATTTATAGATTACATAAATATATATTAATATATGTATATTTTATTTTCTTAAACTCTATATCTTATTCTCTTAAACTCTTTCCTAATTGGGCAAGTTTTATCTCTGTCTCCCGTCTTGTGTATTTTTTGTTTTTGTTTTTTTCCCCTTAAAAGCATCTGGATGAGAGTTGTAGGGCTCTTGCATTTGAGAGTATGACTGGCCATATTGTGTTGCTACACTTGCTCTTTAAATAATGAAAAATATATGAATTACATGCAAATGAAATTTTAATGTATATTTTTATTCGTTTGTTATGGAGAAGATAGGGTGTAATTATGGTAATATTATCTATTTAAAAATTTTATTGCAAACTTATTTATGGTAATCTATATTTATTAAAAAATTTAATCATAGCTATGGAGATTAAACAAATCAATTTTATATTATTTTTCATTATTGCAACTTTTTAACTACAATTATGACCATTCTTAATAAAGATTATTTCTAAAAATGGTATGACTGAACACATATTCACTGTTTTTATCTTTTTCAATTATATCTATCGAATACATATTACTATTTTTAATTTTAAAATATAAGATGCAAAAAATAATACTAGACACATACTTAAATTTAAGATACAGTAATTGCAAAACGTCATTTTTATTCTCATTTTTTTTTCAAAAAATATCATTTCAAAAATAATACCAAATGGGCCTTAATGTTTTTTTTTTTCAACATTTTCTTGAAGTTCTTTGCAATGAGTGCTAGAGAATTATCGATGTACACATGGATCATCATATTCACTTGGTTTGGTGATGGGCACTTGCATTTCATAGACCATCAATTTTTCTATAAGAGAACCTCTAGTCATTGTATACATATCAACATATTTTTCAATGGCCAAAATTTTAAGATGATATATAAGATAGACAAATCTTAAGATTTTTCTACAAATTTCTTCCTAAAAAATAAGCTTTCCAAGAGCAAAAAAAAAAAAATCATTAACCATAGTAAGGATTCTAGAATTAAAGTTAGATATGATTTCATGCTCATGCATTTTCAAGTTCTCAAAATCAAATGTAATTTTCTGATGTTTAGAACGTTTTACCATGTTGTCACCTTTAAAGGTATTTTGAAGTATATTCCAAGCAACTTTAGATGTCTTACATGTAGAAATTAGTTGATGTTGGAACACATCAACTCTATTTACTATAGCATTAAGTCTTTTTGCATTATATCTAGATATGTCAAGCTAGTCATTGGACCATTCTTTTACTGGCCTTGGAGATTCTACACCATCTTCATCAGTTTTAGTGGGTAGAGCATATCCAGTGAATACGCATTACCAAACTCTTTCATCAATAGGTGCCAAATTAATTTCCATCCTTTAATTTTAATAAGCATAATTTGTTCCATCTAACATAAGTGGACTTGCCAAAATGCCTTCCTCTCTTTGTAAATTCATACCTACAAAATAGATTTAGGTTCCAAGATTCTCACCAAATAAACGGTTAGTGTCCTGCTCTTGTACCAAATAAAAGAAATTTAGATCTATTACAAATAGATGTAGGCAATTTTAAAACCTTAAAACTTATCAATTTAAATAATTAAGCACAAAATTAATAAACTAAATTAATTTTCTAAAAATATTGTTCACAGTTCATGTCACTATTTATAGTTACTATTCATCTGCTTAAAAAACATTAATTTTTTAAACTACAATAAAATTGCAGAAATTAAACGACACAGAGATTTTTACGTGATTCAGATTAATCAATCCTACATCCACAAGGCCGTACCCAAATGAAAAGCAATTCATTAAGTTGAAATGTTACAACCTATGAATACTAAACTTAAGACTCTCACTTACAATTTATCACCATACAATTTGCTCAACCATAGATTAAATATGTTTTTCTTGAAAAACTGCTACCCCTCTTGATCCACGATCCTAAAGAGCATTTCGCAAAGTGATCAATAGTAATTTTTCAATTCTTTAATGTCTAGTGATCCGACATCTACATAAACTCTCCACATAGATGAAAAGAAATAGTCTTGTTACAAGACTTTGAATAAAGAAGATAAGAAAACCAATCAACACAATATTATGCGCCAAATCGATATTCTCTAAGGAGGATGGATTTTTCTTTTTTACTTTATGCTCTATGTTGTGTTCCTTTAATTGTGAAATACCTTTCTTTATACAACTACTAAGGTTTCACAAAAATTGCAAGTCTTAAAAGGCTTGGGTTTTTTCCAAATAAGAGTTTGTTTCCTTTTATAATTCCTATTAATCTGAATAAGAATAAATCTGATATTCCTACTTTGCTTGTCTCTTAAGAAATATCTAGAGTATTTAATAAACTTTCTGTTTGAACCAGCTTCTTGCTCTAAATAAATCTTACGCACCAATTATAGAATCCCATCATTAATTGACTTGCAAAATTAGATATCTAATTAAAATAGGAAAAGAAGATTCCTTATAAATTGGAATTTCACTAAATAGGGAATTAATAAATTAATCCTTATTCCAAGATATCTAATAAATAAAATTCTAATTTAACTAAAGTTTCTATAAGATCCCAATTCCATAAATAATAGACTTAACGTATTAAATGAATTAAATCTTAACCGTGAGAATATGATGCATTTAATAAACGAATCGAATCTGAATCCATCAAATTTTGATTCGATTCACTTAAAATTTGTGTCGAATTTGATTTTCCAATTCATTTTACCACCCTAGTTAAGCTCAACGCAACTTGCATTTGGTCCCTATTTTTGAATTGTTATTGAAAATACAAACTTCTCGTATAGTTTTGAAATGTAGAAAAGAGGCTCTTTTTCTTATATTTTTTAATAACATTAGGACAACATAAACTCTCAAGATGCCCCTAAGGGTGTGGTCGAGTTGATTGGCAGTGTAGCTGTTGCCTCTAACACTCGTGTGGACTTAAGTTCGATCCTTAGGGGTGGTAAGAGGGGTAAAATTTGATTTGGGCTTGCCCATCCCCCCTTACCTTTAAAAAAAAAAAACTCTCAAGATATCTTTATTTTTTATCCAAACTTTTCAAATTATTCAATTAAGCTCTTGTGAATGTTTATTTTGCAGTTCAGTCCTTATACTTAGAAGAAAGTAAAACATTTAACATTCATCTTTAAAGGTGGGCAAATTCCGTGTTTGGATCAACCCAATCAGATTTCGAGTTAATTGGGTTGGGAAAAAGTAATCCAAATTCAACCCAAACTCATAATCCAATATGGATATAGTTCGGATTAGATCAGATCGAATTGAAAATTTGTGTTTGTATATGCATGTGATTTGGATCGGATCGGGTCATTATCTGATTCAATTGGTTGGATTCTTCATCTACATCCTATCAGAACTTGAATTTTTCAGGTCGAGTCGGGTTATTTACTTATGCCTATTCAAGTTTCTTCAAATATTGCAAACTTACTTTATGAAACCAAAAACAAATTTGAATGCCATGATCAATATTATAAAATTTTGAATTTTTAAATGTTTAATTATGTACTCACTCAACTGCACTAGCATTATAAGAAAGGAGTAAATAATATTACTTAAGCTTGTGTATAATAAATATCATTGATAATTAATTGAATTCTTGACTAGATAATAATTAAGCATTATCCATGAATCATTTGAAGTTTTGAACTTGAACTTTTTTCAACCTTCAATAACTTATGAGATTAAATTTTTTTTTTTTGACATCTTATCTTTAACAAACAGTTTGTTATATACATCAAGTCGTCAAGGTTTGCATATCACCTTTTGGACCGACAATGTCAATTGGCAAAACAAATCTGCTTCGATAAATAATCCAAAACGCCCAAGTACAATGACCTAATTGGTAATTGACTAATCCCTCGTTAGATGCATGGCTATGGCTTTGAGGCGGAGCTATATTCATAATATCATATCATGTTAGGGCTGAACAATAAAATGAATAAAAAATAGTTGTAAATTTACATCCCTAATTAGTATTGTATTTTTCTTTTTGGAAATTTTATGAAAATGATCTAAAATTTTTGGAAAAATTATGAAAATAACTTAGAAAATTATAAGAATAGGTCTACTTAAACTTTTCTTACTTTTATAGTTAAAAAAAAAAATCATTTTAGATAATAATATCACTAAGATACTGTATTAATACATTCAACCGTTGTAGATGGAGTGTTGACCATAAATAAATGTCAATAGGCCAATTAACCTACCATCATACTAAAGAGTATTAGTTAAAAAATCATAACCTATGTAATATATGCGAGGATATGTGAGGAATTATATTAATAGTAAAATTGATTCTTAAATTAAATTTTTAAAATTAATTTTTAAATTCAAATTACTTTTAAACCTCCCAACAATAATCCAAATTAAATAGACCCTATATCTCACACAATATTGTTTTATTTCTTAACTTTATTACATAACAAGTATGGAAATTAATTTTTTTTTTCCAAATACTTTTAGTAAGATCTTCCTCTCATCATCTTTAATCACTTTTCTTTTCTCTTATACCATTTTGTCTTTTGTGATTTTTTTCTCTTAATATCTACGTGTTTATAATTAAAAAATGAAATACAAATAATAAAGTATGGGAGAAAACTAAATCTAAAAAATGTTAGACTTTTGCAAGAGGGTGGATGATCATCGAACCTCAAATGTATTGATGGTAAACGTTACATAATGTTTTCTTCTAGATCGAGAATAAAGATTTTGTAGATGCCATAATAAATAAATAATTATGATGTTATTTAGTAATTCTAAAAGAAAGTTAAAAGATAAATTTAAGTTGCTCGTTTTTTCATATCCTCTCCTGATATAACTTTCTTTTTTAATTCCTTTTAACCATTTCACAAGACTTAAAAAGGCAGCTGTTAAGTTACATCATTCAAAATTTGTAATGGATCCAAAGGTAATTTCTCATGATCTTTAATAAATAACAACTAAATCATGCAAATTTTAAATTAACGTAAGCTGCCGATGATGTAACTTAACAAGAAAGTTTACATAGAAAAAATATCATCAAAATTATTCTTTCATCAAGCTTTTGTAACTAATATCTAAAATTTCTCTTTTTCTTGAATTTCATGAATTCTAAAACTCACTAAATAAAAGACCGTCTGATAAAAATTCATGAAAAAGTCTGAAAATTCTACCGAATTCTATGTTATCATTGGTAGCTAGAAACATATTGTACGACACGTTTTTTTTTTCAATTTATGTGATTTTTGTGTCCTAAAATGCCCCATGTAATAGAGTTAACAACTATTATTAGTTAATTATATTTTAGTTAATTTAAACTTCTTATCCTTACTTATGTTTATTGAAATTTCAAAAATAAAATTAAAATGAAGTTATATTAACATCCACTACTTCTAATATCTCTTTACTTATTAGAGTGGTTAACAAATATTAAGGGATTATGACCCATCGCGTTCCCTTGTACTAATATTCTTTTTTATGGGAAAAGAGAATAACCTACTGGATTTTTAATTCAGTATTGTTGGATCCTTAATCCAATGTTGGACTTATATATTAATAATTATGTGTTGTGAACTGTCATATAAGGTTAAATCCAATTAAAAGTGATTTGTTAAAGTTTTCGGTATTATGACTTTAATGCATCTAATAGGGTGTGAGCCTTTAATGTGTGGAGACCCATTAGTATTTTAATTCTATGATGGACAGAATTAAGAATACCTAATGACAACAGGAAACAGTTGTCTATATAAGTGGTCATGGTCCCCGAGTCACACAAATTCTTTTCCATTCTTTCTGACATCCCATCTTCAGACAGAGAGCATAGAGAAAACTAAAGGAGTCTCTAGGAGAACGTGTAGATCTGGAAGGCCAACCACATAACCCTAGAGAGGAATTAAGCGTTATGGATTCAAGTACGCGTCCACACAAAGTATTATTGATTCTTGGTGGTACAATATGAATATTTCTAAGTTATAAGTGATGGTTTTCACCAAAGATTTTATTATTCCAACAAGTGGTATTATAGCCACTACCATGTTGAATCACTGAGAATTGATAACTCTATGAAATGAGAGTTATCAATGGCACTTTTGAATTTAAATCAAGATTACTTAGAGAGTAAATGATGTGTTTTAGTTGCATTTTAGTTTAATTTTGCACATTTATCTATTTTTAGTTATTTGTAATAAATTACGTGATTTTGGAATAAATTGTGTGTGCTTAAATTATGTGTTTACATTGTAGGCAACTGAAAGTGCAAATTCAAAGAAGAAATACTGTGTAATAGGCTTGGAAAAATAAGGAAGGAAATTGGTTGCAGAAAGTAAAAACTAGTCTGAAACAGTGCATTGCTGTAGCACAATTGTTGTAGCAATCCTAGAACAACAAAGGAGAAAAATTCGTGCGAATCTCAAAAAAAATTTGCGATCTGCAGTTTCCAAATATGGAAGATGCGTGCCCTAGTCGTCTAGTTGCTGTAGTTTTCAATTACAAAAGGAAGCGCACACAAAAGAACGGAGGGGCCGTCATTCACAAGAAAAACTAAGAAAAGAAAAAAGAAAAATAGCAGAGAAACAAGAAATTCAAGGGTTGATCAGAAGTTGCAGGCGTGAAGAAGAAGATATCAAGAGATTAGAAGGGTCATTCACTCCTATTCTTATTCTTTCTTGTTTCTTTGTTTCATGATGGTGTATTTGATGGCTAAACCGAATTTTATTTCTGTTATGTCACAAATTATGAAGTAAACTCTTTGGTAGTTGAGTGATGGAAAAGCTTGATGGTTTATTGACTGAAATATTATGTTGCTGCACGACTGCTATAGCATTTTGTTTTGATAGTGCTTAATTTCATTTACTATTTTGGTTGACCACCCATTTAGTGATATAAGCTAAAAGAGAGCCACAAAATGGCCTATTTGAATAGAAGATATCAGAGCAATATTTGGTTTTAGATTAGATTTTCCAAGTTGGGTTAACTCAATTTGAATAGGGCTATGCTTAATTTAAAATTAATGATGAACTAGACATAGGGATTCACCTTGTAGGGTAATTAGGAACCTTGATCACATAATGCAATATATTGTGTGATTTATCAACTAGTCATTGTTAGGTTACATTTAGATATAAGAAATCCAACATGCGACAGCTGAGGATACATTAGCGTTTTATCCAATGCTGTAGTAATTGTTGTAGCAACAATACTGTAACATAAAAAACAGTCAATACCATTAAGCGAGATAATTCACTTAACTACATCATTTTTAGTGATTACATCCTTGTTTGAGATGTGTTGATTTATTTTAGCGCACTTTATTTTCTTTTATTTAAATTTCTTAGTTTAAATTAGTTGTTAAAAAGAATTCGATTTATTTGAAATTGCACCATAATTACTTGCTGTAGCAATTCTTATATCATCAGTCTCTATAGAGACGATACTCGAATATTTATCACTTTATTACTTTTTGTGTGCACTTGCACACTGACACCTATATATTAACAAAATTGCCCAACAAGTTTTTGGTGTTGTTACCAAGTGTTGAGTACTAGAAAGTGTGTATTTATAATGGAGAAAATCATCATTTTACACTCCAAGTCTCACTAATATCCCTATTTTTATGTCTTTAAGTCCCTTGTAATTTAATTATGTATGTTTTATTTTAATTAAGTATTTTATGTATTTTAGGGGATATCATGGCTATTTCACAATAAACGAAAGATCAGATGAAAAAACGGACAGCACTTTTGAACTCAGGACAGTTGAAAACCTTAGGAGGAGCATAAAAAGAAAAATGATACTGTTCACATATACGGTATTGTTCACACATACTGAGATTGTTGAAATATACTGATCATATACAATTAACATTCACTTTGTTCGTTCATTGCATCGTATGCCGACGTGGCACCACGACGATGATGTGGCGGCATTTGATTGGACAAATGATGTGTCATTGACCGTTTATGTGGCATTGACTGATGATGTGGCGTTGACTGATGACGTGTCACGAGCTTATTGGACCAAAAATGTTGACCGATGACGTGGCAGAATGTTAGTGGACGGAAAAAACGTGTGTATGGTACATGCATATACACAGAATAACAGCCCTGATGATGTGTTCTATCCAATAGGAACTTGCCACGTGGAGCAATCCTAAGCGTCCAAATTGATTTAATCCGATGGCCATGATTTACTCAGTGTATCTATAAAAAAGAGGCTCCCCCCCCTAATTTGACACCCCTGAATCCATTTTTGAGCTCCATTTTCTGTAATTCCATCTCCATCTTGTATTTTCTACGTATTTTAATAAAATTCCCATTTTGCCCCTGTTCAAATATGAGTGACTAATTTCCTTTCAAGCTTGGGTTGAAGGTGAAGTCTCAACATGCTCCATGGGCTTAATTTGGTAAATTTGCTCTTCCTTCCCCTTTAATTTATGTGGTTGTTTTGACTTTTCGTAGACAGATAGTAATAATCTTGTCTGGATATCGGCTGGAATAACCGCCTCCCTAGGCAAGGTTATTACTATTTAAAGACGGAAGCCCTGCAAGACTATATCTATTAGAGTGTGGTTCATGATGAGTGGAAGTTCCCCCTTCATGATTTAATTGGTACTAATAATGAATGTTAAGCCGATAGTGCATGTTGAGACAGATCCGGAGATCCAAGCATTTCATTTTAATAGTTTATTCCAACAGCGTTAAGTTAAATATTTCCTACATCATTTTCATTATAAATCCAATCATCCACTAAGAAAATTAATTCTACAAGCAACTAAAATCCACCTCCTTGTGGGATCGACACTCGTCACCATTAATCTATTCTACAATACATTCGTGCACTTGCGAGTTCAATAAAATTTGCACAACACCAAGGACTGATTGTTTATTTTGATTTGTGAAATCAATTTTTGTAGTGTTTTATTTAATTATTTGTTTAATCCTTATTTCTCTGTGTTGATAGATTGTTTTACCAACCGTTGCATGCGCAAGGACAAACAAGTTGAGTTTCACTTTGATCCTAAAATTGAGAGAACTGTTAAGAGATTAAGAAAGGAGCAAAGAAATTCAAAAGCTGTTGTAGCAATGGATGATTTACAAGACATGGGAGATTTTAACAACCGGGGAGAATTGCAACCATTAAACAGACAAGGAGGTAAAAAATGACTAGCTTGTTTATCGGCAACCAGAAAACAATATCATTCATGTGGAAGATGACAGAGAAAGAGTCATCCGAGATTATGTTGTGTTGACTCCTCAAGCTATATATCCAGGTATAGTTAAACCTGAAGGTTAAGTAGATAGCTTTGAGTTAAAACCAGTGATGTTTCAGATGTTACAAATTATGGGTCAGTTTAATGAACTGCCATAAGAAGATCCTCATATTCATCTTAAGTTGTTTTTGGATGTGAGTGATGCTTTTAAGATTGCTAGAGCGTTATAGGAAGCACTAAGGCTTAGACTTTTCCTATTCTCTTTGAGTGACCGAGCAAGAGTATGGTTGAATTCCCTACCACCAGACTCCATCACAACATGGAATGACTTGACTGACAAGTTTTTGATGAAGTATTTCCCTCCCTCTAAAAATGCCAAGTTGAAAAATGAGATCACATATTTTCATCAATTGGAAGATGAAAGCTTGTATGATGCATGGGAAAGATTTAAAGAGCTGTTGAGAAGATGTCCACATCATGGTATTTCTTGTTGTATACAACTGAAAACCTTTTACAATGGTCTTAATCTGAGTACAAGACTAATGGTGAATGCTTCAGCAAATAGAGCTTTGTTATCCAAATCTTCTAATGAAGCTTACGAGATTTTGAAGAGAATAACTAATAACAATTATCACTGGCCATCAACTAGGCAAGCTGTAGTAAGAAGAACATGAGGAGTGCACAATGTGGATGCTCTGACAGCTTTATCAGCACAAGAAATTTCCTTGACAAACATGGTGAAAGCCTTAACCACAGTTCCAGTAACAGTAAACCAAGTGGCAGAAGTGTCGTGTGTTTATTGTAGAGAAGGTTACTTATTTGATAATTGTCCAGGGAATTCAGCCTCAGTGAATTATGTAGGCAACTTTAATAAATAGAATTAGAGTAACCCGTATTCAAACACCTACAACCCAGGACGGAGGCAGTACTTAAATTTCTCATGGAGTAATCAGAATCAACATACTGCATCAGCAAGTGGGCAAAACAGATCAGTACAACCACCTATATTTCACTAGCAAAACCAAGGTCCAAAAAACACCAGCAATGACTAGATCAACTCTCTCAAAGCTTTAATTAAGGAGTATATTGTGAAGAATTAGGCAATTGTCCAAAGCCAAACTGTTTCATTAAGAAAATAAGAGAATCAAGTTCGGCAGCTTGCCACAGCACTCAGCAACAAACCTTAGAGAAGTTTACTCAACAATATAGAAGATCTAAGAAGAGAAGGTAAAGAGCAATGCAAAATGATTAATTTAAGATTTGGAAAGGCTGTGCATATCCCAGTAGGTGTGTCAAAGAAGAGAAATGCGCCTATTCAAACTCAAGAAGAGGTTCAGAATGAGGAAGAACCTATTTCTTCCATCAATCAACATACTAGTGAAAGCAGTAGAACTGCAACACCTGCAGAAGCATATGGGTCACTATCTATCAGAAACGATATTGCAGAGTCATCAGCTGCAGCAGAAAAAAGGAGAGCAAGTGAAACACAACTTGTGCAGCCAATTGCAGCACAGCAGTTTAGATATCCACTACCATTTCCATAGAGATTCCAAAAGCAAAAGCAGGATAAATAATTCAACAAATTCTTAGAAGTTTTGAAGCGGCTTTACATCAATATTCTATTTATGGAAGCTTTGGAATAAATGCCTAATTATGTGAAGTTCTTGAAAGACATTTTGGCAAAAAAAAGAAGGTTAGGAGAATTTGAAACTGTTGTTTTAACAAAGGAGTGCAGTCACTTGCTTTAAAGCAAAATACCTCAAAAACTAAAAGATCCAGGCAACTTTACAATTCCTTGTTTCATAGGAACTAAATATAGTGGGAAAGCACTCTATGATCTGGGGGCTAGCATCAATCTCATGCCTATTTCAATTGTCAAGCAACTAAGAGTTGGAGAATGTAGAACAATAATAGTGACTTTACAATTAATAGACATATCTCATCCCTATTTAGAGGGGAAGATTAAAGATGTATTGGTAAAGGTGGACAAATTTATTTTTCCAGTGGATTTCATTGTATTGGACTTTGAAGTAAATAAAGAGGTACCAATCATCTTAAGAAGACCTTTCTTAACCACGGAAAAGACTCTTATTGATGTGTAGAGAGGAGAATTAACAATGAGGGTCAATGATTAGCAAGTTATATTCAATGTATTAGATGTAATGAAGAATCCTGATGAGATTGGGGATTACAATTTCATCAGTGTTGTAAATCTTGCTGTAGCAGAGTAAGTAGATAGTTATTGCAGTAACATGCAACCTGATACTATAGTTTTTTATGATGATGTTTAGATAGTTGATATAGCATGGCTAGGAGAGAAGCAACCATTCAGAGTAGACAAACATTTTGAATCTTTAGACTTATTATACAGGGAAGTAAAACCTTATATACCTTTTGTTAAATTCCCATCAGCTTTGGAATTAAAACTTTTACCTGCACATTTAAAATATGCATATCTTGGTGACAATGACACATTATTAGTAATTATTTCATCTTCTTTGGATGCAGGTCAGGAGAAAAGCCTAATGAATGTGCTTGAGAAACATAAGCAAGCAATTGGCTGGACTATGGCAGACATAAAAGAGATCAGACCATCTATTTGCATGCATAAAATTTTGCTAGAAGAGAGTTACAACAATTCAGTAGAGCAACAGAGAAGGTTAAATCTAATCATAAAGGAAATAGTAAAAAAGGAGATCATCAAATGACTGAATACTGGAATCATATACCCTATATCAGATAGCTCATGAGTGAGTTCAGTGCGATGTGTACCGAAGAAGGGAGGAGTGATTGTTGTAGAAAATGAGAAAAATGAACTCATACCCATCAGAACAGTCACAGGTTGGAGAGTTTGCATAGATTACAGGAAACTAAATAAGGCTACAAGAAATTATCACTTTCCTCTACCCTTTATTGATAAGATACTAGACAGACTTATAGGAAATGAGTATTATTGTTTCTTGGATGGGTATTCAGGGTACCACCAGATTGCTATAGCACCAAAAGATTAGGAGAAGACAACATTTACATGTCTTTATGGCACCTTTGCATTTAGAAGGATGTCATTTGGCTTGTGCAATGCTCCAGCAACATTTCAGAGGTGCATAATGAGAAATTTTCTCAGACATAGTAGAGCAAACACTAGAGATATTCATAGATGACTTTTCAGTCTTTGGTGAATCATATAATGATTGGTTACATAACCTGGAGAATGTACTTAAAAGATGTAATAAGACAAATCTAGTTCTTAATTGAGAAAAGTGTCATTTCATGGTGCTAGAAGAGATAATATTAGGCCATAGAGTCTCGAGGAAGGGTATTGAAGTTAATAAGGTAAAAATAGAGGTTATTGACAAACTTCCACCACCTACCTCAGTTAAGGGCATAAGAATTTTTTTGAGTCATACTGGTTTTTATAGAAGATTTATTAAGAATTTCTCAAACATATCCAAGCTTTTATACATGCTACTAGAGCATGACATACCATTCAAATTTAGTGACAGTTGTTTGAAGGCTTTTGAGGAATTAAAAAGAGCTCTTGTCACAGCACCTATTGTTGTAGCACTAGACTGAAGCATTCCATTTGAGTTAATCTGTGATGTCAGTGACTATTCTGTTGGAGCAATGTTAGGACAAAGAAAGAACAAGATCTTTCATTCTATTTATTATGCCAGTAAAACACTAACAGATGCTCAGCTCAACGATACCACCACTGAAAAAGAGCTACTAGCTGTTGTGTTTGCATTTGACAAATTCAGGATATATTTAGTTGGCATTAAAATAACTGTCTATACCGACCACGCAGCAATAAAGTACTTGATCTCCAAGAAAGATGCCAAGTCGAGACTGATCAAATGGATTCTTTTGCTGCAAGAGTTTGATTTAAAGATTAAAGACAGAAAAATGATTGAAAACTAGGTATCAGATCATTTATCAAGATTAGAGGCAGATGCAGGCACTCAATCGAAACAAGCCATCACAGAAACCTTTCCTGATGAGCAGGTGTTAGTGCTTCAGCATACACAAATATTGCAGCAGTCAGGATTTCAATGGTATGTAGACTTTATAAATTACATAGTGAGTGGATTGTTGCCACCTAACTTAGCCTACCAGCAGAAGAAGAAGTTTCTCCATAATGTCAAGAGCTATTAATAGGATGACCTTTACTTGTATAAGGTATGCTCATATCAGATCATTCGAAAATGTGTGCTTGATGAACAAATTCCAAGTATACTACAGGCATGTCATGCTGCAACATATGGAGGACACTTTAGAGGTCACAGAACAACAGTAAAAGTGTTACAAACAGGTTATTTATCTTTAAATATACTTATCAATTTGCTCAATATTGTGACATGTGTCAAAGAATAAGAAACATCTCTCATAAACATGAGATGTCACTCACCAACATTTTAGAGGTGAAGCTTTTTTATGTATGGGGGATATATTTTATGGGACTATTCCCACATTCCTTTGGCAACTTATATATTTTAGTGGCTGTGGATTATATGTCAAAATGGGTAAAGGTTGCAGCCTTACCTACAAATGATGCCAAGACAGTGGTGAAATTCCTTCAGAAGAACATTTTCTCAAGGTTTAGAACTCCTAAGGTCTTAATTAGTGATGAAAGCACCCTTTTTTTAATAAGGTATTTGCTGCAGCATTGGTGAAATATGGGATCAAGCATAAGATTGCTACAGCATATCACCCTTAGTTCAATGCACAGGCAGAAGTATCCAACCGAAAGATCAAAAAGATTTTAGAAAAGATGGTGAACCCCACTCGGAAGGATGTGTCTCTTAGGCTATATGATGCTCTATGGACTTACCAAACAGCATACAAGACACCACTTGGCATCTCCCATACAGATATTTCTATGGCATATTAAGCACTTAAGCAAATTAACATGGATATGAATGTTGCAGTAGCGCTTAAGAAGCTTTAATTATGTGAATTAGAAGAAATTAAGGTTTTTTTCTTATGAAAATGCAAGGATTTACAAGAAAAAAACAAAGCAATGGCATGACAAGTAGATTCATCAAAGGAATTTAGCTCCAGGCCACCAAGTTTTGTTATATAATTCAAGGTTGAAGCTATTCCCAGAAAAGCTAAAATCAAGATGGTCAAGTCCTTTTAGACTTCTTAAAGTCTACCTTTATGGAGCCGTGGACTTGAAAGATGAAAGAATGGGTCACGAATTCATGGTAAATGGACAAAGAGTTAAATATTATATAAGTGATGCCATGCATGACTCAAGAGAGGATTTATTCCTCAATGATCCAGCTTGAGTAATTCAGAGAAGGTCGGGCTGAAAGACCTTAAAACAAGCGCTGATTGGGAGGCAATCCAATGAGAGAAGTATTTTAAGTGTTTATGATTAGTTTTGCTATTTTAGTAGTTTGATCTTATTTTGTTACTTTTGTTAGTTTATTTTATTTCATGTCAATGTTAATGTTTTCATTTATTTGAATATTACTTTTACAGTAAAGTGAAAAAAAAAAGAGTTGTTATACCATAAGCTTAGGCTTCAGACAAAACAAGCGAATATGCACATGAACGAGAGTTGTGTACATATTGCTATAGCATTGGAGCGAACAAGTAGCTTGCCAAAAACTTTGCCATTGCAGCCAAGAATTAATTTAAATTTTTACTGACCTAATAACGACAATGAAAAGATAAATTGGGATAAGGGAGATTTGAAATCCTTATGAAATCATGACAGCTTCCTTTACCTTTTTGAATCCAGAATTTATTTCAATTTTTAATTACTGCCATATTTACTTTCCTCTTTCTACTCTTCATCCACTATAAATCAGGGATTCTGTTCGTCAATTTCTATTCTCAACTCTTCTCTTCAAGGCTTTTAACGTTATTCTGTTCAGTTATCTTTCAATGAACAAAAGTTTGGTGCATTATTGCAACAATGATAAAGATAAAATCTCACGCTATGAGACTCAAGAATCCCACATGTTTCCAGAGTAGCTATATAGGGGAGTACGTGGGCGAATGAGGAGGGAAGAGTGATTAACAAAATTGATTTAAAACCCATTGCAAAGGTCTGGGTCAAGTTTTTGAAATCTTGACTCATGCCCACAACACACACTACCACTGTATCTCAAGAGAGGTTAGTTCTGCTTTATGCCATTCTCAAGGGATTTTAAATAGACATAGAAAAAATAATTAAGAAAGAAATCAGAGAATGTGCAACCCACAAACAGAAATCAACAACCTTGTTGCTTCCATCCTTACTCATAGGAATATGTGGAGTTTCAGGCGTAAGATTTGAGCAACAAGACGAGAGAATTAAGAATGAAGGGGCAATGACAATAAAAACAGTTGAAAGAGTTGCAGGAGAAGCAACTTCTACAGCATCTACTGAACAACATGTTGCTACCGAGATAGAACCATCTCCAGACCTAGGAACTAGGATGAATAAACTCAGCACGATGATAGAAAACTATGTGCAGGCACAAACAGAGGAGAATCGATGGTTCTGGGTGTTGAGTACTAGAAAGTGTGTATTTATAATGGAGAAAATCATCATTTTACACTCCAAGTCTCACTAACATCCTTATTTTTATGTCTTTAAGTCCCTTGTAATTTAATTATGTATGTTTTATTTTAATTAAGTATTTTATGTATTTTGGGATAATGGTCATTTCACAATAAACGAGAGATCGATAAAGCACTTTTGAATAGTTCATCGAAAACCTTGTGAGGAGCATAAAAAAGAGATTTCACATATACGTGATCATTTCACACACATACCGGTTGATATATAGAGACGACTAACACCAAAAATGAACATGTATCAAGATAGCCATCGCACGATGACGTGGCACTATACGATGACGTGGCGGCATTTGATTGGGCGAATGATGTGGCGTTGACCCTTATGTGGCATTGATCGATGATTTGGCGACGCCGATCACGATGGCGTGTCATGATCCTATGAACCAAAAATGTTGACCGGTGACGTGGCGAGAATATTAGTGGATCGAAACCGTGTGTAATTACAAAATGAATAACAGCCCCGATGATGTGTTCCATCCAAGGAACTTGCCACGTGGCAATCCCGAGCCCCAAATTGTTTTTGGTGGCCATGATTTACTCGAGTTTATCTATAAAAAGAAATTTGACACCCCGAATCCATTTTTGGACTCCATTTTCTGTAATTTCATCTCCATCTTGTATTTTCTACGTATTTTAGTAAAATTCCCATTTTACCCCTAGTTCAAATATGAGTGGCTAATTTCCTTTCAAGCTTGGGTTGAAGGTGAAGTCTCAACATGCTCCATGGGCTTAATTTGGTAAATTTACTTTTCCTTCCCCTTTAATTTATGTGGTTGTTTTGACTTTTCGTGAGAGATAGTATAATCTTTTTCGGATATCTGGAATAACCGCCTCCCCAGCAAGGTTATTACTATTTGGAGGAAGCCCTTGAAGCACCAATCTATTAAAGTGTGGTTCATGATGAGTGGAAGTTCCCCTTCATGATTTAATTGGTACTAATAATGAATATTAAGCCAATGGTACGTGTTGAACAATCAGGAGATCCAAGCATTTCATTTTAATAGTTTATTCCTAGTTACTTTAATTTAAATTAATATATTGCCTACTTCATTGTCATTATAAATCCAACCACCAACTCAGAAAATTAATTCTACACATAATTAAAATCCACCTCCTCGTGGGATCGACACTCGTCACCATTAATCTATTCTACAATAGATTTGTGCACTTGCGAGTTCAATAAAATTTGCACAACACTGGGCTTACTTGAAGCATTTAGAATCCCAAAAACATCAGCGGGTGTTGTATTTACAAAGTCGGGATGCCAACATCCCAGGGTCGTTGTTGTAATAGTTCATCTTTGAAGCACGAGCAGATGAGGCCCTAGTAGCAGCCAATAAAGATGAATCCAGCTCGAAGATAGCCCCATCACGAGCAGCAAGACGAGCAAAAGAAGAGGAGGAAGATGACCAAGAAACCGAGGAAGAAAAAAAAGAATAGTAGGAGGAAGCACCCCTAGTGGCACCCCCTAGGGATAAGGAAAGCACCCCAACTAGATAACAACTGAGAAGGAAAAAGACGAGCAGAAGGATGAGGAGGAACTGACTAGGAAGTAGAAGAGGAAGACGAGGAGGAGTAGGAGGACAAGCCACTAACTCCCTCATGGAAAGGAAACTAAAAAGTTATGAGTAGGGAGGAATTTGAAGACGAAGAGGCAGCGATTGACGCTAAAATTGAAGCAACAGTTAGCAGGGTTACAAGAATAGTTGCAGAGAAACAAAGTCTGCTTGATATTTTTGCTGAAATCACCGCTAAAGAATTTACTTCAGCCATTCCATAACCAACTCCAACTAAACATTTTGCTTCAACTCCAATTATGAAGAGGTCTAGCAAGCGCAAAGGGAAACAACAATCTGGAGTTGCTGCGGCACCAAAAGAGCCAGATCAAAAGCGTCTAAGAGCTCATCAACTCAAGCTTTCTAAACCAGCTGGTACCCCTCCAACTAGCCCAACACCCAACAAGAAGAAGAAGCCGTTCACTGCTACACCAATGAGTTCCCCCAAGGACCATTTGTGAAGCAGTTCCAAAAAAAAGTGATGTCAGCCAGTACTTGGTGAACTGCTGCAATGATTCTGCATTAACAGGGGAATGCCCCTGCCATTTTTAACTTTTTCAATTTTTATCCAAAACTTGTCCTATTTATCTTATATTTATTTTTTTATTTTATTGCTTTATGACTTTTTATTTTTCTATTACATGTTTGGTTTGTTTGATTTGTTTGCCGTTTGAATATTTATGTGCTTGTGAGGACACAACACCTCTCAAGTTTGGGGGGTTGTGAGTTTAAAAATAAAGCTTGTGATATGTGTTTTGTGTAAGATTAGTGAATGTGTGTGTAAGGCTCTGTTATATAAGTTTGTGTATGGATGGAATACCTAATGAAGATAAATTAAGTGTAAAAATTTTGTGATTGCAAGGTAGTAATTGTTCAAAGATGAAGGCTGAATTTTTTTCTAAACGCTTAGGTTTTGACTGAGTTCTATAAGAATGTTGTAGTAAAGCCTTGTGCGTTTGAAAAGTAGAAAATATCTTAAGTTTAGGGGAAACGTTTTGAGGAAACTGTGCAAGTTATGAATAATTCTACTCCAATGGCTGAAGTTGCTGAGTAACCAAGGCTGAGTATGCACCCCATATGCAGACTTGAGTCCAAAGGCAACAGATGTTAAGAGCATTGCTATAGCAACAAGTAAAAAAAAAAAGAAAAAAAATTTTAAAAATTTTACTGTGTTTTTGGTCCTATGTCTGAGATGGTGAGTAACTATGTTTGTTCATGAGCCCTATGTTTAGTCTTGAGTAAAAGGTGTCTTTAGATAAGACCATGTTATGAGTAGTGTTGTAGCAACTCGGATTTGTGCATTTGGTAAGTAATTGTGTGTCATCACCACAAGTGATAGAATTCATATGAAAAACCAATTCAACATTGAAAGGAGTTATAAAAAAAAAAGAGAAATTTTTTTTGCTATATCATAGCTGAAGTATGTGGTGATGTTTACCCCTATACACTATTGAATTGATGTTTTCCTTGAGTACGGAATGATAATTGTGCAATGCTCAATATCTTTAGACTTGGTCAAAATAGCATACACTCACTTTGGATAAAATAAAGCCTAAGTCTAGAGCTGAACTGCTATGACAATTGTGCATGCTTTAAAATTTTATTTAAGGGTTAGGAAATCCTTGCAACAGTATAACAGAGCTAAGCATGTTGCATGATTGTTTGTTTCAAATTTTAGTGCTACTGTTCTTACTTGAGGACAAGTAATGGTTTAAGTTTTTTGGTGTGATAACTCTATGAAATGAGAGTTATCAATGGCACTTTTGGATTTAAATCAAGATTACTTAAAGAGTAAATGATGTGTTTTAGTTGCATTTTAATTTAATTTTGCACATTTATCTATTTTTAGTTATTTGCAATAAATTAGGTGAATTTGGAATAAATTGTGTGTGCTTAGATTATATATTTACATTGTAGGCAACTGGAACTGCAAATTCAAAGAAGAAATACTGTGCAATGGGCTTGGAAAAATGAGGAAGAAAATTGGCTGTAGAAAAGTAGAAACTAGTCTGAAACAGTGCATTGCTATAGCACCATTGCTGTAGCACGATTGCTGTAGCAATCCTGGAACAACAGAGGAGAAACATTCACGCGAATCTTAGAAAAAATCTAAAATCTACAGTTTTCAAATATGGAAGATGCTGGGCCCTAGGCCTCCAATTACCCTAGTTTTCAATTATAAACGGAAACGCACACAAAAGAAAAGAGAGGGCCATCATTCACAAGAAAAACTAAGAAAAAAAACAGCATAGAAACAAGAAATTCAAGGGCTGATCAGCAGTTGCAGGCATGAATGAAGAAGAAGAAATCAAGAGATTAGAAGGGTCATTCACTCATATTCTTATTCTTTCTTGTTTCTTTGTTTCATGATGGTGTATTTGATGGCTAAATCGAATTTTATTTCTGTTATGTCACAAATTATGAACTAAACTCTTTGGTAGTTAAGTGATAGACAAGCTTGATGGTTTATTGACTGAAATATTGTGTTGCTGCACGACTGCTATAGCATTTTGTTTTGAAATTGCTTAATTTCATTTACTATTTCGGCTGACCACTCATTTATGATATAAGCTAAGAGAGAGCCACAAAAATACCTGTTTTAATAGAAAATATCAGAGCAATACTTGGTTTTAGATTAGGTTTCCCAAGTTGGGTTAACTCAATTTGAATAAGGCTATACTTAATTTAAAATTAGTGATGAACTAGATATAGGGATTCACATTATAGGATAATTAGAAACCTTGATGTCATAATTCTATATCTTGTGTGATTTATCAACTAGTCATTGTTAGGTTGCAGTTAGATATAAGAAATCCAACATGCGACAGCTGATGATGCATTAGAGTTCTACCAAATGTTGTAGTAATTGTTGTAGCAACGGTACTGTAACTGAAAGAACAGTCAATACCATTAAGTGAGTTAATTCACTCAACTACATCATTTTTAGTGATTACATCCTTGTGTGAGACGTGTTGATTTATTTTAGTGGACTTTATTTTTTGTCGTTTAAATTTCTTAGTTTAATTTAGTTGTTAAAAAGAATTTGATTTATTTCAAATTGCACCACAATTACTTGTTATAGCAATCTTATAACATCAGTCATTGTGGAGACGATACTCGAATACTTATCACTTTATTACTCGTTGTGTATACTCGCGCACTGACGCCTAATATTAAGAAATTACCAAACAAGAATTAAATTTATTTTTTATTAATGATTAAATCTTTGGTATTCCCAAATTTAATAATACCGAAATTATTAAAATTATTGAATTTGAGAACATATTAAGGAATAAATATTTTTGGTGTTCTTAAATCTAGTATCATTGAATTTGAGAACAAATTTGTTTTTCTTTTTCTTGGATTCAAGATTCGGAAATACAGAAATCAATATTTGAGCAAAATTAAGGTTGTTTTTGTTGTTTTTTCAAGGATTATTTAAAAAAAAAGGGTTTGGTTTTAAGGTTATAGTTGGCGGCAGCCACTGCCACCGATGGTGTTGACAAGAGGCATGGCTGAACAAGCAAGCCACGGCTGCTCGACGCCTAAAGCCGGCGTATCAAGAAAATTTAAAAAAAAAAGGTTGTGCCCGATTTTCAGCCAAAAATGGTGCGGCCAGATAGGTAAGCCGCGGCCACAACAAATAAAAGGCAAGCGACGGCCATAGCAGCTGCTCAAAGAAGAAGAAGAAAAAAAAATTTAGGGTTTTAAGATTTGAGGCCGGTATGGACTAGACCGGCTTGGTTCAACTGAACAGAACCGATCTAGTTCACTCGAACCGATCAGCAGTTTGGAATGGGTAAAAGTTTGACCCGTCAATAGTTGACCGTTAACCGGTCAAACTTTGACTTTGACATGAAATTTTTTTTAATTTTTTTTGTTAATTTTTTGTGTAATTTTAAATTCAAATATTGGTATATTTATATGTATTTTGAGATGAATTAATTGAAGCAACATGTTGCTAAAGTGACTTTTCTTGTGAAAATTAATTTATTTTAGAATACAAATGGTTTTGTATATGTAATTTCTGTAAATATCGATCGCCCAAAGGAAGGTCCATATTTAATAGAATTACATGTGCACCTGTAGTAATAAACACATGATGGTTATTCGGTTTTACATGTGAACAATAAATCGACCCAAAGAAAGATTCATTGTTTGACATGTTCTTATTATCAGTGTTTGATTACTACACCAAGATATCACTTATAAGTTAATATTTTGTCCAAAGATAGAATATTAATGGAGTGTCCAGTATCTTGAGATAGGGTTTACCTTTATTTGAATTTATTTTTATTTTAATGACTAATATAAGCTTGTTTTGTTTGTTTGTTATTCTCTACTTAGTTTATGTTTGTTGTTAATATTACTACTAACATCAATTTCATTCTTATCCTAAATGGCTCTAAATTCAAATCATGGCATAAGAATCTCTCTCAATAGTTCTCGCCGTCCTGAATCTTGATCTTGTGTTAAGGGTCGATTCTCCCCCACCTCTTACGGATAAGAGTATCCTTGATGATAAAAGAGAAATGGAAAGGTGGGAGAGATCAAATCGCATGTGTATTATAATCATGAAGAAGGCCATTCTTGAAGCACTCAAGGGCCCAATGACTGAGAAAGAAACTACGACTAAGGAGTTTCTTGCACAAATTGAGCAGAAGTTTGTCAAGAACAAAAATGCTGAAATTGGTACGCTCTTGACAAGCCTAATTTCAATTAGGTATACGGGTAAAGGCAATATCATGGAGTATATCGTAGAGATGTCTCATCTTACTTCTAAGCTAAGAGTACTTAACCTTGAACTCTCCCAGGACTTGCTAGTATCTTTAGTTTTAATATCCTTACCAACACAGTTTAACCAATTTAAAGTGAGCTATAATTGTTAGAAAGAGACTTGGTCTTTGAATGAGCTCATATCACACAATGTTCAGGAAGAGGATAGGCTGAAGAAAGACAAGGCATAAAGTGCTCACCTACCCTCTACCTCTAAGGGAAAAAGCAAAGGTAAAAAAAGGAAGAAAAATAAGGAAGCTGCAGATACAACACTTCAAAAGAAACAAAAAAAGAAACAAAGTGATTCAGAATGTACTAGTTGTTTCTTCCGTGGAGCTAAAGGATATAAGAAGAAGCATTGCACTAATTATCACGCATTGCGTGCTAAAAAAAGTATGCTTTTTAGTTTGGTTTGTTCTGAGGTTAATTTAACTTCGGTACCTAGACACACGTGGTGGATAGATTCTAGTGCAACCGCTCACATTAGTGTGTCTATGCAGGGTTTCCTGAATTGCCGAAAACCTAGTGATGGTGAAAGATACATCTATGTGGGCAATGGCAAGACGGTTGAAGTTGAAGCAATTGGAAATTTTATATTATTGTTAAAGACTGGATTTTAATTGGATCTTGATGAAACATTTGTTGTTCCGTCTTTTAGGCAGAATTTTATTTTTATTTCTACTTTGGAAAAATTTGGTTATTCTTGTTCATTTGAAAATTAAAAATTTAGTTTGTTTCATCATTCAAAACTAGTTGGTTCCGGTTCTTTATTAGGTGATGATAATCTTTATATGCTTGATACAATTGCTTCATTTAATGAATCCCTGCAATTGAGTACACGAGATTTAAAGAGAAAGTTCACCAATGAGACTTCGGCTACGTTATGGCACAAGAGATTGGGTCATATCTCCAAACGGAGAATAAAGAAACTTGTGTCAGACGCAATTCTTAACCCTTTAGATTTCACAGATTTTGACATATGTTTTAACTGTATTAAGGAGAAACAAACCAATAAAAGAAGATTTGAAGCCAATAAGAGTTTGGATATCTTATAATTCATATATACAGACATTTGTGGGCCATTTCTTACACATGCTTTGAATGGTCAATAATATTTTATGACATTCATAGATGATTTTTTGAGATATGGCTATTTATATCTCCTCCATGAAAAGGCACAGTCCTTGGATATGTTCAAAAACTTTAAGGCTAAAGTTGAAAACTAACTCGGCAAAAGAATAAAAAAACGTCAGATTTGATCGTGGTGGTGAATATTATGGTAGATATGATAGTTCAGGTGAACAACGTCTAGAGCCATTTGCTAAATTCCTAGAGGAATATGGTAACATCTCATAGTACACTATGCCTGGTTTGCCCACTATGAATGGTGTTGCTGAAAAATGAAATAGAATGCTTAAGGACATGGTGAAGAGTATGATTTCTTATTCTACCTTACCAGAATCACTCTAGAAAGAAGCACCTAAGATCGCAATATATATCCTTAATAGGGTTCCAACTAAAGCGACTACTAAAACCCCTTATGAGCTTTGAATTGGTAAAAAGCCTAGTCTAAGCACTTACATGTTTTGGGATGTCCAGCTGAGGCAATACCTTATAGGCCTAATAAAAAGAAATTGGACTTAAGAACGGTGAGTTGCTATTTTATTGGATACTCAGAATGATTCAAATGGTATAAGTTTTATGATCCAATAAATAAGTTAATTTTTAAGTCGAGAAATACTCGGTTCTTTGAGGATGTCAAGTTTACGGGGGGAGATATAGTTAGGGACTTTGTCTTTGAAGAAGTATATGTTGATATTCTCATACGTGTTATTGGCATTGATCAAGTTTTCATTCCTGACTTTGTTCATGACACAATAAATCAAGACAATGTTGGAGAACTCCCTATAGAAGAAGTTATTTCAGAAGAACAAACTCTACCACCTCAAGAACCTATGCCATTAAGAAGATCCACTAGAGAAAAGAGAAGTGCATTACCAGATAATTACATTGTAATTCTCCGAGAACATAAGGTAGACATCGGCGTGATGGATGATGTTTCAATCAATTTTCGTCAAGCTATAGAAAGTTCTAACTCTCAAAAATGGATTGATACCATGAATAAGAAGATGAAGTCTATGAAAGACAATGACTATGGGATCTTGTCCTATTGCTATAAGGTGCGAAACTTATTGGTTGCAAATGGATATTTAATATCAAAAGGGATTCGAAAGGAAATGTGGAGAGGTACAAGGCATGTCTTATCGCAAAGGGCTTTACACAGAAAGAAGGCATCGACTATAAAGAGATTTTCTCTCCGGTTTCTTCAAAAGACTCTTCCAGGATTATAATGGCATTAATGGTGTATTTTGATCTTGAGTTACATCAGATAGATGTAAAAACGATGTTTCTCAATAACGACATTAATGAGACGATCTATATTATACAGTCAGAAAACGTTATGTCCGGAGACCTAAACGATATAGCTTGCAAACTCAAGAAATCTATCTATGAGCTCAAGCAAGCATTTAGACAATGGTATTTCAAGTTTCATAAAGTGATCATCTCATTTGGTTTTAAGATGAATTTGGTCAATGCTTGCATATACCATAAGTTCTATGTGAGTAAGTTTATTTTTCTGGTTTTATATGTCGATGACATTTTTCTTACCAATAGCGATATAGGCTTATTACACGACACCAAAAGATTTCTAGCTAAGAATTTTGAGATGAAAGATCTTGGTGACGCCTCTTTTGTATTAGGCATACAAATACACCGGGATCGCTCTCAGGGTATTCTAGGATTATCACAAAAGAGATATATTGAAACAGTTCTCAAGAGATATGGCATGCAAGATTGTAAACCAAGTGATACCCCTGTGGCTAAAGGAGACAAGTTTAGTCTCACTCAGTGCCCTAAAAATGATTATGAAAAGAAAGAAATCCAAAAGATTTCTTATGCGTCAGCAGTAGGAAGTCTGATGTATGCTCAAGTTTGGACGAGATCGAATATAGTGTACGTTACTAGGATGTTGGTAGATATCTAAGTAATCTAGGAGTAAACCATTGGAAAGCAGCCAAACAGGTTTTATGATACTTGCAGAGAACAAAAGACTAAATGCTCACATATCGAAGGTCGGATAAGCTTGAGATCATTGGGTATACTGACTCTGATTTTACTTGATGCTAAGATAGTATGAATCTACTTCGGGTTACATCTATTTGCTAGCTAGAGGTGGTGTCTCTTGGAAGAGTTCTAAACAGTCTCTTATAGTCTTTTCCACGTCGCAACAGAGTTCATAGCATGTTACGAGGCATCTAATCATGGGATACGACTACGGAATTTTATCATGGGGCTGCGTATAGTAGATGGTGTTGATAGACCACTCAGGTTATTTTGTGACAATAAGTTAGCAGTGCTGTATTCCAATAACAACAAAGCTCGATAAAGTCGAAGTGTATAGACATCAAGTTCCTAGTTGTTAAAGAAAGAGTTCTGAGTGACAGTTATCTATAAAGTACATAGGCACAGACTCCATGATTGTGGATTTGCTTCCTAAAGGATTGCCACCTAAAATGTTTCATGAGCACATTGTTCGTATAGGTGTCATGTCATTTAAAGATATTCAATTTTAGTGGGAGTTTGTGATTTTAGATGCTCTTATAATATAGACATTCTCAATTATTTTAGTTTTTGGATATTTAAGGTTATTTTTTACAAAAATAAAATTTTGTTTCATTCATGAAATTTCCATACTACACATCCATATCATTATCCATGTCATTCAGTTATATTGGCATCTCGACAGTTGTAATAAAGGCCGCTTTGATCTTATGTTGGTATGATTGATGGACCGGATTAGTTATAGATACATTTTGATAATGACAGTAAAGTTGAGCTCATATGGTTATTTTTGTAAAATATAATTATAAGGTTACACACATAGCCCAAATAGGAGATTGTTGGATTTTTAATTCAGCATTATTGGATCCTTAATTTAACGTTGGGCTTATATGTGAATAATTATATGTTGTGGACTGTCATATATGGTTAAACCCAATTAAAAGTGATTTATGAAGGTTTTCGGTATTATGGGCTTTAATGTATCTAATAGGGTGTGGGTATTTAATGTGTAGAGACCCATTAGTATTTTAATTCTATGATGAACAGAATTAGGAATACCCAGTGACAACAAGAAACAGTTGTCTATATAAATGGTCATGGTCCTCATGTCACATAAATTCTTTTCCATTCTTTTTGACATCTCATACTTAGAGAGAGAGTACAGAGAGAACTAAAGGAGTCTCTAGGAGAACGTGTAGATTTGGAAGGTCAACCACACAACCCTAGAGAGGAATTAAGCGTTATAGATTCACATACGCTTCCATACAATTTTATTATTGATTCTTAGTGGTACAACATGAATATTTTTGGGCTATAGATGATGATTTTCTACAAAGGTTTTATTATCCTAACATAACTTTTTTCTTTTTTAAAAGAAAAATTAAAATTAATAGTGTGCAGTCTAACAACTTAAGCCTATGTATTCCACTATTCGTGAGTATATAAGTGTTAAATAGAAAAAAAAAATTCTAGTAAAACTATAAAATATAATTTAGAATCTATGAGAATCTCATGGCTATGGCTAGAGATAGGTTGAATGCCTCCACTACGATTTTATGAAAATTAAATATCCTCTCATTTGGGTATCAGAGCATGTACCTTTAAGTCTGGCTTTTGATTCTTTAAATGTGCTAGAAATGGTGTTATTACTATAGTCGCACGCCTAATATTGGGCAATAATATTACATTTTAAATTCATCTGTGTTTGTAGTAGATGTATATGTTAGTGCTACTTCTATGCAAGTTACTTCTATGTAACCTTATATATGCATGCCTCATATGCATGGGTCTTGTAAGTGATTATTAGGCCACTAGAATTTTAAATTAGCATGCTACGATGAATTAAGGTTCGCAAAAAGTGGGCTTGGGTTGGGTTTTTCTAAGTCAAGCCCAAGTCCACTTTAAGGCAAGCATAAGGGTAGGTCGGGCTTAGGCTTTCATTTATTTTTAAAATTTTTTTAAATCATTGTAAATTTGAAATGAATTAATGATTAACAAGTTATTATAATCAACAATAAATTAAAGAAAATGAATATGTCAAAGTAAAATAATAAAAAAAGAAAATAAGCAAATAAAAAATTAGATATTTAATTTTTTTTATACTAAATTCTCTAATTCAAACACTCTTTTAATTGATCAGGGCATAAGGGAGAGTTTAGTATTATAATTTTAGCTTTTTTGAATTATCATTAATTTATGAATTAGGAATTTAAGTTTTCTTTTTTCTTTTTCTATATTTTTTTCAATTTTAATTTATTATTTTAATTTATAAATTTATTTTTTTAAAAGATAATGGGCCTGAGCCTGACCCAAGCTTTTTTTCTCAAGCCCTTGTCCAAGCCCTCAAGTTTGAGGGATGGGTCGAAACCCATGGGCCTCGGTAGGGCTAGCCCGAACTTTTTTACCTACTCTAACGATGATATGTTAACTTGCCATATATATTATACATGAATTAGAATACCTTAATTTTGTTCTATGACAAATTTGTTTTTATATAAAATCTAGAATACTATTCTTGTTCGTTTATACTTATGCATTATTTGTAATTAAGTTTTGATGTCAATCTTGAAATTGATTACATTTGAGTAATTTAGAGATAGCCACAACCACTTCAAATTATAAAAATGGAATAATTAGGACACATTAATTTTAATGACATCAAAGGTTGTACATAAACATTAGAGTATCATAATATAGGAAAATAATATTATTTGTATTTAAGTAGAACGGGATAGCAGTTATTCACTCTTTTACATATATAAATATAAGAGAAACTAGTTGTCCATAGACTTGATAAATTTTGGTAAAATAATAAGATGTTAGTCGCTTAGTAAATAATTAATCTATTGTGTGTTACAACTTTGCCCATAGGATAGTTATAATGATGCATTGATTTATTTTCGAATAATTTACATATGTAGATATTCCATATTTTATGCTTCAATTATAATCTGTAAGCTTGTTATTTATTTATCTTTTAATTGTTCAGTCTTCATCTATTCGAAGTTATGATGCATCTTGTATCCTTTTCTGACAAATATAAGGACTAGAAGGAGAAAATTCACCTTCCTTTAGGGTGCATAGACCTTAACTTAGCACTTCAAGTGTAAGAACCATCAAGGCCTACTGAATTCAACAGCCAGCAAGAGAAAGCATCATATGATCATTGGAAGTGATCTAACCACTTAAGCATGATGCTTATCAAGGCTTATGTTGGAAAAAGCATTTGTGGGTCTATTTCTGATTATGGTAATATTAAAAATTGTCTCAATGCCATTGAGCAATGGTCTGAGACATCTAACAAGGCATTAGTAAGCACTTTAATGAGCAAATTGTCAATCATGAAGTTCAAAGACACCAAAGCCATGCACGAGCACATTATGGAAATGAGGGATAGTTGCTGAATTCAAGTCTTTTGAATTGATATTTCTGAGTTTTTTTTGTTCATTTTATCCTTAATTCTAGGGATAGAAAAAATATATGAATCTGCAAATATCTGAAAGATCCGAATATGAAAAAAATACAAATCCGTACATCAAAAAATGCAGATTTGGATCTTAAAACTTAGAATCCGTGCGGATCAGAATCCGAATCCATTATCGGGATCTGCATTATTTTTAATTAAATTATTTATTAAATTAAAATTAAATAAAAATACATAAGTTAAATGAAAAGAATGATAAGATTAATTAAAAAAGTATAAAAATTAAATTAAATTAAGAAATATATCTGGATCTTTATTATTTTATGTGGATTTGTGGTGTCATGACCCAACCTAAACTTGGCAACATATTGGCCGCTTTGGGCCTCAACAAAGCATGCACGGTTTTGTTTTTAGGGCACCCATGCACCCCAAAATGTGTTTTGCTAATTAAGGTATTGATCACCTCTTATAAACCGAACATCTCTCTTGTGCTTTGCTAATGTAGGATTCGCCTAGAGTGTCACATACACCTCATGTGCTTTGCCGAAGTGGGATTCACCTACAGTGTTACATACACCCCCCCCTTTAGAGACTTAGCATCCTTACTAAGGCTTACTCCACCATTGCTCAAGAGGACACGGGGAGCCATTTTAATACCATTTGTCATAACCCAACCCAGACTTGACAAGATATTGTTTGCTTTAGACCTTAATAAGACCTGCACGATTTTGTTTCTAAGGCACCCATACACCCCAAAATGCATCTTACCAATTAAGGTGTGGATTGTCCCTTATAAAACCAGCATCTCTCATGTGCTTTGCCGATGTGGGATTCGCCTAAGGTGTTACATGTGATGTTTTTGTTATTTTATTTGTGGATTTGTGATGGTGCTAGACTTGAATTTATATTGTTCTTAATGTTTGATTTACGTTATGGTATTTTTATGTATAACTTTATCCTGTTGTATGTTATTTCAGATATTGAATTGTTGATTGTTGAATTATAATTGTATTTTATTTTATATTATTAGATAAATTGTTGAATTTTAAATTATATTTTAAATTATTGAACTTTAATTTATACGGATCTAGATATCTAGGATATCCATCTACAAACTATGCAGATATTAGATATTAGCCCATCTGGATCCAAATGTGGATCCGAATATAAAAATATCAATCTGGATCCGAATCCAAATGCACCTTTATTTAGATCTGGATTTAAATTTTGTCATCCTTAGTCAATTTGCTCCCATTTGAACATGGGTCTTTCAAAATCTCCTATGAAACATATAAGGAAAAGTGGTCCATTAATGAACTTTTGACTTTATGTAGGCAAAAAAAGGAAGGGTAAGTGAAGACGGGATAGAAAATGTCATACATTGACTTATAGAAAGAAAAATGACAAAAGGGGGAAAGGAAAAGGAAAGGTAAACTTAATCAAGTGAATAAAGATGCTATTAAGTGCCTTTTCTACAAGAAAAATGAATGGATAAAAAAGGCTTAGCCTAAATACAAGACTTGGCTTCAAAAGAAAGGTAATCTTATATCTCTGATGTGTTGCTAAATCTAATATGGTTTAAGTTTCTTAAAACACTTGGTGAATTGACTTTGGTTCTACGATCCATCTTGCCAATACCATGAGATAATTTTTTATCCATTAGGAGGGAGAAAAATGTTTCTAAGGATAAGCCATGACCTTTATGAGAAAATGTCAGTCTCATCTGCATTTTTTAATTGTAAAATGAGGAGGTTAATTCATTTGTAGTAGATGGCAAATGCATTTACGGATATGGTAAATGTAATTAAATCAGCTACTAATGTACTTGGCCAGGTCATAGTTCTTTAGGAACAATTTCTGAGCAACTAAAGAATTGTCTACAACACTCCTAAAGCATGGTAGACTACTTGATTTAAAGGTTACTCGAAAGAGGAAGCTTATTAGTCAGGGTCCTGTTGCAAATGAGGCTCCAAAAGAGCAAATGATCTTTGATAAAAGATTGGAGACCCTAATCAAATAATATCTCTTATGAGGTATAAGGTAGTGGTAAGGCACAAGAGTCTAGAAACAATGAGGTTTTTATTACTCTAGATAATATTCAAAAAAAGCATTTGGTCGTTAATGAGGCCAAAAATCATGAAAGAGCTATGGAAGAGATGCAAGCTAAAAATGATGAAATGTCTTTGCTTACACATGGAGGTGTAAAATCATAAAGAACGTAGTTATTGATGATTTTTGTGTTCACAAGTAGCTGTTGAAATATAGTTTGTTATTGAGATTCTTTTATCTTGTGAACTAACAAAAATTCCAAATCTTGTTGATGATGCATATGCATGTTATTTTTTATAAACAATATAAAATCCAAATATGGATGATATACACTTTGCTTATAGTTTTGCAAGACTATTGAGGAAATCTTTCCCTACATCAACATGTGAGGAGATAGTATATGGTATTGAAATGCCATTCAAACAAACTATCAATTTGATACATGTAACCATGAGAGGGAGCACTGAGCACCCATCAAGAGCACCGGTCAAGGGGAGCACTAATTAGCAAAAGTATAATCTTTTTCAAAAAGAACTATGAATAATTTGTGCACTATACTCTTTTTCTCTTGATTAAGTTTTGATCCCTCTAGGGTCACTGGTAAATTTTTATCCATGCAATTTTGAAGCATGTCCAGCTCCAATTTTATGATTTGTTGAATATTATTTCTTTTAGTTTATAGGTTTTCCTCTCATAGAGTTTTTCCTAAGCAAAGGTTAGTTAAAATTATTGCCAAGTACAATATATCCAAGGAAGAATGTTATAAAATAAGTATGTTCCCTTCTAATAAAATAAATCTCACACAAATGGCTTTAGGAAGCAAATTGGAAAATTAACTACATTACTTATTGGAAAATTAACTACATGACTTGTGATGTGTGTATCATACCTCGTAAAACATATTATGAGTTGTATATCAGGTTAATCAATTCACAACGTGTTATGCACAAGAAATCATAAAATTTAGAGAATATGTTACTAGATACACAACTGATTCAGATAATCTTCACCATTTGTAATCACATATACATTCAGAAATTGATTAAAAAATGAAATAGAGATCAAGTGAATAAATTCTACTAATTATTCTCTTAGTAAATTACTTATTATCATATTTTTCCTTTCAACTTCATATCATTTATAGTATTTGCATGCATATCTGAATACTTCCCCATGGTAATACTTGAAATTATTAATGTTTACATACAGATTGAATAAGTATGGAAAGCCAAAACGGCTTGTTTGTTTTGCAGTTATTTAAAGAGAAAATATAGGCAAATAAATCCTGACCACTTAAGTTTGGGAAAGTATAATTATCAAAGGGAAAAATAATAGGAAAATGAAACGAATAGAATCATTTAAGTATAGGAAAAATTAAATTCAGAGAGAATCAAGTTCTACGACAATTTATCCTACAAAAAAACACTCGATTTTTAACCATGAAGATCCCAAAAAAAACCCATTTCACAAAACTTAATTTTAGCAACAAGTTATCTTGAAAAAAAAAGTCGACAAGTCTGACGCTATTTTTTTTATTACTGTTTAAAATTCTGACCAAATTTAAAATTCAAAAACTGTTTTATCCAACCTCTTCAAAATCCGAATCGTAAAACTTGCCTGAACCTTAAGGGTATTTGCAACTCATTTAGAATTATGTGGAGAAAATCATTCCCGTATTGGTAAATACCTAGTATTTTTTTGTTGAGGCATAAGCTGTACATCAACAAAAATACTATGTATGTATCTTTCACTTATCAATCCGCAAATGATTTCTTTCGATAATTCTATTTTATTGTTTTGATAGTTTCTGTTTTCCATTTACTCCTAATTAACTTTTAAAATCTTAGCATATTCATGATTAATTATATAGGCTTGACCGAATTGTAAATTATGAAAATTGAGAAAGTAATAACACCAAGGATGATCATTTGATAGTACATATTTTAAGCAATCTTTTTTTTTAAAAAAAAATCATTACCTAACCGAGGAATCTTCGTCAACAAGTTAAAGATGGAACATTGAAATTAAACTTCTGATAATCACTTAATACATATCAACTAGAGAAAGTTCTTTTTTGAATCGGTAGTAGCATTTCCTCCTGCTGCAGCATCAGGGTCACGTCGCAACTGAGACTGATGACCGGCACCAGCAGCTTGATGAGTAGAACCATCATCAGCGGCAGCTTATAAGGATTTGACAAGTGTCATTTGATGTTTCCACGCCGCCCAGCTCTCGTGCACCTTCGAATTGGGTCTAGACCTAGAAATTCACCGCTATTATGGGTTGTTGTTTTTTTTTTTTTTTTCTTTTTTCTTTCTGTCTCAATTTAGCTTAAGCCTGCAAATGATTAAATGGATAGATAATTTAAATTTTTTATTTTAAATTTTATTCTAAATAGTGTGTTATTTATTAAATGGGTTACAATTCTTTATAAGATCTTAGTAGAATAATTGTATTATCTTATCAATAAATTAATTAATGTCATATCATTTAGAATAGTTTTTTTAGATAAAAAATTTAGGATATGTAGTAGTACTTTTTTTTTTTTACATCTGAACTGAAAATTTAAAAGCTAATAGTTTGACATGCGTATCCTTTTAAATGATGCATATGCTTTTTCTTCATAATTTAAAAATGAATTTATTAGTTTCTTAATTTAATTTTGTAATAAAAGATGTAACTATGACATCAACTTTTATTATAAAATTAATACTGTTGTTTTAGTTTGATTCATCACAATAGATATAATCTAATTTTTTTAATATTTTGGTTTACTTAATGTTACTATATTGATAATAATTTAAAGCAATTCGAAAAAATAACTTGAAGGATAATACAAAATACTAAGTTTATACATAATATAAGAAATTCATGAATTGTTAACAATATTTTTGAGATTTGAAACTAAAATTTTTCACTTAGATTTTAAATTTAGATAAAATTAACATTTTTTATTTTTTTTTATTTAAATAAAATTATCTGACAATAAATAATAAGTTAAGAAACAAGCAACAAAACATAAAACATACAGCAAATATTTAAAAAGAAACTAAATTGAAACTTCAAACTAAAAAAGAAAACGGAATAGTTTTATAATGAAACTGATTGATTTTTACTCATTTAGCTATTATAAGTGTCACTCGAATCTATGTCCTCACCTTCCGTTATACAACTCTATGTATTTTTCTTTCAATTAAAAATTAGGTAAAGTTTGATATTTTTTCTATTAATTTATAAACATAGCATATATTTTTTAAATACTTGTGAGGAATTTTAAATTGCACAACTATAAAATTTTTTATAATTGGTATAAATTTTTAATAGATGTCCATACAAATATGAGTAAACTTTTGATTTCGTAATACATATCAACGGTGCAAATATTCCTCGAATAATTATGAGAACAAAAATCTAAACTATATTTTAATAAACCTTGATTTAGGTGGCTTGTAAATATAAATAGACTTCTTACTATATAATACATGTCACTCAAAGAAAAAAAAACTATATAAGTATGTTTATCTTTAATTTATTATCAAAATTAGGGATGACAAATTCCAATTCCGGATCCGGATCCGGATGTAGGTGCACTCGGATCCGGATCCGCATTGGATTTTTTACATCTAGATCCGTATCCGGATCCGGAAAAATATATGCGGATCTGAATGCAAGTAAAATCCGCACGGGTTGCGAGCGAATTTTTTGAATATCCAGATCCGCATATTTTTAAATTTAAATATAATTTTAACTTTAATAATTTATTTAATAATATCAAATAAAATTCAATATAAATAACATACAATATCATTTATTTAACAATTTAACATCAATTCAATATAAATAACATACAATATCACCATAAATTCACAAATGATAATTTCACAACATAAATAAAAAATAAAAAAAATTAAAAAATTAAAGTAAACCAATTCATTATAATATTCTCTAATTATTATTATTATTATTATTATTTTTAACTTTTTAACATACTTTTTATAGTCAATGAAGATTATAGAATTAATTATGCTTATAAATATTTTAATTTATATATTTTTTAATAAAAATTTAATGAAATAAATAAATAATATAATATAATAATGCGGATCCGGATATCCGATTTTTTGGATGCACTTGGATCCGGATCCGGATCCGGATCTACACGGATCTTAACTTTTAAGATTCGAATCCGCATTTTATAACATGCATATCTAGATTTTTTTTCGAATTTGGATATTCTAGATCTTCGCAGATTCCGGCCGGATCCAGATTTTATTGCCAACCTTAATGAAAATTTATCAAATATGTTTAAGTTAGTAGAATTAAGACTCAACACTTGCCGTTGATTGCTAACTGAATTATTTAACTTTAATTTTCAAAAGTATCCTTACACAATTCATCTATTTTTAACAGTACAAAATCAGGTTTACCACCCTATAAAAGAACTTTGGTACGTAAAATAAAGTATATAAAATAATATTATTTTACTTTTAAGTAATTTTAAAACTGATTAATGTAATAAAAAAGGAAATTGTTATAGAAAAATATTTTTTACAAAATTTAATTCTTATTTAATTTTTTGCAGTACAACATTATTATCATGTGGGTCCGTCTATGTTGCAACTGTTGTAACGTGCAACACTTTTTTTTTGGTAAAATATTATTTAGGTCCCTTATACTTTTTATTAAATAAAATACGTAGAAAATATTATAAATATTTACATATAAGTCCTTTTTCATATCTATTTTTATTATTAATTTTTTTATTAATTATATTTAATTATTATTTTATTAGTTATTAATATATAAATATAATATGATATAATAAAATAATGTTCTAATATAATTTATTTTTAGAACATTAATATTTACATATAAGTCTTTTTTTTTATAAAATGACATTTGAAAAAATTTTTAATAGTTGTTGTTGTTATTATTATTATTATATTGCTATTAAATTTTGTTATTTTTATTTATTTTAATTATTATTATTAATAAAATTTATTACTTTTATTATTTTAATTTTTATTAGACCGTAATTAATTAATTATTATTAGTATTAATATTTCTATTATTAAAATATATTAACTGTATTATTTTAATTACTATTAATTATTATTATTATTATTATTATTATTAAAATTTATTAATAATTTTTTATTGTTTTAATTATTATCATCGTTAATATTATTATGCTATTAATTTCATTGTTATTTTATTCTTATTATTAAATTTTATTAATTTTTTTACTAATATTATTGCCATTATTAATAACTAATCCAATAATAATTAAATATAAAAAAAATAAAAATAATAAGGAGTTTGAATTATAATAAGTTATTTACTTGAGATATAGAAATTGTAATCGGAATGAACAACATTCTCATTAATGTGCTTACTTTATTTTATAATTGAAATAGATTGTTGCAAATAACTAAAATACTATTTGTTAATTATATCCCTAATATTATTTGTATATATTATAATTAAAATAATAATAATAATTAAAATAATAAAAAATTATTAATAAATTTTAATAATAATAATAATAACAATAATTTTAATGGTTGTATTGTTTTTATTATTATTATTAAATTTTGTTATTTTTATGTATTTTAATTATTATTATTAATAAAATTTATTACTTTTATTATTTTACTTGTTATTATACAGTAATTAATTTATTATTATTAGTATTAATATTTCTATTATTAAAATATATTAACTGTATTATTTTAATTACTATTAATTATTGTTATTATTAAAATTTATTAATAATTTTTTATTATTTTAATTATTATTAATGGGAATGTTATTTTATTAAAATAATAAAAGTAATAAATTTTATTAATAATAATAATTAAAATAAATAAAAATAATAAAATTTAATAGCAATAATAATAATAATAATAATAATAATAACAACAATAATAACTATTAAAATTCTTTTCAAATGTCATTTTATCAAAAAAAAGACTTATATGTAAATATTATAATATAAAAATAAATTATATTAGAATATTATTTTATTATATCATATTATATTTATATATTAATAACTAATAAAATAATAATTAAATATAATTAATAAAAAAATAAATAATAAAAATAGATATGAAAAAGAATTTATATGTAAATATTTATAAAAATTTTTATTTAAAATAAATATAAAAAATGACTTATATAAAAATATTTATAATATTTTCTACTTATTTTATTTTATAAAAAAATATAAGAGACGTAAATGATATTTTACTACAAAAAAACAAAAAATGTTGCACGTTGCAACAGTTGCAACGTAGGCAACCCCATATTATTACTCATCATAGATCTCACACCCAATTTCAAATTTTCTTTTTTCTTTTTTCTTTTTTCGATAAGATCTAATGTTGCAACTTCAATTCAAGTCTTCAAGCAACACGTGTTAAACCCGGCCCGTCCATACAAATGCCCAAATTCCAAGCGCGTGTTTATCACGACAGCAATTGGATGACAGAAGGGAGAGCTGTGGACGACGTTGCTGAATTGACGCTGAATAAAAAAGTAAAATATCGGTAAACAAGAAAAAAAACAGTTCCCAATACCCGGCTCCTGTACTGCTTGCAAATTCACCATCAAATCCACGTATTTCCCATTCTTCCCTTAATTTCTCTCTTGTTTTCTTCTTTCTTTTTTATCTTGATTTAGTTTGAAGTTGGATTCTGGATTCTTGATTCAATCAGATATCTTTTATGTCAAATTATTTTTGTCTTTAGAGATTTATGATTAGAGTTCAAATTAATAGTCTATGGCAACTCTGTTGAGTTCTGTGTCTACTCTAACAAACCCATCTCCTGAACCCTTTAGAAAAACTTATGGCTTCTATTCTCAGATACCAAATCTTCATTCTTTTTCACTCAATAAGGGTTTTATCCGAGTTTTGGCGTCAACCCAGGTTATCATTTCTCCTAAAGATTCTGTTCACACCAAACCCACTCGGAAACCTGGAAAGAATAATGACACTAGACATAGGGACCATAAGGTCAACGATGCATTTATGCAATTGGAGAGAATGTTCTTCAAGGGACACAAGCCTGATGTAGTTCAAGCAACTAATCTGCTGTATGATTTATGCAAGGGCAATAAGATGAAAAAAGCTATTAAAGTCATGGAAATGATGGTTAGTTCAGGTATTATACCTGATGCTTCTTCGTATACTTACTTGGTTAACTGTTTGTGTAAGAAGGGGAATGTTGGTTATGCAATGCAGTTGGTGGAGAAAATGGAGGATTATGGTTACCCCACGAATACAGTTACATATAATTCACTTGTTAGAGGACTTTGCATGCTTGGTAACCTGAATCAGAGCTTGCAATTCTTGGATAGGTTGATACAGAAGGGATTAGTTCCCAATGCGTTCACTTATTCTTTCTTGCTTGAAGCTGCTTATAAGGAAAGAGGAGTGCATGAGGCAATGAAGTTGTTGGACGACATAATCGCCAAAGGTGGGAAGCCTAACTTGGTTAGTTATAATGTGTTGTTGACTGGGTTGTGCAAGGAAGGTAGGACTGAGGAAGCAATTCGATTCTTTAGGGATTTGCCTTCAAAAGGGTTTGAACCAAATGTGGTGAGTTATAACATTTTGCTTAGGAGTTTGTGCATGGAAGGGCGGTGGGAGGAAGCGAATGAGCTTTTAGCTGAGATGGATGGTGGGGATCGTTCCCCTACTATAGTTACTTACAATATACTAATTGGTTCCCTTGCCTATCATGGTAAAACTGATCATGCTCTCAAGGTATTGGATGAAATGGTTAAGGGTCGTTTTAGGCCCTCTGCTGCAAGTTACAACCCAATAATCACCCGTCTTTGCAGTGAGGGAAAGGTGGATCTTGTTGTCAAGTGTCTTGACCAAATGTTTCATCGACGCTGTAAACCTAATGAGGGAACATATAATGGTCTGGCAATGCTCTGTGGGGTGGGAAAAGTGCATGAGGCATTTGCCATAATTCAAAGTTTGGGGAATAAACAAAATTCTTCCCCACAAGAGTTCTACAAATATGTGATTACAAGCTTGTGTCGGAAAGGAAAGACATACCAGGCATTTCAACTTTTATATGAAATGACGAAGTATGGTTTTACACCTGACTCATATACCTATTCATCTTTGATCAGAGGATTATGTATGGAGGGACTGATGGAGGAAGCCTTGGAGATTTTTGTGGTGATGGAAGAATATGACTATAAGCCTGATGTAGACAATTTCAATGCACTTCTACTTGGATTATGCAAATCTAGAAGAACAGATTTATCCTTGGAAGTTTTTCAGATGATGATTGAGAAAGGGCAGATGCCTAATGAAACAACATATACCATTTTAGTGGAAGGGATTGCTCATCAAGATGAGTTAGAGCTCTCAGCTAAAGTTCTGAAAGAGCTGCAACTGAGACAAGTTGTCAGTGAAAGCACGGTTGAAAGACTTGTTATGCAATATGACTTTGAGGGTATAGAAGTATAAATTTTGAGGGAGAAAGAATGAGCAGAAATCAGATAGGGCAATTCACTGGTATTTTTATGCCAATGCTGCAGAAGCATATTTTTGACTCTTGAGATTGAGAAAGTGGCATTGGGTGTTGGATCCTGTAGAAAAGTGAAGCAGAGACTTTTGAAAGTCGCAATGAAATTTTCTAGGGTGAGTGGAAACTAGTTGAAGCATAGGAGGTTATGCCATGTGGTATTATTTCTCTTGCTCCAAGCTACTTATATTATTTAGTGAACTAGAATCATATTTTTGTTGCATAGCATAGTATCTTTCAGCTTACGTACTCTCCATTATGTGGCACCATGACGGGTTTCGTCAACTTCTTCCATGAAAGTCACCTAATGTAAAATTTTCACTGTTTGTCTAGTCAACAATATACTATTATTTGGTATGCGTGGAGCCTTCTTACTGATTCTTGTTCTCCATGTGATAATTAGTCGACAGGGGATCCTGATTAATCTGTTATAAATATTTATATTTTGTACTTAGTTTTATTTCATTTCTCCAAGACCTGATTTCTGGAGTATGTTTTCAGTCATTAGCATTAAGCTTCTTTGGTTGCCAAGAAGGCAGATTAAAAGAGTAGACACACAGATCCATGCACACATGGAATGTTACTTAATAATGGCTGGATTTTGATAAATATGAGAAGACCCCAAACTCTTTTCCTGTTCTATCATTATAATGTAAATCAAAGGCTGAGCAACCGTGAGCTGTATGCTTTAAAGAGAGTTCTGTTATTCTTGTTCCTTTATAAATGATTCACAAGATTTAGAAACAGAATTACTGTCAATGTACAATTTATATATATCTTGTTTGTTGAAAGATAAATGGTTAGCTGAGCTCATCTCAAGATGTTTGCACGTACATAATCAAGCACCAGTCCTATACACTAAGCAACAGTTTGCATTTGCATCTTGTTTTCCAGCAAGATTTAGATCTTAGTTCTAGCATCAAAATTCTTTGCTCCACTTCTGTTTTTTTTTTTTTTTAAATCATCATCGTTAAATTCTTTTGAATGGTGATTGAATCGTGTCCCAAAATTAAACAGGATGAGGTACTTGGGTTTCTTTTCACATGTTTATTTGCAATGCGATAAAACTGCACATTAGACAAACTTCTCACATCCAGTCGGTTTTCCGCTTGGAGAATTATCAGGTATCCAGGATACCACCCCACCTCAACCGTCTACCAATAACGCGGCTAAGTTGTTTTGTAAAAGAATTTAGATTCAATGCTGATCTAAATGTCCTAATCTATTAATAATCTTCCCTAAAATTCTTTTAGGGAGGAGCTTGCAACACCGTACCTACAGCTGCTAGGTCACTCCAACACTAAATTTCCAATGGTAGTAAGGAACTACACCAAGAGCTGAAGATAGGAGAATGATATGTCATAAAAATTTGATAATGAGACGCTGAATATATTGCAGGACAAGATAGATTCACGGATAAACGGAAAGAAAAAAGAACAGAATATGGATTAAATTAGGCTTTTAAACCATGAAAGTAGCAGCCTATCCTTGTTAAGTTGTTCATGCACAAAGGCAATATAAACAAAACCTCACAGTAACAAACCTCAACTTCCATTATGGATAACTTCAATTGATAACCAGCACAAAGGGCCGCCAAATGCCTGACACCAGTTGAACATTTTCCAAAACGATTGGTCCAAAAACTTATTCTGAGTTACTGATCTATAGAAAATGACCATATCCCTCTAAATGCAAAAGAGTCCTAACTCCTTGAGCAATTCTACCATTTCCTTAAGAAATGTGGGATCTCAGTCCTCAATCCGCTAGGGCAACCAAACTTTCCAAGAGAATCATTCCATTCAGAAAACAATTCAAGCAGAGAACATCCTAAAGCTCCTTTTCATAATGGCCTGACATCAACAAACTCTGTATGGACAATATACACATACAAATGCAATCCCAAACAGGTATAAACATGGGGTTGCTCAAAGGTCAATTAATTTGGCTCAGCTTAACAAGTTTGTCCATGTAGATCATAGGACAAACAGAAAACAGAACAACCAACAAGACTACTCACAATCTACAAATTTCTATATGGGCAGCTGTAAAATGCAAGTACAAATGATTAACACAATCAACATAACTCAAACACATGTTCAAATAAGACACTCATTAACATAAAACAAAACAACCAACAAGACTACTCACCATCTACAACTTTCTCTATGGGCAGCTTTAAAATGCAAGTACAAACAATTAACACAATCAACATAACTTGAACACACATTGAAATAAGACATTCATTCATTTGATGTTCAATATTGTTAAAAAAAAGCATATTCAAGTAAAACAAGTGTATACAGCACTTAAATTCATATAAAATAACAAGATATTTGATAGTAATATTAAAGACAGCTCAAAACAATAGTCTTCATACGGGTGGCCACTAAACCTAAGACTAGATGCTGAAACACAAGGCTTCTCCGAAAAAACATCCCTCTATAATCTTGACAACTTCATCATGTATCACATGCTGAAAAGTTGAAAAATGATGAAGGCATTTCGGTAGAAACTGAACCCATGTTCCTGAACCTACTTAGATCTCTGTCTCATCTTTCGGCGCTTCCTCTTCAGCCTTCTCATGCGCTTCTTCTTCCACTGCAAAAAGTAAACAAAAGAGAGACAATTTAATTCCCAGCAAAGAAAAAGCTAGAAGATCATAAATTCATCCCTTCATACAAATAATTCAGCCGATAAATAATAGATTAATAAATAGCAAAATACTCCATCAAAATATTTATGACATAATATAACCATTAAGGATTGAGAAGCCCTCTTCCATAACTTCCCTTGACAATAACATTAACTAGAAACACTTCCCAAACAATCAATTATGTAAGTATTTTTTCAATAGCCCATAAATGTTTTTCAAAACAGTGAAGGAGCTAGAAAACATAATATTATTTTTTAGTACATTATTTCTTTTCATCATTTACTTAAGTTCGAGTCGACTAAAAACATCCCACAGAAAAACTACTACCTATAATCACATAAAACACAGACACGTACACAACAATAAGCAAGAAGAAAATATATGCCAAAATCAGAAAGAAAAAAAAAAAATCAACGGCATGTTCAAGGGTTTCATTTTTTCCAAATTCAAGATACAAAATCCAAGATCCAAAAATACTAATACGTGAAATTGAAAATACGATAGCATGTATTGGTTAAGGAAAAAGATAGAATCATAGACTGAATTTCCGTGGAGATAGATTTACCTTAGCTCTCATCTTCGCTCACGGTCACGGTCTCTGTATTCCGCAGCCTATTCCTCTAAACGAAGCAGATCCTTCGTTAACGAGAGTATCGTTGTTGCAAAATCTTTGTAAGCTTTTGGCAAGTTGGCATTTATAGGCTTAGGGTTTCACATACGGAAAAGTGGAAACCCCAATTATTCGGTGTCGTTTAATAGTTCAGGTTTGTTTTCGTCTTTTTATAATATTTTATTTTATTTTTTTACTAGTTTTCATCAATTTGTTTATTAGATTTTGTTAGAAAAACTATTAGCCTGTAATAAAAATAAAAAGAACAATACAAGATGAAGAATAAAATAAGATAGCAAAACATTTATAAAGTGATTTTATTCATTTCAAAGTATGTACAAAATAAAGAGATGAACTCTCCTTTTATAGTTACATAATCATTCTATAAAATTAATAGAGACATTATGGATCATAATTTCTTGTGAGATAATGGAAGTTATAGGAAAGCTAAAGGTTACTAGTGGGAGATAAAGGGGAGATAAATAGGTATATATTACGAGCATTCACATTTATTTGAATAAATTCATAACACTCCCCTTTAGATGTTCATTACAAGAATATGCCTCATTAAAACCTTTACTAAAAAAAAAACCTTTATAGAAAAAAATTAGTAAAGGAAAAAGAATACATAAATTATTTTGGAGATATAGAGTTACCTCATTAAAAACTCAATTAGGAAAAACCTTATAGGATAAAAACCTAGTGAGGAAAAAGAGTACAACATATAAAATTCCCTCCAAAATAAATTATTTTCTCCAACAAGTATATTCCCCCTCATCTTGACATATATTCTAATTTGAAGAAAAATACTTGAGTTGACGCATCCCAATTTTGTGTACCAATTTTTTGAATGTCGCAGCTGGTATGGATTTTGTAAATAAATCTGCAAGATTGTCACTTAAATGTATTTGCTGAATATCTATATCACCATTCTTTTGAATTTCATGTGTAATAAAAAATTTTGGTGAAATATGCTTAGTACTATCACCTTTTATATAACAACCTTTAATTTGAGCAATGCATGCTGCATTATCATCATATAATATTGTAGGTTATTCTTAATTGATAACAATCCACATGTTTCTCGAATATGTTGTATCATTGATCTTAACCAAATGCACTCACGACTTGCTTCATGAATAGCAAGTATTTCTGAATGATTTGAAGATGTTGCAATCATTATTTGTTTCATTGATCGCCATGATACATCACTATTACCAGAGGTAAATAAATAATCTGTTTGATATCGAACTTTATGTGGATCAGAAAGATATCCAGCATCTGCATATCCAATTAATGGTGATTTTGATCCATTTGGATAATATAAACTCATGTCGATTGTTCCACAGAGATAGCGAAATACAAGTTTTACATCATTCCAATGCCTACGAGTTTGTGTATAACTATATCTTACTAACAAATTAACTAAAAATGCAATATCAGATCGAGTACAATTTGTAAGATACATTAGTACACCAATTGCACTTAAATATGGTACTTCAGGACCAAGAACTACTTCGTCATCTTCTTTAGGACGAAATAGATATTTTTTGACATCAAATGATCGTACTACCATTGAAGTACTTAAGGGATGAGCTTTATCCATATAAAAACGCTTTAAAACTTTTTTAGTATATGTTGATTGATGTAAGAGTATTCTACTTGACAAATACTCAATCTGTAAGCCAAGACAAAATTTTGTTTTTCCCAAATCTTTCATTTCAAACTCATTTTTCAAAAAAGAAACTATTTTTGAAAGCTCTTCAGGAGTTCCAATAAGATTTAAATCATCAACATATACTGCAATTATTGCAAATCCAATTTCAAATTTTTTAATAAAAACAAAGGACAAATTGGATTATTTACATATCCTTCTTTCAATAGATAGTTGCTTAGGCGATTATACCACATACGCCTAGACTGTTTTAATCCATACAAGGATCGTTGTAGTTTCAAAGAATATAAACTATGAGGTTTAAATTTGTTTTCTTCTGGTATTTTAAATCCTTCAGGGATTTTCATATAAATATCATTCAATAGAAATAGATCTGAGATGGCGATAGGCAAATCCACAACATCCATAAGATGCATATAAAGTCCTTTAAATGCTACAAGACTGACTAAAAATTGAAATGTAATTGCATCCATAACAGGAGAATATGTCTCATTATAATCAATGCCAGGTTTTTGAGAAAAACCTTGTGCTACTAATCTTGCTTTATATTTCACAATTTCATTTTTCATTTTGTTTTCTAACGAATACCCACTTATAACCAATAGGTTTGACATCTTCAGGTGTTAAGACTATTGGTCCAAATACTTTATGTTTCGTAAGTGAATTTAGCTCTGCTTGAATAGTATCTTTCCACTTTGGCCAATCATTTCTATGTCGACATTCTTCCACAGTTTTTGGATCAGGATCCTCATCATCATTTGAGATATTAAGAGCAATGGTAAACAAAAAAATACCGTTAATAATTATTTCATTTCGATCCCATGATTTTTCTGTACCAACAAAAACAATCATAATTTCATTATTTTGTTTCTCTTCAGGAGAAATTAATACTTCTTCAGTTGTTGGCAAATTTGCTTCTTTTGGGTCAACGGGATGAATATCATTTGATTGATTAATCTCTGTTATTTGATTAGTAGTCAATGACTCTTCGAGAGTGTTAATTTCATTTTGTAATTTTTCTTGTGTTTTCCTCTTTCAGGGAATTTTATCTTTTGAGCCAATTGGCCTTCCTCGTTTTAGACGTACTTTATTTTCATTAATTTTATCGTGTTTTCTTTAGGGATCTCAACACGTGCTGGGGCATTTTCAGCCGGAATATGTGATTCTACTATTCTTGTTGAATCATTAAATGCATTAGGAATTTGATTTGTAATATTTTGCAAATCAATGATCCTTTGAACTTCAAGTTCACTTTGATTTGTACGAAGATCAAGATAAGATAATGATGATGCATGCTATGTAATTTCACGTCGTTCATTTGTTTTTATTTTTTCTCCCCCTAATGACGGGAAAACTTGTTCATCAAAATGACAATCCACAAATCGTGCAGTAAAAATATCTCCAGTTAAAGGTTCAAGATACTTAATTATTGTTGGAAAATCAAAACCAACATAAATTCCAAGTTTTCGTTGCAAACCCATTTTATTTCTTTGTGGAGGAGCAACTGGGACATAAACAGCACATCTAAAAATTTTCAAGTGATAAATATCTGGCTATTGGCCAAAAACAAGTTGTAAAGGTGAATATGTATGATGAGAACTTGGTCGAATGCAAATTAATGATGTAGCATGTAGTATTGCATGTCCTCAACATGAAAAAAGTAAATTTGATCTAAGAATTAATGGTCTTGCAATTAACTGTAAACGCTTAATTAAAGATTCAGTTAAACCATTTTGCGTATGAGTATGTACGACAGAATGCTCAACATCAATTCCAATAGACATGCAATAATCATTAAAAGATTTAGATGTAAATTTACCAGCATTATCAAGTCTAATATTTTTAATAGGAAAATCAGGAAATTGTGCTCTTAGTTTAATGATTTGAGCAAGAAATCTAGCAAATGCAACACCGCGACTAGAAAGTAAAGAGATATGTGACCATTTAGTTGAAGCATCTATTAAAACCAAGAAATAATGAAACGGTCCACAACTTGGATGTATAAGGCCACATATATCCCCTTGAATTCTTTCCAAAAATTTAGGAGATTCAAAACTTACTTTTATTGAAGATGGCCAAGTTATTAATTTTCCTTGAGAACAAGCAGCACATGGATTTTCAGTTAGTAAAAGAATCTTCTGGTTCTTTAATTGATGTCTATGTAAATTTTTTATAATACGACGCATCATGATTGATTTAGAATGTCCAAGTCGATCATGCCAAAGTTTAAAAATCCTTGGATCAGAGAATTTCTAGTTCATTACAAAATTTATTTCTATTGTTTTTATAATTGAATGATACAACCCAGAAGAAAAAGAAGGTAATTTTTCCAATATATGCTTCCGGTATGAAATAGTTGAAGTGATACAAAGAAATTCAAAATTACCTTCACTAGATATTTCAATATGGTATCCGTTTTGATTAATATCCTTGAAACTGAGTAGATTTTTGTTTGATCTGCTAGAATATAAAGTATCATTTATTTGTAATTTTTTACTATTTAGTAACATAATTTTAGCTCTTCCGAAGCCTTCAATTAGATTAGCAGAATCAGATATTGTATTAACATTAGCCTTAGCTAATATTAAATTATGAAAATATTTTTTATTTCGCAGAATTGTGTGTGTTATCACACTATCCACCAAACATCCATCTTCATAATTCATCAAGTCATTGTTCAAACTCATTGTATATCTTCACATATGCATATAAAATAAGTCAATTAAATATAAAGAATGATCAAGTAGTATGAAGAAAACATTATGGAAAATGTTTTATTAAAGAAAATGAAAAATTACACATCAAATTTATAAAACATTCAAAATAATAAAGAGTCTTGTAACATAAACTTAAACACACCATGATTGTAAAGAGACGCACCAAATCTTTAATAATAATAATAATAATAACACACTTCAAAGTGTAGTACTTTTAATCAGTCTTCGCATGTCCATCACCAATTAAATGGTCAATTTTACCATTTGGATATTCAAAAAAATCTGAAACATCCAAATGAGTTATATGAATTAGATCTTCATGATTAATGAAATTTGTCTTAATTTCTTTCCCTTTTGCCTTTTTGGATGCTTGATAAAGATCAACTAAATATTTTGGTGTACGATAAACATGAGACCAATGCCCTTTTGCACTACATCTGAAGCAAACATTTTTATGATCCTTTGGTGATTTCTTTTGTGGATCTTTTTCTTGCTTCTCATTACTGTTATTCCACTTTAAGTGGTTTGGTCAATATTTCTTATTATAGCCACCACAACCTTGATTATTTTTGTAACCTCAACCTCAACCACGATCTCGATTAGCACTACAACTATAGACTGAAGTACCATTCGCTTCAGGGATAGGTATAAATCTAGTCGGATGAGACTGATGGTTTCTCAGCAAAAGTTCATTATTTTTTTCAGCCACTAAAAGACATGAGATTAATTCAGAATACTTTCTAAATCTCCGCTCTCGATATTGTTACTGTAGGAGCAAATTCGAAGTATGAAAAGTAAAAACTGTCTCTTCCAACAAATTTGCATCAGTAATCTCTACTCCACATAATTTTAATTGAAAAACTATTTTGAATAATTCAGAATTGTACTGACTAACAGATTTAAAATCTTGTAATCGTAAGTGCATCCAATTATAACGAGCTTTTGCAAGTATAACAGTTTTTTGGTGATTAAATCTTTCATTAAGACACCCCCAAAGGACATATAGTTCTTTGACCGTAAGATACTCACTTTTCAATTGTTTATGAAGATGGTGGCAAAGAAAAATCATTGCCTTGGCACGGTCTTGGGTTGATGCATTATTATTTTCTTTAATAGTATCTTCAAGATTCATTGCAACAAGATGAATTTCAGCATCCAAGACCCATGATAGATAATTATCACCAGAGATATCAAGTGCCACAAATTCAAGTTTTGCAAGATTCGACATTTTCAGATAGCCATAACACAATATAAAAAATAATTAATTAATTCATTATTAACAAATAAATATTATATATGTCACATAATCACTCATGGTAATATAACTATAAAATTTTATAATCATTACATTTCATACTATTGACATCATGGAATAAATTTTAAATCTTATACCATCAATTATGCATATTTTAAGAGATATAATAAAGACAAGTAATATACATGCAACTTTGAGAAGTCAATGATATTGCAAATATAAACATGATAACAATAGCTTATATGACATGTTATTTGTGATGAATGATTATAGTTATATAATAATAAAAATTGCTAGATATAAGAAATAAAAGAATTAATACTTGATCAAAGTTTCGTGCTGATAACGTGTTAGAAAAGCTATTAGCCAGCAATAAAAATAAAAGGAACAATACAAGATGAAGAGTGAAATAAAATAGCAAAATATTTATAAAGTGATTTTATTCATTCCAAAGTATGTACAAAATAAAGAGATGAGCTCTCCTTTTATAGTTACATAATCATTCCATGAACTTAATAGATATTATGGATCATAATTCCTTGTGAGATAATGGGAGTTATAGGAAAGCTAAAGGTTGCTAGTGGGAGATTGTGGGGAGATAAATAGGTATATGCTATGAGCATCCACATTTATTTAAATAAATTCATAACAGATTTACTATTTTATTAGTGAAAACTATTTTTAGGACTCGTATAATCAGATTAATTGATTTTTCCTTTTTGGTCCATGAATTCGTCAACATCCTTTGGCCTTTATTTTTTAATTTATTTTTACAATCAATATATATACATATAAATAAAAGAAATGACGTTCTCACAAAAATGAGAACAAAACTAAGCACAAAACGGTTAGTTTTGATAAGTTTAAATTATAAAAAAATTTTGAGTATTGGTAATTAGTTGCTCACACCACAATATTTAAATATATAGACTACTCTCATATACCACTACAAACTAATATCAGAGTATAGTTCAATTAGTTAATTTTAATTAGAGGAGCCAATACTTTACGAATAAAATAGAATATTTTAATTTAGAATTTAGTAGTTACAATAGTAAGAAGGTAACTTAGATACAATTTAGATTGTAATAAAGAAAGAAATTTTAGACATGACCTGCGTATAGAAAACTCGTAGTTAAATAACCCAGTAAATTTTTTAATAAATTTGGGTAGAAATTTAAAAGTAGAATTTGATAAGATTAATAAGAATCTTAAATTATTTTTAGATAGTTTAAGAGAAAAAAAAATTTTAAGAATATAGAAGAAAAATTAGACTTCATAAAAGATCAAAATATGGTAGAATTAGATAAGATTTCAAGGTAAGAAGAAGGAAAACTAAAATTAAAACAATTATAAAACTAAGGATTCAGAAGTTATACCAACCACAAATTTAGAAGGTTCAATAAGTAGATTTGAAAAAATAAAAGTTGATACTAATAAAGGTAGCTTTCAACCTAAGCAATCAAAGAGTTGGGGATATCATTAATGGATGCAGGAAAACTAATAGTCACCAATAGTAAATTGGAAGGTAATTCTTTAAAAAGAATATTTAATAAAAGAAAAGAGGTTGAGGATATTAAAATTGCAAACCTCATAGATTTAGATGTACAAATAGAAAAGTTTAGGTAGAATAAATTAGATTTAATTAATTTGAATATAAAATATAAAAAAGAGAATCTGTTGAATTTATTTAACAATTCTTTACTGTATCAACATTAGAGTGAAAGATATGTGTCATGTACTCATGAAGATCAAATAATTAAATTAGATTTAATAGATAAGCATTCCTACAATCATAATAGTAATAAAAGTAAAATGGTTACATAGAGAAAAGTTAGGTGCTAAAACTTTAGTTTGTCTTTATGATAATCGGTTTACAAATACAGAACAGGGACATTTAGGAAGTACAAAACTAGATCTGAACAATAAAATAGGAGTAGTATATTTTACCTTAAATTATTTAGGAAAAGCTAATACTTTTTACAAAGATATAAAAATAAGTTTAAAAACTAGAGGCTATTGTATGAAAATGAATGAAGACAATTTATTTAATTTGCACTGGATTTATATGAAAACTTAGTAAAAATGGCACAACTAAATATAAGTTAAGTGATAATCAGATAATAAACATTCTAGGAACTAAAGGAATTAAAGCTATTCGAATATAAAGTTTCTCAGCAGAAACTAATGTATTATTAGATTGGAAGTTAGATAATTTTATAGAAAAGCCAATTTTAATACCAGAAGATAATTTAATTTGCCGCAGTAGTGAGTTTTTTAATTTAACATTATTGGACCCTTAATCCAACATTAGATTTATATATGAATAATTACGTGTTGCAGACTGTCATATAAATTTAAGCACAATTAAAAGTGATCTATTAAATTTTTTTGTATTATGGGCTTTAATTTATCTAATAGGGTGTTGGCCTTTTGTTATGCAAATTTTATTGAACTCGCAAGCGCATGAATCTATTGTAGAATAGATCAACAGTGACGAGTGTCGATCCCACGAGGAGATGGATTTTAATTGCTTGTAGAATTAATTTTCTAAGTGGGTGATTGGATTGATAATGAAAATGACGTAGGTTATCTATTAATTTAAATTAAAGCGGCGGGAATAGACTATTAAAATAAAATGCATGGATCTCCGGATCTGTATTCAACATGCACCATCGGCTTAACATTCATTATTAGTACCAATTAAATCATGAAGGGGGTTTTCCACTCATCATGAACCTCACTCTAATAGATATGGTGCTAAGTGCTTCCTGTGCCAAATAGTAATAACCTTGCTTAGGGAGGCGATTATACCAGCTGATATCTAGACAAGATTATTACTATCTGTATACGAAAAGTCAAAACATCCACATAAATTAAAGAGGAAGAAAAAGTAAATTTACTAAATTAAGCACATGGAGCATGTTGAGACTTTACTTCAACCCAAGCTTGAAAGGAAATAAGTTACTCATAATTGAACTATGGGTAAAATGAGAATTTTATTAAAATATATAGAAAATACAAGATGGAGATGGAATTACAGAAAATGAAGCTCAAAAATGGATTCAGGGGTGTCAAATTAGGAGGAGAGAGCCCTTTTTTTTTATAGATACAATGAGTAAATCATAGCCATCAGATTAAAACAATTTGGACGCTCAGGATTGCGCCACGTGGCACATTCTTATTAGATGGAACACATCATCAGGGTTGTTATTCCGTGTGTATGCATGTACCGTAAGTACATTTTTTCGGTCCACTAACATACTGTCACGTTGCCGGTCAATAGCACATAAACATTTTAGTCCAATAGGATCGTGACATGTCATCAGTCAACACCATATCATCACATCATCAGTCAATGCCACATAAGCGGTCGATGCCACATAAGCGGTCAATGTCATATCATTCGTCCAATCAAATGCCACCACATCATCGTATAGTGCCACATCATCGTACAGTACCATGTCATCGTATAGTGCCACGTGAACAGTGTCGTGTACAGTAATGTATATATGAACAGTGCCGTATGTGTGAACAACACCATTTATCTTTTTAGGCTCCTCTTAAGGTTTTCGACTGTCCTGAGTTCAAAATTATTATCTGTTTTTTAATCTGATCTCTTGTTCATTGTGAAATGACCATGATGCCCTCTAGAATACATAAAATACTTAATTAAAATAAAGCATACATAATTAAATCACAAGGGATTTTAAGACATAAAAGTAGGGATGTTAGTGAGACTTGGAGTGTAAAATGATGATTTTCTCCATTATAAATACACACTTTCTAGCACTCAACACCTTTAATGTTAATGTGTCGAGACCTAATGGTATTCTAATTTTATGATGGGCAGAATTAAGAATGCCTCATGACAACAAGAAAAAGTTATCTATATAAAAATGATCACATATATAGAATTCATTTTGACATCCCATCACCAGAGAGAAAAATATTAATTGCCCTAAGAATGATTTTGAGGAAAAAAAATGCATAAGATTCTTTATGTGTCAGCAATAGAAAGTCTTATGTGTACTCAAGTTTGTATGCAACCGGATATTGCATAATTTATTGGGATGTTGGGCAGATAGTTAAATAATTTTAGACCAAGAAGCGCATAAAAGTAGGAGAATAAAAGATTAGACATATTGGAGACTGAGATCATTAGGTGTACTAACTAAAATGATGAGTTTACACTTGAATTACATCTATTTATAAATCTTTGTTGTTAGTACTAGAAAGTGTGTATTTATAATGGAGAAAATCATCATTTTACACTCCAAGTCTCACTAACATCCCTATTTTTATGTTAATGTAATTTAATTATGTATGTTTTATTTTAATTAAGTATTTTATGTATTTTAGAGGATATCATGGTCATTTCACAATAAACGAGAGATCGATGGAAAAAGAATGCACTTTTGAACTCGGGACAAGAAAAAGTATAAAAAGAAAAGTTATGGTTACATCACGCAGCATACAGTCACGGTTGATATATCTTCTTCTGTTTCATTTTGACATCCTATACGATGGCGTGGCGGCATTTGATTGGATGAATGATGTGGAGATGATGTGGCGATCGATGGCGTGAGAATGAACCAAAAATGTTGGCCGGTGGCGTGGCGAATAAGAAAAAAAACAAGTTTAGTCTCATGCATATGCCCGAAGAATGATTTTGAGGAAAAATGATGTGTTCCATAAGATTCTTTATGTGGCGCGATCTCGAGGGTCCAAAGTTTTAATATGTGTGATTTACTCGGTGTATTGCTATTTGCAATCCATTTTTGGACTCCATAATTCCATCTCCAATTTTTTATTTTAATAAAATTCCCATTTTACCCCTAGTTAAATTATGAGTGGTTAAATAGCTTGGGTTAAAGGTGAAGTCTCAATGCTCCATGGGCTTAATTTGGTAAATTTACTTTTCCTTCCCCTTTAATTTATGTGGTTGTTTTGAAACAGATAGTAATAATCTTACGGCCTCCTCCAAAGGCAAGGTTATTAATAAAAGATTACCATATCATTAACATGGTTGATGAGGTTGGATGGTACTAATAATGAATATTAGGTATGTTACTAACATTTCATTTTAATAGTTTATTTACCACTTTAATTTAAATTAATTGATGCCAATATTTTATTATGAAAATACACTTTGAAAATTAATTCTACACATAATTAAAATCCACCTTCTCGTGGGATCGACAGCGTCACCATTAATCTATTCTACAATAGATTTCTGAGTTCAATAAGAGTGCTAAACAGTCTTTTATAGCCTATTCTATGATGGCACCAAAGTTAAGAACATATTATGAGGTATCTAATCACGGAATATGGCAGCTGTATTGTCACGGGATTATATATAATAGATGGTATTGATAGACTACTCAAGTTATTTTGTAATAATAAGTCAGTAGTATGTATTCAAATAATAATCGGAGCTCAACAAAGTCAAAGTATATAGATATCAAGTTCTTAGTTGTTAAAGAAAGAGTTCAAAGTCAATAGTTGTCTATAGTGCACTTCAGCACAGACTCTATGATTGTGAATCTGCTTACTAAGAGATTGCCATCCAAGATGTTTCATAAGTACACTACTCGTATGAGGGTCATGACATTAAAGAATATTCAGTTTTAGTGGGAGTTTTTTTATTTTAAATGCTCTTATGTTATAGACATTTTTAGTTATTTCAGTTTATGAATTTTTAAGGTTATATTTTGCAAAAATAAAATTTTGGTTTATTCACACTTTGATTTTAGGAGGGTTTGATCTCACTAAGGTTTAAGATAGATCAATTAGAAATAGGCATGTTAATATCACATTGCATGAAATTTCTATACTACACATCCACGTCGTGATCCATGTCATTAAGTTGTATTAGTACGGTGATGATTGACAGGTCAAGTTACACGATAGTTATAACGAAGATTGCTTTGATCCTATATTGATATAATTAATGGACTGAATTGGTTATAGATACATTTTGATAATAACAGTAAGATTGAGCTCATACGGTTACTTTTTTAAAGCATAATTATAAAGTTGCACATATAACCCAAGTGAGAGATTGTTGGAGTTTTTAATTTAGCATTGTTGGATCGTTAATCCAACATTGGGCTTGTATGTAAATAATTATGTGTTACAAACTATCATATAAAGTTAAGCTAATTTAAAAGTGATTTATTAAGGTTTTCAATATTATGAGCTTTAATGTATCTAATAGGGTATGAGCCTTTAATGTATAAAGACTTAATGGTATTATAATTCTATAAGGGGCAGAATTATGAATACTTAATAACAATAGGAAAAAACTTATCTATATAAGTGGTTATAGTCCCCAATTCACATGTATCTTTTTATTCTTTCTAACATCTCATCGTCAGAGAGAGAACACGTAGAATATTAAAGGATTCTCTAGGAAAACGTGTTGCTCTGGAAGGCCAACCACACAACCCTAGAGAGCAATTTATCATTATGGATTCAAGTACGCTTCTGCATATTTTGTTATTGATTCTTGGTGATACAACATGAAAGTTTCTAGGTTACAGGCGATGGATTTCTTCAAAGGATTTGTTATTCAAACAACATAGATTTGAGATTTGGGAATTGTAATTAACAAGGTGGCATAACTAGTAGTTAGGATGATGATTTAAAAAAAATTGAAAATATTTTAATAGCTATAGAGGAAGAGTTCACATGTAAAGTAATGAACAAAATTCCTGACTGTTAATATAATGAACTAATGTTAGAAATGAGCCACGACCACAATGTAAAAGTTTTAGATAGAGAATATAATACTTAATATATAGATAATTTATTAAGAGGTTAATTAGAAGCTAGTATGATCTTTCAAAACCCACGAATCCATCAAAATGAATGATGTTATGGTAGATGCTAGTAGCAGCATTACCAATCCACCTAAATCTGGCAGAATAAGTTTTAAATAGTCAACACTAAGGGATACAACATATAATTTATAAGGAAGATATCCTATAACTTAAGAAAATTACAGTGGAAATGATAGAGATTACACTGCCAACAGTAAGTCAATCGATAGCACATTAAATCTAGCAGCATAAGATCCACAACTATGGCTAGAAGCCATAAATAGATGGGAAACAGATGCAGTTAGAGCTTGGCAAAGCCAAACTTATAGTGATGATATGTGGGAATTTTTTGAAACAATATTAAGAGAAACAATAGAAAATTGGTATAATACATATAAGCGTTAGGAAATAACCCTTATAATTTTACAAGTCCCGTTAGAGAAATATGTATAGGAGTAGACCAAATAAAGGTAACACCTCTATACAAGATGTAGCCTTAGTAGACTTTGAGCAACTTCAATTTTTAAGTTGGAAATATCTTATAGAATTAAGTAGTAATTTTGCATCACTTGCTCGTAAAACTAGTAAGTCATTTGATAAAAAAATTTAAGAGATAAATATTTTAGAAAGTTACTAGTAACTTTAGAAAGAGAAATTGAAAATCATTGGAAACTTAAGAACTTTAAAAAAGGTTTAGGAAAAGGACCAAGAATAATATTTACTTATAGTATAGTTAAAGAAAAGTTTGTACAAGCTAGTATTCGGAAGACCCTAAAAAACTAGTCATATAATTTTTGTAAAAAGGTTATTTATACTCCACAGCAACATAGATACCAAAAATACAGAAAGAAAAAGTACAAAGAATATTTTAAGCCTTATAAATATAGTAATAAAAGAAACAACCCTAGCAAAAGTCAAACACATAAGAAAGGAAAAAAAGGATAAGCCTAGTGAGAAAAAATGTGCCTCTTTTATTTGTAAAGATCCAAAACATCTCACAAATACTTGTCTCAACAAAAGAAATGAACGTTTCAAAGATCGTGTCAATCTCATTCATAAGTTCAAAGATGATATAGTAAATATAAGTAGTGATGATAATGAAGCCTATAGTATAATTAATGATTATGAAACTTTTAAATTAGAAGATTTGAGTTAAGATTCTGACTCTGTAAAATTTACTAATTCATATGAAAGTTTCGTGAATATAGATCTAGAAAAACTAGACCTAAAACAATTAGATGAAAAAATAGAACGTCAACATGAATTCATAGATAGACTAGAATATAATATTCTTAGATGTAATATATATAATTTTTTTTTCTAGTATAGAACTTAGATATAAGGGTAAGAAATGTAAAATAGAAGTTTGTAAACTTTTTTAATTAAGAGAGTAAAAATCAGCCAATAAAAGTAAAAGAATCTAGGCAAACTATAAAAACCCAAAATTTAGAAATCGAAAGATTAAAATTTAAAATTTCAATTAGAAAGAAAAAAATTTGAATTTAGATAGAAAATTTTGAATTAGAACAAAACTAAAATAGGCAAAAGAATAAACAAATTATTAGAGCAAATGACAAATATTTGGATGAATGTCTAGATCAATATTCTAAGACATTTAATGATATAGCCTTTTAGTCGATTCTTATCTTTTATAGCTCAGACAACCTTACTTAGTATTATTAGTAAAATTAAATATAGAAATGGTAATACATGGAGTTATTAGCCATTACAGATTCAAGGAGTAGTAAGTCTCATATAGGTAAATTTAGTAATTGTTTGCAAACATTATCACAACTAATATTTGTTGAACAAATGGATAGGTATAGCTTTGTGTTTTAGTCCATAAGTTTTAAATTTTTGTGTTTAATAAATTATGTAAATATATTTTTTTCTTAAATATGTAAAATTATATTAAAAAACATTTAAATCATAATTTGTTATATAACATGATAGAAATGTATGATTTATATATTAAATGGATAATATTTGTTGAACAAATGGATGAAACTATATTAAAGTATGGTAAATGTGTTAGAGATGCACAAATCAGTTTCTACAAAATAGAAAATGAATTTAATGAATATTATCCCTGACCACAAGTATAGATTAGTCCAATAAATCACAAATTTAAAATTATTTTATGATTAAATTTTATACATAGTGATAAGGACAGTATGTTAATCAATAGTAATTATGTTACATTTTTCAAAAGAATAGTTGTCATCCCAACTGATTTCTGTCTTTTTCGTCATCTACAAAGTCAAGATATTCAATTAGAGTTGCATGCAAACGTGATGGAACTAGTAGTAGTTATTTCAAGTTTCCACATGTTCTAAAAATAGAAAATCCAATTAATGGAGAAGATATAGATAGTTTCTTAGAAGATCGAGAAAGACAATAAATCATTAATTAAGTAAATTTTTGTGATTTAGATTTAGAAGATTTTTGTGATCTTAATTTTATATTAAAAAATATAAATAAATAGACTAAAAGACCTAAATTTAAAAAATCTAAAAGCAGGACTTAGAAGAAATAATTAAATTAGTAGAAACTACACGAGTCCTAGGAGAAGACGCAATCAAATATTAGGATAGGAACAAATTTAAAACCCATTTAGCTATAAAAAAAAATGTAGATTTTACTATTAAAATAGCTAAAGAAGATTGTAATCCACAAGACATGGAAGAACTTAGCATTCAAATAGTTGAATTATTAAAGTTAAGAGTAATTAGGCATGGTAATAGTTGGTGTAGAAATACAGCATTTATGATTAGAAATCATGCAGAAGTTAAATGTGGAACAGCGCAAATGGTCATAAACTATAAGTGTCAAAATGGTAACACATATGAAAATTAGTATAAAATTCCTAATAAAGATCAATTAATAAATTGCATAAAAAAATTGCATCAAAAATACAAATGTATTTAGTAAGTTTGATTATAAGTTTGGCTTTTCACAAATTAAAATGGATGATGATTCTATTCCATATACTATCTTCAGTTGCTCTGAAGGACATTTAGAATGGATTGTTATGTTATTTGGACTAAAAAATGTCCTTTCTATCTTTCAACGTAAGATGGATCAAATATTTAGAAATAATAGTAAATTTATTTTATTATATATAGATGATACATTAGTTTTTAGTAGAGATGGCCAATGGGCCGGACTACACGAGACACGACATGCGCATGGCACGATAGGAGCACATTTTGGTGAAGCACACAGCACGACATAGAACGCACGTGGGCCAAGTTGGGCTTAGAATTTTAAGCACTCGGGTCTTAAAAGCACAACACGATTAGAGATAGGACAAAGCATGGCATGCGAAAAAGCACGCAATAAGCATGTTTTATTTTTAATGAAAGTAAACTTAAAATTTTATGATTTTACAAATAACTTGAAATCGAATCTTTTAATATTTTTATTAGCTCAAGCTTTTTAAATTTATTTAATCCTTAGTTTCAAAAAACTTATAATTGACTTATGTTTATAATTTATTAAATAAATAATTGATATCATGATTTTATAAATATGTATTAATATTATTTGTGAACTATTATATATAACTCTACATAATTTTAAGTTAACAATTAAGTTAACCCTTAAGAAAAATTTATTATTGTTGTTATTAAGAATTATAAAAAAATTCTAATACCATAGAGTCAAACTTAGTAATTAAAATTAAATTCTCTTATTATTATTATTAATTATTATTATTGAATATGGACATGAGTTTTGAATTTTTTATTTTATTAAATTTAAATAATGGCATATGGATCCAAAAAGGCACATAGGCTTGAAAAAGTATGCAAACAACTTGGTATGTGATCTTAAGAAAATAAAAAAAAAAAATTAGTGGGCTTTTTTTCTTGGGCACGGCACAACACGACCCATGGCATGTCACATGTGGGCACGGCATAAGTGGGCATGGCACACGGACCGGGCCGGGCCTAAGAAAAAAAAATTAAGCATGGCACGACACGGCACGAAATGTATAGTGGGCACAACACAGCACGACCAAGAGCATGCATGGGCTTTCCTTTGCCAGCATGAGCACGGCACAGCCCGTTGGCCAACCCTAGTTTTTAGTCAAAATTTAGAAGATTATTATAATCATCTACTTATAGTTTTTAATGAGTTTGTCAATACTAGATCTATAATTAGTAAGAAAAAAATGGAACTATGTAAAGAACGCATGGAGTTTCTAGGAATAAAAATAGGAAAAGGAAAGATAAAATTATAGCAATACATAGTAAAAAAGATATTGGATTTTCCAAATAAAATAGAAGATACTAAAAAGTTATACAAATTCTAAATTATACTAGAATGTATATTAAAGACATTAGTAAGCTTATATGACAGTTGTATAGTAAGACCAAGCTAGAAGGTTAAAAGTTCTTTAATTCATCTGATATAGAATTAGTTAGCAAAATAAAAATAATAAAACTAACGAAAAGAATTACCATAATTAGCTTTACCATTAGAAAGTGAGTATAAAGTTATAGAAACAGATGCTAGTGAAAACAGACGAAGAGTATTATTACTCTATAAACCAATTAAATATGATAATAAGAACACTAAAAAGATTTGTAAAACTTCATTAGGTTCTACAAAGAATATAAAATTAGTTTAACCAACTTAGACTATAAACTTTTTGGAGTCATTAATATTACAAATAGATTTAGATTATTTCTCAATCAACCTTTCACAGTAAAGACAAATTATGAAGCAATAGCTACATTTAGTAATATAGCTAATGAAAAGAAGTTAAGTAATAAAAGATGGTTAAATTTTATTAATGTTGTAGCAGAAAACAGTTATAAAACAAAATTTGAACATATCAAAGGAGTAGATAATAGATTAACTAATTACTTAAGTAGAGAAATTTATTCTAATATATTTTATGATTTTGTAGATAGACAGCAGGAGAATGACTTTTGGTCAAATTAGTTTACCAAAATTCCCAAAAGGGCCTATTTTATCTTTCAAGTCTTTACCTGATAATCAGATAAATGAAACATTGTCTTCTAGACAACATTTGGAATGCAAAGGGTGATAGTAGAAAGATTTAAGCAATCTTAAATGCATTAACATTTTATTTTTAGAGAATTAAATGCAAACCTTTAAGAAAAAAAATTTTATACTGAGTTTACTAATCAACAATCGGAATGGGTTGTTATCAAAATCAAGAATGAGAATCAAAATAAGTTCTTTACTTGAGCTATAAGAATAGGAATTAGAATGAGATTCATTCTCGTTAATATGTTTACTCTATCTTCGAATCGGAATGAACTATCATAATTTACTAAAATGCCTTTTGTTAATTATTGTCAATTGATAATAATAATAATAATATTTTAATAAATAACATTAATATTATTGTTTATTAATGTTGTTGTTTTTGTTGTTATTATTATTTATTAATTTCATTATTTTATTATATGTTATTATTTATTAAAATATTTTTATAGTTATAAATTATTATTATTATTATTAATTTAATTATTTTTAATTTTTAATTATTATTTAAATCTAGGGTAAAATGGGTATTATGAAGTTTAGTTTGGGGTAAAACAGTCATTTCTGGAAATGGAGTTCTAATTCCCAAGCCCTCATTTGAGAATTAGAACTCTGGTAATGATTCCCAAATTTATGGGCCCGATACCATTTTGATTTCGATTCCAAGCCTTAATTTTGCAAGTAAACGCGTCATTAATTCCAATTTTAGAATTCTCATTCCCATTACTAGTAAGTAAACACACCATTAGTTTTTATGTAATTTTTAAAGGATTTACACCAAGTATCTACTATACCAGGCCTGAAGTTTTAAAAGAAACTACAAATTTTTACAAGCTTGATTATAAATAAATTTATAATTTCAAATCAACCCTTGATGCTGCAAAACAACGAATTGGCCTAAACTTTTTCGTAAGTCATTTAACAAGAAATATAGCTAGCAATTTACTCTTTTTATCACAACACACATCACCATACGTTTAAAAGGTAAAAGATAAAAGAATAATGAAAAGCTTCAATTTTTATTCAATGGTTTTTCATCATTATATACACAAGTGAAGTAAATTAAAAAAGAAAAGTTTGACTATAGACAAGCTATATTGCAGGAGCAATTTAAGTAATAGTGATCAATAGCCCCCAAGGGCGTAGCCGAGTTGGTTGGCAATGCAGTCTGTCGCCCCTCACTTGTGTGGACTCGGGTTCGAGCCTTGGGGGTGGGGAGAGGGGTAAAAATTGATTTGAGCTTGCCCACCCCCTCTTTCCTTTAAAGAAAAAAAAAAGTAATAGTGATCAATACACAATCCGAAAATTAATAAGTCAAAGCCAATAATTATGGAGACCATAATCATTGAGATATGTTTGATGAGGATTCATCCTTAATACACCCCCGCAAGATTGAGCTTCCATAAAGAACGCCAATCTTGGATCGTAAATAACTAAAACATTGTGAAGAGAGTTGTTTAGTGAGAGCTTTAGCTAGTTGATCTTTTGTGGAAACATGAGACACACGTAGAAGGCTTTTAGACACTTGATCACAAACAAAGTGATAATCAATGGCAATGAGTTTCATTCGAGAATGAAATACCATATTTGCATGAACAAAAGTGGAACCAATATTGTTACAATATATCTTAGGAGGGGAGTTAAATATGGCTTGTAATTCTCTTAAAAGAGATGGCACCCAATTGACTTCGGCAGTAGTAAAGGCTACATAACACAATATTCAGCTTCATTAGAGGAGTGAGCTACAGTACGCTGCTTCTTCGAGCACCAAAAGATTGGATTTTACCAAGATATAAGACAAAGGTTATGGTAGAGATGCAGTCATCACGATTTCCAACCCAATTAAAATAAGAAAAACCATGATGGAGTGTGTGTTTAAGATACCGTAATAACCTTTTTGTGGCAGCCCAGTGAGTTTGTGAGGGAGAGTGCATGAACTATGAAAGTTTGTTCACAGCATAGGAGATATCTGGTCGAGTCAAAGACAAATATTGAAGTGATCCAATCATGCGGCGATATTTAGTAGCATCTACAGGTGGAGAATGTTGAGTGCTAGAAAATGTATATTTATAAAGGATAAAATTATCATTTTACACTCCAAGTCTCACTAACATCCCTACTTTTATGTATTTAAGTCCCTTATGATTTAATTATATATGTTTTATTTTAATTAAGTATTTTATGTATTCTAGGGAGTATCATGGTCATTCCATAATGAACGAGAGATCAGATAGCAAAATAGATAACAATTTTGAATTCAGGACAATTAAAAACCTTAAGAAGAGCTTAAAAAGATAAATGACATTGTTCATATATACGATACTATTCACGACACTATTCACATCTACAATACGATAATGTCACACTGTACGATGATGTGACACTGTATGATGATGTGGCAATATTTGATTGGACGAATGATGTGGCATTAACTGCTTATATGGCATTGACTGATGATGTGTCACGATCCTATTGGATGAAAATGCTAATGTGACATTATACGATGACGTGGTAGTATGTTAACGGACCAAAAGAAAACGTGCGTATGGTACATGCATATATACAGAATGACAGCCTTGATGATCTGTTTTATCTAATCAGAACTTACCACGTGTTGCAATCCTCAGTGTCTAAATTATATTTAATCCAATTGCATAATTTACTCATTGTATTTATAAATTGGGGGCTCCCCACCTAATTAGACACCCCTGAATTTGTGTATGAACTTTATTTTTTATAATTCCTTCTCTATCTTGTATTTTTACGCATTTTAATCAATTTCCATTTTACCCCTAGTTTAATTATAAGCTTGGGTTGAATGTGAAGTCTCAACATGTTCCATGGGCTTAATTTGGTAAATTTACTTTTTTCTTCCGCTCTGATTTATGTTGATGTTTTGACTTTTTGTTGATAGATAGTAATAATCTTATTTAGATATTGTACCGGTATAACCGTCTTCCCAGTGCAAGGTTATTACTATTTGGTATGATAAGCACTTAGCAACATATCTATTTGAGTGAGGTTCATAACGAGTGAAAAATCCCCCTTTATGATTTCATTGGCACTAATAAGGAATGTTAAACTCATAGTGCATGTTGAGTACAAATCTATAGACCCAAGTACTTCATTTTAATAGTTTATTACTGCCGCTCTAATTTAAATCGTAGGATAGTGTAAGTCACTTTCACCATAAATCCAAGCACCCATTTAGAAAATTAACTCTACACGCAATTAAAATTCACTTCCTTGTAGGATCGACACTCGTCATCGTTGATCTATTCTACAATAGATTCGTGTATTTGCAAGTTCAATAAAATTTGCAAAACAAGTTTTTTGCGTCGTTACCGAGGAGATAAGTTATTTTAATTTGTAGAATTAATTTTTGTAAATAATTTATTTATTTATTTTTTTAGTTGTTGTCTTGTAATTTTTTTTCTTATAAAAGAAGAAAAAGAAAAAGAAGAAAGTGAATATGCATTTTGAGATGAGTATTTTTTTTTATCTTCTTTAAATTTCTGTAATTTAAGATTCATGTTATTTCTCTTTGTTAATTTGCCCGGTTCAATCGCCTATTTATTTACTTTAATTTATTTCACGTATTTTTTTTGTAGCACTTGAGTTTGTTTCCTAGTAAGGTTGTAAAAGCATAACAAGGTTAATATCATAATTTCTCCTTCTTATTTATTTATTTATTTTTATTAGTTTTGTTCTCCTTTTTTTTGTGTTCTTTGCATGTATGGTCGAAGGTTATAATTACCTAATCTTGAGCCTATAGACTTTGAACTAGAAAAAACAAACACAAACACGTTGCAATTAAAAATAAAATTAAAATAGATTTGCAACCAACACCATAGAAGAGGCCATTTAAGAACTACTTCAGTGCCTTAGCTAACTTAAGCACATCATGCATAAGATACCCAAATGTAGCTGTTAAGGAGTTTTGAGTTAAAACCTAGTGTGCTAAATTGTCTCCCAACATTGTATGGCCTAGAAAATGAAGACTCATATAATTATCTAAATGATTTTCATACTATATGTCAAACTTTTAAATATGAGGATTTTTCAGATGATGGTGTTAAACTTAGATTATTCCAATTTTCTTTAAAGGATAGAGCTCGTTTATGATTCAATGCATTGCCTGCTAATACCATTACATGATGGGAACAAATGTTAACAAAATTTTTGAATAAATACTTTCCAGTACATAAAACCAATGCTATTCGCAGGGAAATTTCAGAGTTTACCCAAAAAGAAGACGAGCAGTTTTTTGAAGCATGGGAGTGATTCAATGGGCTACTTCTAAAGTGTCCACATTATGGGTACAAGAAATGGCACGAATGCCAATACTTTTTGGAGGGATTATTGTCGCATGTGCAAGAATGGCTAATGGCAACAAGTGGAGGAGAGCTAATGTCAAAAAGTGCATAAGAGATTTGAGATTTCTTCCAGCGACAAGCAGAAAATTTCCAACAACGGAGTCATTCACTCAGGAATATTAGAAGAATTAAGGGAGTGAATGAGGTCCATATTGGCGAGTCAAGTTCAGAATTTAAAGAAGTCAAAGAGATAGTTGAATGTCTTTCCCGACAAATAGCATCGTTAACAACTGCTAAATCGATAAAGCTACATGACCATGACTTCTACACAAATCCAGCGAATGCCATGGGTGTAATGAGAAAGCCATCAAACTACAACCCTTACACTAACACATATAATTCTAGATGAAAAGACTATCCCAATTTTTCATAATCTCAAGGATTCCAACAGAATGAACTATCAGCTCCAGCTCCACCATTGCAACTAATTCCTCAAAATCCTCAAGCCTCTTAGCCACCATTTAGACCATATAATCAGAACTCGAACTACTCTCAATCCAGACCATGGGAGTATACACTCTAGAATTTCAAGAATCTTACTCACTGCACAATCGAGCAATAAACCGTACTATTAATGAACTATGAAATGAGATGAGAGCAGGCTTCAACTTATAAACCCAATCAGTTTCAAATCTCGAAAAGATGGTGGGACAGCTTGCCTCTTCAATTTAAACATTGGCAATGACTGTTAAGAAAGGAAAATTCTCAAGTCAACCAGTACCTAATCTTAAAGGAGTGTATAAAGCAAGTACCAGTTTACCTCAGCAACATGGAGAGGTCAAAGCCATCATGACTTTGCGAAAAGGAAAAGAAGCCGACGACAAAGTGGAGATGCCGGTGACAAAAACAGCTCAAATTGTACCTGTAAATGTTGAAGACTCATCATCAGAAGAGAAAGAAAAAACCAATCAACGAGAATACGTTCCTAAGGCTCAATTTCCCTAGAGGTTCGCTAAGGCAAAGAAAAGAAAAGAGAAAATCCGCAAGTGAGATTTTTGAAATCTTTAAACAGTTAAGAATTAACATCCCTTTGCTTGACACTATAAAACAAGTGTCATCTTATGCTAATTTTCTTAAAGACCTTTGTACTAAAAAGAGAAACATTCACGTTCAAAAGAAAGCATTTTTAACAGAAAACATTATCTTTATACTCCAACACAAAATTCATTTAAAATACAAAAACCCAATCTCCCCCATTATCTCATGTAGTATAGGGAATTATACAATTGAGAATGATTTGTTGGACTTAGAAGCTAGTGTAAATCTGTTTTCTTACTCAATAGTTGTGAAACTCGGACTGGGAGAATTACACCCAACTCTAATGGTGTTACAGCTTGCAAATCGGTCCATGAAAAAACCTCGTGGTATTGTGGAGGACGTGTTTATACAGATAGATGATTTTTATTTTCCTGTTGATTTCATTATAATTGACACTCAACCAGTCTAGGATTCAAGGAAGCATTTCTTCATTATCTTATAATGACCTTTCTTGGCTTACATTCAGTCCGAGACTGGAAATATACAGTTGTCCTTTGGCAATATGACTATGGAGCTAAATATCTTCAACATTGCCAAACAACCTCACAATGCAGATGATAGAATTGTTAATGTAGATTTAATAGAATAATTAGTTGATAATACTTTTCTTTCAAACCTTAGTAATGACCATTTACAAACATGTTTAACTTACTTTAGTTTATATTTTAATATTGACAAATCAGTAGATGAGGTTAATACCTTACTTGATTCAGCACCAGCCATGGACATTAATAAATGAAAGTCAAGAGTTGAACAACTAGCACCATAAGAAAAGAAACTCAGCCCATCATCAGAATCACCACCAAAACTCAAGCTCAAACCATTACCCAACACTTTGAAATATGCGTTCTTGGGATAAGAAAGCACTCTGCCAGTAATCATTTCATCATCCCTAAATGACAAAAAAAAAGGTAAGTTGTTAGAAGTTTTAAAAGTGCACAAAGGAGCATTAGGATGGACCATAGCTGATATAAAAGTTATAAACCTAGTGGACTATATGCATTACATTCACCTTGAAGAAAATAGTAAACCTACTAGGGAAATGCAACATTAATTGAACCTTAACATGAAAGAAGTTATTAGAACTGAGTCCTTAAACTATTAGACGCATGTATCATTTACTCCATTTCTGATAGTTCATAGGTCAGTCATGTGCAAGTTATCCCCAAAGAATCAAGAGTCACAGTAGTTACCAATGTTGATAATGAATTAATACCCACTAAAATGACTATAAGATGGCGCGTATATATTGATTATAGAAAGTTGAATTCTGTCACACGTAAAAGCCATTTCCTTTTACCTTTTATTGATCAAATGCTTGATAGATTAGCAGGTCATGAATTTTATTGCTTTCTAGATGGCTACTCAAGATATAATCAAATTCTCATAGCACTAAAAGTTCAAAGAAAGACCACTTTCACTTGCCCTTTTAGCAATTTTGCATATAGAAAAATGTCATTTGGATTATTTAATGCACCTGCTACATTTCAATGTTACACGTTAAGTATTTTTTCTGATATGGTTGAACGATTCCTTGAAGTCTTTATGGATGACTTTTCTATCTTTCGTGATTTATTCGATCAGTGTTTACATCATCTAACACTAGTTTTGCAAAGATGTATAGAGAAGAGTTTGGTCTTAAATTAAGAAAAGTGTCATTTTATGGTAAAATAAGGTATTGTCCTCGGTCACATCATTTCGAGCAAAGGTATTGAGGTTGATAAAGCCAAGGTGGATCTCATTTCCAATCTTCCTCTACCTAAAACAGTCAAAGAAGTAAGATTTTTCCTTGGGCATGCGTGTTTTTATAAACGTTTTATTAAATATTTTAGTAAGGTTTCTAGACCCTTATACAATTTACTTGCTAAGGATGTACCTTTTGTCTTTGATGATTCATGTCTTGTGACTTTTGAAAAACTAAAGCAATTGTTGACATCATCACCCATTATTCAGCCCTCAAACTGGAACTTACCATTTGAGCTCATTTGTGATGCATCTAATTATGCAGTAGGAGCAATATTAGGACAAAGAGTTGATTGAATTCCCCATGTCATTTACTATACTCGTATGACATTGAATGATGCACAGTTAAACTATTCAACCACTAAAAAAGAAATGCTAGCAATAGTGTTTGCATTAGAGAAATTTTGATCTTATCTCATTGGTCGTAAAATAATTGTGTTCACAGATCATGCTGCTCTTAAATATCTTCTTATAAAGAAAGATACAAAAGTTAGACTAATTAGTTGGGTGTTACTTTTACAGGAATTTGATTTCGAATTCAAAGATAAGAAAGGCACAGAAAATGTTGTGGTAGACCATCTTTCTCGTCTTAATTTTGACATAATTACAGAACCATTACCATTAAATGAATCATTTCCAAATGAACAATTGATGAGTATAGAAGTATTACCATGGTATGTGGATATATTTAACTTTGTTACAGGTCAACTTCCAGAGTATTGGAATAAACAGGACAAATCTAAATTTTTTGCAGAAATAAAGAATTTTTTTTTTTGATAAACCTTATCTGTTCAAATATTATACAGATCAAATTGTCAGACGATGTGTCACACAAAGTAAATTTCAAAATATCCTTTCAGTTTGCCATAAACAAGCTTGTGGAGTCCATTTCAATGCTAAGAAAACAACTACTAAAGTTTACAATGTGATTTCTATTGGCCAACTGTATTTCGAGATGCTTACATTTTTTGCTCTTCATGTGATAAGTGTCAACGAATGAGGAGCATTACACAAAGGAACATGATGCCACTAAACCCAATTTTAGTGGTTGAGATTTTTTATGTATGGGGTATCGACTTCATGGGACCTTTTTCCCTTTCTTTTGGCCATCAATACATATTGATCGTTGTTGACTACGTATCGAAATGGGTAGAAGCAATTCCATGTAGAACCAATGATCACAAGGCAGTGATAGGATTTTTTAAAAGAAACATTGTCTCACGTTTTGGATTTCCTCGAGCAATAATCAATGATGGTGGAGCCCACTTTTGTAACAAATCATTCAAAGCTCTTTTGACAAAGTATTCTATCACTCACAAAGTAGTGACCCCATATCATCCACAAACCAGTGGCTAAGTTGAGATCTCTAATCAAAAAATAAAGTACATATTAGAAAAGACGGTGAAACCAAACAAAAAAGATTAGTCATTAAGACTAGATGATGCATTATGGGCATATAGAACTCCCTTCAAGACCTCGATTGGGATGTCACCCTATAGACTAGTATATGAAAAAATTTACCACCTACCTATGGAGCTTGAGCATCGTGCATACTGAGCTATCAAGAAATTCAACTTTGACATGCAACAAGCTAGCTCAGAAAGAAGATTACAACTGGCAGAACTTGAAGAAATTCACAATGATGTATACAAAAATGCCAAGATTTACAAGCAGTGACTGAAAGTCTTCCATGACAAGTAAATTATGAGAAAATCTTTCACCCCAGATCAGAAAGTGTTTTTATTCAATTCTCGTTTGCATCTATTCCCAAGTTACGCTCTCGATGGACTAACCCCTTTATTGTTCATATGGTTTTCCCACATGAAGTAATTGAAATTAAGGATCCAAAGAATGGTGTCACTTTTAAAGTTAATAGTCAAATATTAAAGTCATGTCTACAGTACCAACCACATGGAGAAGACACCAAAATAGATTTGAGTGACCCGCCAAATTTGAGCTGAGATTTTTTTTCTTCTTTTCAGTGATTTAAATTTTTAAAAAAGTGTGTTTATTTAACCATTTATTTTTTTTATCACTTTTAATCATGTGTGCCTCAACTAGACAGATCATCTTAAACCTTCTTAGACAACTTTAACGTGTACAATCTCATCTGAGAAGCCAAATACGATTTTGTAAAACACATCATATTTGGAATCTACAACCGCTAGAGTTGGTATCCCATGTTGAAGATTTAGAAAGACAACTCAGAGAAATTGAGGAAGGTATCAACGACATCCAATTGGAACTTGAGATAAATTCAATAAGAGGACGATTGTGAAATTATTTTTTCTTTGTGTTCTTTAGTTTGTTACCCCAGTTAAGTGACAGATAACAATACTCTATGACAATCAAAGTCGGTTACTCTAGTTTCCCATAATAATTGATATTCTAAGACAAAGGTATGAACAAAAACACAAATCTAGCAAAGCTTCACAATCGATTTCCTTCACTTCCTCAGAATGCCCTCATTACAATTAATAAAGCTCAGTTTGAATGCATGCGATTGCTTATGAAGAATAACGTCTTTACTGACATCCGTTGGTTAATCGAGGCCAAAGTACGTTTGGCAAGTGAGTTGCCTCCCAAATTTATTACATACATGCCAGGTTGTGTTAAAGGAAATTACTCAAGAAAATGAAGAGCTCAAAAACTTCATATTGATTGTCATAAGTGTGCCAGAATTAAATGCGATAAAAATCCTTGTTCTTTAGGAATGATGTCTAATAATAGAGAAGATAAGATTTAATTCATTAGGGATAACTTGAATAAAAAGTCATTAGATGATATCCTTTTGTCTCTTGAAACGCATCCTAGAAAATATGTACAAAGAGCAATTCTCCAGTTATGGCCATTATTTCAGAAAGAGCATGTACAATATAGTCTCGGAAATCTGACTATAAACGACCTTATTTGCCAGTTTATAAGAAAACTGGATGGGAAGCCTATCCTCGACTCGTAGAAGGCGTTCAAGCCATTTCTGGACGTAAAACTAGAGGAAGATGTGAGCCACAGTCACAACTACCTATAAATATCTTTTTACTGTTGTTTTATTTAACTGTTGTTTTATCATTTGCATTCTTGTCTTTAATAATTTTATCATTGTTTGCTTTTTCTTTTTATTATTTCTTTTTTTACTTTCGAGCCATGTGCTTTACACTTTAATTGATATAGACATACTACATAGAGAATTTCCAAAGGACCTTTACTATGAATTTTTGACATATGGAATAAAAGCCTATGGCTTTTATTACAAGAGCAAGACTCACATGAAACTAAAGAAGAAGTAGAAGACAGTGACGAAAGAGAATGCCTTTTAATGAGAAATTGTAAAATTTGACTAATAGGTGACCGAGACGTCGATGCTAATTAGTAGTTGAGTGTTTAATGCACACAAAAGCCATTAGAGAGGTACTAGTAAATTCATGCCACATTGATCACCACTCATTGGTATTATTTTTATTCAGTCCTTTGAACAATGTCGCCCTAGTGCGCAGATCCTTCATTAAAAAACAAGTGAGAACTCAATAAAAGCTTATTAGTTTTACAGAATTAAGGAACGAAAATTAAATTTTGTTTTTTAGAAGGCACACAAAGAACATTTTTTAAGGAAAAAATGTAAGAGGTTGAAGAGAGTTGGGTTGTCCCAACATAATTATTTGTAACCCAAATCCATCACTTATATAATATCATCAGGGCCTTTATAATTTGAGTAAAGAGATAAATTTTGTAAATCTGTAGTAACGTGATGAGAGGCTCCTGTATCAAACAGCCAGTTTCAATTCTGATTCCCAGAAGAAGTGGCACAGTTGGCAAGTAGAACAAGTTTAAGAACAGGCTTAACACGAGGACATCGTTTTGTAGAGTGACCCATCTGATCACATAATTGGCACTTCACTTTAGACCAATCTACTTTGCCCTTTGGTTTTTTTGAAAAATTGTTCTAAATATTGGATGACCATTGGTTTCTAGCCTTGCCATTTCTTGATCTGTTTTTCTGGGTTAAATTGGTTGTTATAGGAGAAGAATCACCTTTAAAGGATTCACGATAAAGAAAATCTTCACACTCCACAAGCTTCTCATGAAGAGCTTCAAAGGATATAGGTTATCTTAGGCACGTATTACTCTAGCAATTTCTTTGTACTTCAATCCAATACTATTAAGGCAATGAAGAGTAATATCATCATCATCCAATGGGGCCCCAACTAGAGCCAATTGGTTAGCAATAATTTTGACTTGAAGAAATTCAATGACAGATTTATTACCATGAGTTGTGTTGGAGAGCTTTTCTTTGAGTGACATAAGTCTAAACCAAAAACGATTTGTATAAGTTTGAGCAACCTTGTCCCAAGCCTCACAAGAAATTTTTGCAGAAGCAATGAAAGGCATGAGATGCTCAGATAATGAGGCAAAAATAGCATGGAACAAAAGTTGATCGTGTTGAACCCAATGAGAATAAAGTGCATTAGGAATAATGACCCCATTTTGGGTTTCAGTGGCTTCTAGATATGGAGGATCACCATTTAAATAACCCAAAAGATTGTAGCCAAGTGAAAGAGAATTAAATTGAGCATGCCAAAAGGGGTAGTTTGTTGGAGTAAGTTTTAGTGGCAATTAAGTAGCTCCATTAATGATTATAAGGGAAGGTAGGTTGATGCTAGAAGTAGTCATAGTTGTTGGAGTGATGATCTAAAAATTTTGAGTAGTATGGACAATTCTTTCAGCCATGATAAAATTGAGGTTAAATCGCTCATTGGAGCTTTGATGCTCTGATACCATGTAAAAGATAAAAGAATAATAAAAAGCTTTAATTTTTATTCAATGGCTTTTCATCATTATATACACAAGTGAAGTAAATTAAAAAAGAAAGTTTGACTATAGACAAGTTATATTGCAGGAGCAATTTAAGTAATAGTGATCAATATACAATCCAAAAATTAATAAGTCAAAGCCAATAATTATAGAGACCATATTCATTGAGATATGTTTGATGAGGATTCATCCTTAATGCAAAATACACAAGGTAGAGGAGTTGCTTCATCTTCCATTAACACTTTATCTTTTTGCAATTATTGTGAAGCAAGGATCAAAAATTTAAAAACTTTAATGACAAGTCTTTGAGATTTGTATAAAGAAAGAGATTCTCTAAAGGATAAGCTCAATACTTTATCAACCCCACTGATAGACAAAGGTAGAAAACCTTTAACCTTACTAGTTAAAGCAGATGTTGAGTGCAAAACATTGAACCTATGTGAGCTAGAAATAAGAGAAAACATAACTTTTTTCTTTACACAGACTGAACTTTCAAAGCTTCCCCACCATGGCCAACTGTTATTAAAGAACATTTTGCCAAAATGAAAAATGATAAGATAGATTTCATTCAGAGTTTTCTCTAAGACTATGCCAAACACAGCTGTGAACCCTAGAGTTTGCACTCAAACATCTGGATTTCTTTTCAAATGGGAGACTCATTATGACAATAATCAAAAGCTTGACTAAGAATTGATAGATTTTGTCAAGAAGTGCCTTTATAATATGTAGACTATAAGTGCTATCTCACCCATAGTATTAAAAGAGTCAACATTAATCTAGGATTATATAAATTAATAGAATTAAAATTCATAGATAAATTACTAATCTTAATCGCCTTGATTATTATTAAATTTTGGTTTTCTTAATCAAGTTATTTTTTAAGATCGAGACCAAACAAATGTATTTGGATGAAAGTTAGCATCAACCATACTTAACTTAGGTTGTGGTGGCTTATATCCAATCAAATGCACTAGAATAGAGATTCAAGGAAGATGTGTATTATGAGTTTCAAGATCAAAATTCTATTTTTCTCAAGGGATCTGACACCATTAAAGAACTTGATAACTTGGAAGTTCAATTATACCTTGGATTTGCACCACCAACTCTTTAACCAAGCAGATTAGACATTAAGGAAACAAAATAATAGCTAGGAATTTGAGATTACAGAATTCACTGATCATCTTAAGTCGATTGCTGAAGACTTTAATAAAAAATAATTCTCATCAAAATATACCCAAAGTCAATTTTTTGTCCAAAACCACAACTAATCAACTTGTAGATTTCTATCATGGACAGTATGAAGAAGATATCAAGGCTTGCTAATCTCTCATTGAAGAGCAATTAGGTGAAGAAGAAAATGATGATTGTAGAGATTTCTATGACAATCTAGATGATATTGAGACCTACAACCATGACTTAGCAATGGTTTACTCTCCAATTAATTATCCTTCTCTCATTACCTTTTTTAAAGCATAACTTTAAAAAGAGAAAAAGTTGTGGTGATTATTCCGCCGACATTCCCTTTAGTCATGTGAAGATTAAAGAAGTGCTTTAATCCATACACATGGAAAATATAAGATAAGAAAACAAAAAAGATACGAAAAAGCAACAAAGAAGTTTTCTATAAATAAGAAGACTCTTCTTTTGTCTAATAGAAGAAGATTTGTAAGATCGATCAAGTCAAGAAAGATAAATATAGAGAATCATCTTATTGCAAACTTCAGTCTATTAAAGCTTTTAAGCTCTTGTTTAGTTTCTTGTTATATTTAGCAGTTATTTCAAATAAGTTATTCTATTCAACATAATGTATTGTAGCTAAGTTACTTAGTTCTTCTCTAATAGAGAACCCAGTCTTTTGTAAACTTTTATATGTTTGTAAATGAACAAGTTGTAGATCTTTCATTATAAATAAAGTATCTTTTTACTTGCTCATAACAAATATTTTGTATCTAGAATAAAATCAAACTCTAGAGTATAACTTAGGCTTCTAAAAAAATCCAAAGCCTTGAAGAAGGACATTTGACTGCCCAATTTTACTCGTAAGTACCATTTTAGCCAAAAGACAGGCATTTTATAGAAGAATGGAAGCTTTATATTTTAATTTCCATGCCCCTACAAAGGTTTTTTAAAAAATGAGTTTTAATTAAAAATTTTGAGTTTTTACTCTAAACATTTGGAAAACAATTTTTAGATATCCAAAAAAAAAAAGGATACTGATTTCAGTTGGTATTTGTGATAAAACACTTTATTACCCAATCAATTTGACATAAGTTTATAAAAGAATCCCAGAGTATCTAGAGGAGAAGAACAATTGTTTATTAGATTTTTTTAATAAAAAATTTAACTTACAGGCCATTAGATATTTACACTTGTTTTACTTTACAGCGTTGTTCTATTGAAGCATTTAGTGATTATATTTAGAAGGTAGATAATTTAGGAAGACTAGCAGTAATAGGGAGTCATATAAAGTATAATATTAAATTTAGAATTATTTTTATAGGAGAATAGAAGTAGCATTTAACCAAGATTATAATATAGGAAATAGTATAGAAAACACCAATTCAAAATAATTAATATAGAAGAAGTTATTAGAAATATTGTAACAATCTATCTCTAGCATTTACATTCAATTGTTCAAAACTTAGTAGACAATAGTTAGTAAAAGTATTAGATTATCTTAAAAATAAATATAGAGTAATGCATAAAGGAATCCCAATTATTGGAATCCAAATTCAAGTAGTTAAGGGATTAATATGAGAAGTTTAGAAACATACGTCTTCAAGTGCAACACAATGTTTACACTTTTTAATGAGTTTTAGCAAATCTAGCAAATAGGCCCTTTTGTGCTTAGTTTCGTACTAAGTTTTGTGTGAATATCACTATTTTTTTTTTTTTTTGTGTTTTTGAAGTATTTGTTGTGACATGTCTGGGCATTTGACATGCTCACGTGTACAAATGTTTTTAAACATTTATGGAGGTGATGTATTTTTTTATCCTAAGATTTTCCCTATAAGATAACTTTGTGAGTGAGGTTCACCAGCCCCTAAAGACTTATATGACATCTAGACCATATGAGGGCTTTGTAGTGTTTGGTATCTATGTCTATAAGTCACAATTATGGTGAAATAACAATAATAGTAATTTATATTAGATTATTTAAGTAATTTCAATTACAAAAAAAAGGTTTTTCCAGAAATTTTGAGGGATGTCAGAAGATAGTTGTTGGCTAAACTAAGTAGAGTTTATCAGAAGTGGCCCAAGCGTTAGATATGGTTTTGGGTTTAAGGGGCCCAATTTATAGCCCATTAAATGATCAACAATCTTCTTCATCATCATCCAGCAGAATCGCAATTTCAGAAAAAGATGTCGCAAAACAACTGCAATTCCGGCGAAGGAACCACTGTTTCTGTTCGAATAAGCACGAATCCTTCTTCCAGTAAGGAGGCCCCTGAAAATCTTCAAGAATCCGAGTCTGATAATAAAAGCACTGATGCCTTGGCCATAGCTTTATCGTCGATGTTGACAGCCGTTATCAAGGACTTCGATTCAAAAGCTCAAAACACTCTTCAATCCCAGGACCAGCTCGCTTCCGCCATCGATCGTCTTACACGAGGTCGTTTTATTAACCTTCACTCTCTTACTATCATTTTAAGCATGAATTATTATTATTATTATTATTATGAAAAATGATAGCAGCAGCACCCTGTGGTTTGGTGAAATTGTCATGGAGACTCATTGATTTGAGAAAGTGTGACGTAGACCTCTTTCATGGCTTGTGACTATAGTTACCATCTTTATTTTATTTGGACTTATTCTTTTTTAAGATGAATTACTATTATTATTATAATTATTATTTTATAATTTCAATTTTTTTACAGATTGTGCATGCAATGGTGTTTTTGCTGAAATGGTCATGGAGATCCTTCAGAAGTAGTCATGGAGACCCTTGACCATTTCATCAAAGCAAGAGTGGTCCCTGTCCTTTTTACCTTATTATTATTGTTATTATTACTGCCATTACCATTACTATTATGTAATTTATTTTTTATAGTCGTTGTGTGTGTTGTTGACAGAGCTTGATCAACTACTGGAAGATGCACCATTGCCTTTTATTATGCAATATGCGGCAAAGATTTCGGGGGTTAGAAAGAGGGTTTCATCATTGAATTCACTTTTGAAATCCATACAACGGCGCGTTGATGTCATTGATCGATTGCTGTCTGTGGGTTTGCTGCATGGTAGTTATATTTCTGCAAAGGATTCATAATTTAATTCTCTCTCACAACTTTTTATATTTGAACTCATCGAATCTTACTGTTATCAATAAATTTAATATGTGCAGCTATTGGTAACACCAACTGGAGTGATTTTCATTTTTCCCGTTTAAGTAGATTATATATGTGAGGAGAAAAGAGTAAGAAAGATGAAGCACATGAAAACTCCTATATAGCTACATAAATGAGTTTCAATACTTGCTGTTGTAATTTTTAGACTAGGGAAGATATATATAGACTTGAGTCATTCTTATCCAAAGATTAAGAAAGCGAGGAAAGTTTAGTAACATAATTAACCTTAGATTGAAAAAAATACGTCAGGAGCTTAATGTATCAACTTAGAATTGGCATTAAATATCTTTTATCCTAGAAAATCATAAATACAGTGTTGGCCTTTTGTATAGAAGTATCCTTAACAAGTACTCTGATTGCAAATTAATTTGAACTTAAGTGATGAACTCTTGATCTTCAAACTGAACAATCCCTGCTCCCGTTTTCCCATGCTTGTATCAATAGCTCATTCTACTGAGGAATTTAGAATCCTAAATTTTGCATGCCAAATTGTTATAAGCAAGAACTAATGATGTAGCTCTTTTTTATCCATAGGTTGAATAATTTTTTTGGATTAAAAAAGCTGCATTTACAGATATGCTCCATGATTTTGGACCTTGAAATACCTTCTTTTTTGGAAAAAATAAAAAATAAAAATCGTCCCTTTGTTTTATTGGGCGTCACATTGGTATATCTGATAGATTTGGATGCCTTTTGCAGAAAAGGCAGCCACAGAAAGTTGTTAACAGTTGACAGCCTTAACATTGATTTTGTATTCAAGGTATTTTCATTTCTTTTGTTTTTCTTCTCCTTTCTTTAGTTTGTGATAGTTTTTATAGTATCCTTGAATTTAAAGTTTGTTGTTTGGTAGCTATCACGGACAAATATATATATATATATAAATTCTCTTGAAGAAACAGACTTTCAATGAGTTGACAAACAAGTAGAAGGACCAGAATTAGAGAATGAATCTTTCAAATCTTATGAGAGTTGGAAAAATTCAGTCTGTCATACTCTTCCAAATGCCTTTGGAATAGATAACAGCATGTGTCATGCAGTTCATGAATGGAATGCTATCCTATTCAGAAAGATTAAAGAAGATAGAAATGGAAAAAACCATGAATGAAATTTTATCCCATTTGAAATTGTGCTCTCTGAATTTCAAATAGTTATGGACAAATTTTTTTGTTCTTTTTCCCAATTCCGTATTGTTTATAGGGATGATGTTCTAGAATTCTAGCATTTTCTTCTTGTATTTTTAACAGCATTTTCCATCTCTCTCAGTATTTATGAACTTTGTTAAACAAAATTGACTTCAGGTATAATACCCAATATTAATTTATATCTATTAAAATCTTGATTTTTGTATCACATTAGAACATCATGGATGGATGATAGCCATATGCAGATCAATCCAGTTTGCTAAAAGATTATTGAAGGACATTCTTCTTAACAAAAAAGCATTAGCAAAAGAAATTTATTTATTCATCTGTGTAGGACATTGTTCTTTCTCGTTAACTCTCTTTTGCTTTGAAATTCAGGTATTGGTCCAGACAGTGGAAAGTTTGCTTTTTCAGCAAAGTTACAGTTTTTTCGACTGCTTTTTCGATGAAATGCTTGGCAGATGAGCAGAAACTGATTAACCATCCCAAAATACTTGTTTTTCTTCCATTTGTATCCCCTGCTTTTCTTGGGTTGGCATTTGTACAGGTAGTAGCATGAGTTAACTTGTTTCATTACTGAAATTTTTTTGAGCCCTGTGACATTAAATCACAATGATGAGGAACCTCATTTGTCAACCCTATCACTCTCTTTTGTTGTTTTTGTTCTCTTCCGCAACATTAAAAGCAACCGATTTCTCTCTCACAACCTGCAGTATGCTCTAAATCATCTGTAACTGCTGTAGGATACAATAAAAGCTGAAAATTAAAGTCTCGTCGACCTTGATAAGGGTAAGACACACAAATTGCCTTTTTCTTAATATTTGGCTGATTTCTCTTTTAATTTGAACTTTTATTTCTTTCGAAAATTGAAATATGCAGTGCACAGTCAATTTCATGAAATTTTATCTTAACAGCAATGCCAAATTTAACTTCCTATTAAAGAGCTGAAGGCATTGACCCTTCTTTGGCCATACCTGCATTCTTGCCGGCAGCCAGCAGATTTTGTTTTTTGTTTTTTTTGTTTTAAAATATTTTTTGATATTTTTTAATCAAGAAATTTGGATCTTTAATTCTTGTTTATTAAATTTCAAAATTTTTTGAATTTTTTTAATTCATGTTGTTCTCGGGGATTGGGTGGCGTATTGATCAAATCTCTTCTTTTTCTTCATGTAGTCGCATAGAAGATCAAATTTTTCATGGACTTCTTATAGAGTAAAATATTGTCAATTATTGTAATGCGACTTTCATAAATAGAATACTAAGACGATGCATATTGCATGATTTGAGTAGTAGCGTTACTGGGAACTAATTTGATTCGGGGCTGATCTGAATTATTTTTCTAATAAAAGATTGCGCATTCATATATTCAACTATATGTAAGTGAATTGTTAATTACTTGAATTTAAAAAATCTCAGAATTTGATGAAGTAATGGTGCTAATCCAAGTTGTTTTCGATGTTTTGGTTGATTACATCGCAGAGCCCACCACAATTTAGAAATAAAGAAGGAGAGATTGATTCCTGTAGAGAGTCCACCACAATTTAGAAATGAGGAATGAGAGATTAATTCCGGTGGAGAGTCTGTCGTTTTCTAAATTTTATATTTTACTCTCATTTACATTTCAGAATTCCCAAAATACCCCCTTTAATGATAATATATTATTATTATTACACTAACAACAACAATAATAATAATGTCATTATCATTATTTTAATATTATTTCATTCAAAATTATTTATTTTATTATTTTATTAATATTAAAATTGTTAAAATTTATTAATTTTTATTAATTTATTCATTATTTATTATTATAATAGTCATTATTTTTATTATTATTAACTATTTTTATTATTTTTTATTAATATTATCATTATTAAAATTATTAATATCATTAATCTTATTATTATTATTTCATTATTATTATTTTAATATTATTTTATTCAAATTTATTATTTTAATTATTATAACTATTGTTACTATTATTTTATTAATATTATCATTATTATAATATTATTTATTATTATTAGTAGTAGTAGTAATGATGATGATGATGATGTCATTATTATTACTTTAATAATATTTTATTTAAATTTATTATTTTATTAATATTAACACTGTTAAAATTTATTAATTTTTTAAATGTATTCATTATTTATTACTATAATTGTCATTACTATTCTTAAAATATTTAAGTTTATTGTTTTAATTATTATTAACTATTGTTATTATTATTTTTATTAATATTATCATCATTAAAATTTATTATTATTAAGTTCATTATTTTTTATTACTACTATTACTATTATTATTATTTATTAATTTTATTGTTTTAATTAATATTATTGTCATTATTATTAAGGACTTTTTAGTAATTTGAAATAATCTAATTCATTCCTAGGGGTGGCAAAAATACCCACCCGTCCTGGACCCACACCGCAACGAGGTGATGTGGGCTGAGTATGAAAACGAGCCAGTCTTGAGCATCACTTGATAAACTCGGGACTCGAATTTTATTAAAAAAATTATAAAATATATATTATTTTAAATATTTATATTTATTTGACTCATTTATTACACAAATATAAATTTTTAAACATTTAAAATTTATAATTTTATGTCAAATTTCATTGAAATAAATTTAAAACTTATAAAATTACAAAGAAAATTATATATATTTTTTAATATATATATATATATATATATATATATATATATATATATATATATATATATATTAAAAAATATAAAATCCAGATACTTGGATTAAAACCCTGCTTGGTGTCGAGCTTAAAAAACTTGGCTTGAGCGTAAAAAATTTATATTTGGGTTGGGTTCGAGCATTGTGATACCTGGGCCCGAGTTTTGCCAACCCTATTCATTTCAATTTTGATTTTAAGACAAAATAAACATATTAATGGCAATCAATCTCATTTTAATTCCGATTTCTATAGTTCAAGTAAATAACTTATTCTAATTCCTTTTCTCTACTCCTATTCTAACATATTTTCATTTCTACCTATTTTGATTACAGCACATTACAATTCCAGTTTAGTAAACGTACTATTAGGTTATTAGGTACAACTCTTAAATTGATGTAAGTTACAATATTACATGACTTAATAGTAAAAGAAAGAGGGATTCAAACATATAATTAATTAAGAGAATTGAGGAATCAGAATCCGAAATTAGAATTATTGACAGTGTTTATTTCATAAAATAAGAGTTGGAACTGGAATCGGAATCATGGGGGACACACAAATTTAGGAATCATTCCCTAGATTTCATTCCCAAGAGGAGGGATTGGGAGTCAAATTCTTATTCCTAGACCATCCATTTTACTCCATTAAATTTTCCTAATTTGCAAATTATCCTCAATCAAGTTCTATCATTTTTGCATTTTAGTCTCTATAGAATTTATGAAAATACCTAGAAATTTTGTATTATTTGTAAATAGGTCATTTATTATTTTTTAATAATAAATAATATTATTATTGTTGTTGTCATCATCGTCATTAATTTCATTATTGTCATTAAAATTTATTAATTTTATTATTTTAATTGTTATTAGTATTGTCATTAATATCATTATTATTAATATTAACATTAATTATTATTATTAAAATTAATTAATTTAACTATTTTAATTTATTATTATTATTATTATTATTATTATTATTATTATTATTATTATTATTATTATTATTATTATTATTATTATTATTATAACACATACAAATAATACTAGCGGCAATAATTAACAAAGGATATTTTAATAATTTTAAACAATTAATTCTAATTCTAAGAAAAAGTAAACACATCAATAGAACTATGGGAATGCAATTTATTCGATTTAATTTCTACAGTTCAAATAAACAACTTATTTTGATTCTAACTCCTTATTTCAATTCTAAACCATTTTTATTTCAATCCATTCTAATTACAATTTAGTAAATACACCATTAATTTGTAACCTTAGAATACGTGTCACTTAATTTTTGAGATATTAAATTGTTAATAGTAGGCATAAGTTTGTGAATTCAGTCTCATCTTGAAAAATTCAAAAGTCTGAACCAGACTAAGAAGCAATCAAAATGATAGCTTTGGAGATTCGTTTTAATAGTGTTATAGTGCATTTTATGCACTAGTTTTGCATTGTTTACTCCTTTTAATATCAATATTTTGCACTTAATAGTTGTGATTTACTTGTATTTTATTTTTGTAGATGCAATTCTATTGATTAATGCTAAATTGAGCTACAAGATGATGTTTGAGAATAAAATGACTTCTTGGAGAAATTCTTAATTTCAGAAGAAGTTTGTTGATAAGGCGTGGGCACGTGACAGTCGATTTCAAAAGAAGTTTGTTGATAAGACGTGGACGCATGCTATCAATTGCGGACTTGACGTTTTTATTTCTTTTTAAACGTGTTTTATATTTTTACTACTCTTGTAAGTTTAGATAAGATTTTAGATATTTTTATCTTTATCCTTTTTAAGAGAATTATAAAAAGAGAAGAGAAAGAAGGATTAAGGGGAAGAGAATTAGAATTTGATTATTAATTGTTTTTATCTTTTTTAGGGTTTTCTCTTTTTCTCCATGAGAAACTAAACTTATTTTTCTGGTTGAAGGTTAATGAAGTTTTGATTCACCATTACTGTGAGATCTTTCTTGTGCTTTTAATTGTTTTATTGCTTTTTGGGTATTTGTTTATTCTCTGAATTATTGTCATGATTATGTTTGTTAATTAGATAATTGGCCACTATTTAATTATCAACTTAAGTTACTGCCAATTGAAAGATTCATCGTATGAAGATTTTGATGTTTGCGGCAAATAACATAGCAGTGTGTTGTGTTATGAGAATAAACAATCTAATTTAAATAAACCATCGTATGCGTTTGTTAATTAGAATTTGGGTCTCTCTAATTTTTCAGGCTGTCAATTGATTAAATCTTATGATCGTATCTAGGATTGTCTATTAATTAGGGAAATAACCAACGGTCGTACATTGGTTATCGACTAATTAAGGAGAGATTGGATATTAGAGTGTCTCAGTAGCTATAACCGGTCTATTCATAAGCAGTAATGATTTATAATTGTATCGATGATCAGTAATCGAATCAACGCTGAATTAATTCCTTCAACTAGAGTTTTTTCATTTTGAATTACACTTTTACTTTGCATTCTTATTAATTTAAATTGATTTTTATTATTGTCAACAATCCCCCAATTTTACATTTTTATTTTAAAAAGGATTTAATAATTACCAATCTCTGTGGACACGACCCTGCTCAATCATTATACACAATTTTGTTAGAGTATGTATTTATATTTGTTGGCTTCGAAACCCATCAAATGTTGGCGCCGTTGCCGGGGATTGGTGTCATTTATTTAATCCTTTTTACGTTTTACTTGGTTTATGGTTCGTTCTTCTCGTACAGGTACACTTTCGTTTGATCCTGAAATTGAGAAGACAGCTCGTCGGCTAAGACAGCAAGCCAAGCGAGATAAGCAACGATCCTCGTCACCTTTGTTTTCTAAAACAAATACAGTGTTTGATTTGGTTGAACAAGTTATGGATAGAGCTGCGCCTGTAGAAAGAACTCTTAGAGAGTTAGCTGAACCAGATCTGAATCAACAACCACTCTGCATTCAATATGCGGACCTAGAGGTAAATTTTGAATTAAAATCTGGTCTTATTCATTTATTACCCAAGTTTCATGGTTTTGCAAGTGAAGATCCTCATAAGCATCTCAAGGAGTTTCATGTTGTGTGTTCAAGCATGAGGCCTCAAGGTGTAACTGAAGAGCAGATTAAGCTGCAAGCTTTTCCTTTCTCTTCAGATGGGTTAGCTAAAGATTGGTTATACTACTTGCCTCCTGGATCGATTACAACATGGAATGATTTGAAGAAGCAGTTCCTCAAAAAGTATTTTCCTGCTTCAAGAGCTGCCAACATCAGAAAAGATATTTGTGGTATCAGACAACTTCCTGGAGAGACTTTGTATGAGTATTGGGAGCGATTCAAACAATTGTGTGGCAGTTGTCCTCAGCATTAGATTTCTGATCAACTTCTCATTCAATACTTTTACGAAGGACTTTCATTGATGGATAGGAGTATGATAAATGCTGCTAGTGGAGGTGTGTTGGTGAACAAGACCCCTACTCAAGCAAGGGAATTGATTTCAAACATGGCTGCCAATGCGCAACAATTTGGCAATAGACAAGATCTCACTTCGAGGAAAGTGAATGAGGTAAGTACTTCTTCTATTGATCAACGTTTAGATAAACTTACCTCTCTTATGGAAAAGTTTGTTGTAGGTAATGTGCAACAGGTGAAGACATGTGGCATTTGTTCTAATATGGGTCATTCAACTGATTTGTGTCCTACACTTCAAGAAGAACCCTTTTAAGAAGCCAATGCAGTTGGAGGATTTCCGAGCATGCCTCAAAGGAGATATGATCCTTATGCATAAACGTATAACCCAGGATGGAATGATCATCCCAACTTCAGCTATGGAGTTAGGCCGTCGGGATTTCAACAACAATAACCACCAAGACAACAATTCCAACCAGTTCCTCCTCAGTCAAACTCCAAGTTTGGTATGTCTCTTGAAGAGATTGTTAAATCGCTTGCAACTAACACTCAACAATTTCAGCAGGCAACTACAACAAGTATTTAAAATTTGGAGAACCAAATGAGCCAACTGACAACTACAGTGAGCCGCTTAGAGTCTCAAGTATTAGGGAGATTACCTTCACAACCAGAGGTGAATCCAAAACAAAACGTTAGTGCTGTCATCCTTAGAAGTGGGAAGGAGTTGCAAGAGCCTAGCAAGAAAGTGACAAAGAACTTAGAAAATGAGCTTGAGAATGAGGAATTGATGCCTCAATCTCAAGATGCGCCACCTAGCAAAGCGAAACCCCTACCTATGGTGATAGCTCCTCCTTTTCCAAGTCGGTTTGCAAAATCCAAGAAGGAAGAACAAGAGAGAGACATCTTTGAGACATTTCGCAAGGTTGAGGTAAATATTCCTTTATTAGATGCTATAAAACAAATACCTTGCTATGCTAAATTCCTTAAGGAACTTTGCACCTCTAAGAGGAAGTTGAGAGGAGATGAAAGAGTTCACATGGGGGAGAATGTTTCCGCCGTTCTCCAAAAGAAACTACCTCCTAAGTGCAAAGATCCAGGTATGTTTACTATCCCTTGCAAAATTGGTAGTGTTAAAGTTGAGAAGGCTATGTTAGGTCTAGGAGCTTCTATTAATGTCATGCCTCGTTCTATTTATTCATCTTTGAATGTTGGTCCGTTAAAAGAAACTGGCGTGATAATTCAACTAGCTGATAGGTCTAATGTATATCCTGATGGGGTATTAGAAGATGTCTTAGTACAAGTTAATGAATTGGTTTTTCCTACTGATTTTTATGTACTTGATATGGAAGAGGATAATTCTTCTAATTCTGTTCCAATTTTGTTAGGAAGGTCTTTTCTTAAGACTGTTAGGACTAAAATGGATGTACACAAAGAGACTATTACTATGGAATTTGATGGAGAGGTTATAGAGTTCAATATGAATGATTCCATGAAATATCCTAGGGATGAACAGTCGGTATTTTCTGTGAATGTTATTGATCCTTTAGTACAGGAAGTTTTTGATTTGGATGTTGAAGATTCATTGGTAATTGTTTCAAACAACAGCTTGGGCATCAAAGGATTGCAAAAGGATGAAAGAGAGTTTGTTTTAAATTCTGCATTGCAAGAGTTGGAGGAGATTCGAAATGAGTCCTACGAGAGTTCACGACTTTACAAGGAGATGATGAAAACATTTCATGACAAAATGATTTTGAGAAAAAAATTTTCTGTTGGTCAAAAAGTTCTTCTTTTTCATTCTAAACTTAAACGTTTTCCTGGTAAATTACGCTCTCGATAGATTGGACCTTTTATTGTTACTAATGTTTTTCCTCATGGTGCAGTCGAGATTCAGAGTTTGACCTCTGACAAAATTTTTAAAGTTAATGGTCATCGATTAAAACCTTTTTATGAAGGTTTTTCGGTGAATATTGCGGAGAAAGTGGCTCTTGAGAGCCCTATTTATGGAGATTGAGGCATAAATATGTCTAGCCGAAGACATAAAACAAAGGCGCTTTTTGGGAGGCAACCCAAAGGATTTAATATTTATTTTAAATTTTTATGCATTTTTTGTTTTTGGTTTTGATTTAGATTGTTTAAATAATATCTATACTTATTTTAGCCAGAAGAAATTTTTGGTTAAGACGTGCTCACGTCTTAACTAATAAGTACTTCTGCCTTTAGTTTATTACAGTATGTTATAAGGCTTACCCACTCCTTAACTAATAAGTACTTCTGTTTTTTATTTATTACGATAGTTAATAAGGCTTGCCCATGTGCTTAATAAAAAAATTCTTCTGTAATTTTTGGAGTTTCAAGTGTTTATTTTAACTTTTATTTTGTAGTTTTTATTTTTAATTTTATTCTTTTATTTAGTAAAAAAAAAACTGATTTTGTGTTTCAAATTTTAGTAAAGCTACGTCAAGATTCAACAACCACAAGCCGTTTCATCACTCTCCACGAACACCTCTCAATGATTTCCAGCAGCGATCCAGTCCAGCAATCTTCACGACTTCCAGCTGCTTCCAGACCCAATCCAACGTGCACGCCAGCCTCTTCACGAGTTCCAGCCAACCCGTGAGCTAGCAATCACCGTCCAGATCGGTTCCATCCACTCCCCACGAGCTCCAGCCGACGTCACAACCTCCATGCACGCCATCCGCATCCAGATCTGTCCGCGAGATCCATCACGCCCACGTTCCAGCAGCGACGTTCCAACTACGTTCAGACCCAGCACGCCGCGCGTCCACAACCTGCGGGATCCACGCCAGCAGCCACGATCACGATCTCCAGCACTGCTGGATGTCTTCTCCAGAAGCCGAGCCCCTCTCCACGATCCAGCCGCAGCAAGCACCAACCAGATCGGATCCAACCGACCACAACCCGTGACCCACAATTTTCCAGCAACGATATCCACAACCCATTTCCAGCCACGAGCCCGCGCACGCTAGTCACAGTCACGATCCAAACAAGCCACTCCGATCAAGTTCCAGCAGCCATAACAACCACTCTTATTGCTCCAAAGTTCCAGCAGCCGCCCACGAGCTTCAGCCTACCACAAGTCATGCACGCCATCCACGCTCAGATCCGTTCCAGTCACAACCCTCGACGTCAATTTGCTATTCCACCCACCATTTTCGCCAAGCCCATCGACGATATGGGGACAATTCAGGGACGTTTTCTTTGCCTTTAATCTTTTTGTCCCTATGCTTTATTTCGTTATGTGAACTGTGATTATCATACATTGGGGACAATGTATGTTTCTGGTGTGGGGGAGCGATTTTTGCAATATTATTGTTTGAAAGTGTTATTTTGTTGTTTTTGAGATGATTTTGAATATCATTCTTGGTTGCGTCATTTTTTTCTTTCTTTTCTTTTATGAAATCATTTTTGTTTCATTCTGCTCATCCTCGAATGATTTTGGAGTTAGTGTTATTTTTCTTGGATGCGAGTTGAGATGCATGAATAGATTCGAGTTTTGATTAGCTTGGTCTTGATTGCTTAAATGAATAACTCACCACTATTGATAGTTGATTCATTTGATGAGTGCACGTGATTTGATGGCAAATTCACCAATTTTGAGAGGATTTGAGCCTATGAGCAACCACTTTGCTCTAATTGTTTTTGTTGAGTGAATATTAATCTTAGTTTGACTATTCTAGAACTTGCTTTGTTATGCATGTTGAAGCCGCATTACGGGATTTTATGCATTAAAATGATAAGGGCAAACCTCTTTCCATTTTTTTTTTAATTTTATTTTCACATTTCTTTTCTTTTTCTCCACTCGAAGATCTTTATTTGTTTTAATCTGTTACCTTTGTTTGATCCTTAACCATCTACTTTTCTACATCTACTTATCCATTTACCTATTTTTTTAGCCTTAATTTGAGGAGATTTTTGAACTCATTGTTTGGATATATTTTGTTGCTTTTGCTACCTTGAATAAAAGTTTCTCAATTACATCAAGTTGCATTATGCTTGAATAAAATTGTGCAAGATTCATTAAAAAAAATGAAAAAAAAAAAAACTCTTGACGACTTAAGTAGCAATAAACATTTTGATGTCATAAGGTTCATTCAATGGGTTCATTCTTCTCATTTTGATCTCTTTTTCTTCCATAGACCTTTCTTTTTCATTCAATCCATTAGCCCCATTACAACCCTATTAAGACCCTTAGATTTTTTGCATTTAATTCATGTTTTGTGATTGAGATGTGATATATGAGCAAGCTTATGGTAATAGCATTCTTTGATTTGATTTGAGTGCATAAATGATACCCTAAACACTTTGAGTGCATGGAGTGAAATCAATGAGAGGGCTATTAAATTTTGTTGCATTTGAATTTTGAAAAGATTGTCTTGGTGGTTGAGTGACTTTATGCTAGCTTCTGAGATTCTATGCTTTGAAATCCTTGTCTCTTGAATGTTGATTGACTCAAATCCTTAAGGTGCGCTTGCTTAAGACTGTTTTCGGATGAGTTGGAATGAGAATTGAGGGAAGATTTGAGATTATTCTTGAGTTATATGCTTGAGGACAAGCATTATCTTGGTGTGGGGGAATTTATTATAGTGCATTTTATGCACTAGTTTTGCATTGTTTACTCTCTTTAATATCAATATTTTGCACTTAATAGTTGTGATTTACTTGTGTTTTATTTTTGCAGATGCAATTCTATTTATTAATGCTAAATTGAGCTACAAGATGATGTTTGAGAATAAAATGACTTTTTGGAGAAATTCTTAATTTAAGAAGAAGTTTGTTGATAAGGCGTGGGCACGTGACAATCGATTTCAGAAGAAGTTTGTTGATAAGACGTGGGCGCATGCTATCAATTGCGGACTTGACGTTTTTATTTCTTTTTAAACGTGTTTTATATTTTTACTACTCTTGTAAGTTTAGTTAAGATTTTAGATATTTTTATCTTTATCCTTTTTAAGAGAATTATAAAAAGGGGAGAGAAAGAAGGATTAAGGGGAGGAGAATTAGAATTGGATTATTAATTGTTTTTATCTTTTTTAGGGTTTTCTCTTTTTCTCCATGAGGAACTAAACTTATTTTTCTGGTTGAAGGTTAATGAAGCTTTGATTCACTATTACTGTGAGATCTTTCTTGTGCTTTTAATTGTTTTATTACTTTTTGGGTATTTGTTTATTCTCTGAATTATTGTCATGATTATGTTTGTTAATTAGATAATTGGCCACTATTTAATTATCAACTTAAGCTACTGCCAATTGAAAGATTCATCGTATGAAGATTTTGATGTTTGCGACAAATAACATAGCAGTGTGTTGTGTTATGAGAATAAACAATCTAATTTAAATGAATCATCGTATGCGTTTGTTAATTAGGATTTGGGTCTCTCTAATTTTTCAGGCTGTCAATTGATTAAATCTTATGATCGTATCTAGGATTGTCTATTAATTAGGGAAATAACTAACGGTCGTACCTTGGTTATCAACTAATTAAGGAGAGATTGGCTATTAGAGTGTCTCAGTAGCTATAACCGGTCTATTCATAAGCAGTAATGATTTATAGTTGTATCGATGATCAGTAGTCGAATCAAAGCTGAATTAATTCCTTCAACCAGAGTTTTTCCATTTTGAATTACACCTTTAATTTGCATTCTTATTAATTTAAATTGATTTTCATTATTGTCAACAATCCCCCAATTTTATATTTTTATTTTAAAAAGAATTTAATAATTATCAATCTCTGTGGACACGACCCTGCTCAATCACTATACACAATTTTGTTAGAGTATGTATTTATATTTGTTGGCTTCGACACCCATCAAATAGTAACTACCAAGATCCTAGTTTGCTTTGCCAAAACCGATTTGTTTGCTATTTTTCGTTGTGGTCAATCCCAGACGATTTCTCGTATAAACGTTTTTATTAAATTAAAAAAAATGATGAAAATTTGGACTGAAACTGCTAGGATGCCAAAAAAGTATGAGCCGGTCCTGATCAATCACCCAGGCTTTGACTCAGGCCTTTTACATGAGGGTTTGAATAAGGATTTTGGAAAAAAAGATCGGGCTAGGCCCAAATTATTTATTTTTTTAAAAGAATAAATTTATAAATTAGAATAATAAATTTAAATTAGAAAAATAATAGAAAATAAAAAAGAAATCTTAAATGCCTAATTTATATATTAATAATGAATCCAAAAACTTAAAATTACAATACTAAACTAAACTTTCTTTTAAGTGTTAAGAAATTAAAAGAGTGTTTAAATTAGAGAGTCTAGTACTTAAAAATTAAATATATAAACTTTTATTTGCTTCATTTTCTTTATTTCTTATTTTATTTTGAAATATTTATTTTGTTTAATTCATTATTGATTATAATAACTTGATTATTATTAACTCATTTCAAATTTATAATAATTTTAAAAAATTGAAAAAAAGTAAAACCCAAGCCCAAGGTCTGGACTTGAAAAAGACCAGCCTAAACCCGTAACTTGCTGACCCTAGAAACCGCTATTAATATAAAAAATATATTTTTTTAATATTTTTTGAATTTGAATCTTATTTTGGAACTAAGAAAATACAAATATTAAAAACAAGGTATATATACCACTTATCCCTTATTATTTCTGTAATATCCAAAAATCTGCCGACTCTGAAAATTTAGAGGAAAAATTTAGAAAATAGGTTATTTGTTTGATAATTTACATTGAGAATATAAAAAATACATTTAGTATAAGAAAATTGTGTAAAAAATTAACAAAAAATATAGGAAAAATATCTTATTATTAATTTTTTTATTTGCACCAAAACATATATTTTTTATTTTTAGTACTTCATTTTTTTTTCAATTTTCATTTATATAATTTATTTAATTTATAATAAATATGGATAAAAGAATATTTAAAAATAAGAATATATTATAAAATTATACTGCCATTATGATTATTGACTATTATGAAAATAATATAGAGGTAAATGATATATATTAATTTTGATGAAATTGAGCATCTCTGCAATTCAGAAATCTGATCTCAGAATGAATCAAACATATTTCTAAATAATTTGAAGTAAATTAGCCCATCTTAAAAGGGTTGAACTCTTATCCACATGTGAGAGGAGGAAAATAATTCGAGTGATTCCGACATTAAGTATTTTTAGTCATAAATATTAAGTAATCTTTCTTAGGTGCTCAATCCTAAGTTCTATCTTCAATGGATACGTGCTTAATAATAAAAATAAAACTGTATTGAAAGTCAAATTGATCGAAAATAAAAGAAACTAATTAATCAAAAGAACTAGTATTCAACACTAAAAGTTGCCTTTTTTTTGTTTTTTGGGGTTGTCTTTGACTGTTTGAGCGAAAAGACTAACGAGTGAGGGCTTAAGATAGAGAAAAAAAATAGATTGAAATGGACAAATCAAAAATTAAATAAATCTAATCAAAAGAATAAATTATTTTGATTAGAGGTACGACTATACAGCTATAGCCCGTCCCGACCAACAGGTGGCTTCGTCCCCGACAATTACTAATAAGAGTGACTTTTTTTAAAAAAATTATTATTTATATACCTTAAATTTATTATATTATCAAATTTATTATAATATTTTTAAAATATATAAGTCGTCTATCTTAAGTTAATAAAATATATATATATTATTCACTAAATTATTAATTGTTGTTTACATATGATGACGTCAGAAGAATAATTTAATCTTTTTATATAAAAATAAGAGGTACAAATAATAATATGAGAATTTAAGAGTATATAAGTAATAAATTTTTTTACATTAATTTAAGTCAATTTGTTATAATTTTTTTAATTTTTAAACTGCAGCTAATAATTTAATAGCCTGCGGATAAATTTTGTCAGTTTATGATAGATAATTGATACGTCTTTAAAGCGTTGTGGTACTTTTAATAATAAAACAAATTTAAAGTATACATATTATAATTTCCCAAATTTAAACAAAGCTATGTTCATGAATCATGTGATTGTGTACCAATAATTTATAATCACGACAGAGCATTTTTTAAAAATTGCAAAAAGTTAAGCAGTAAGAACAAATTATTCAAACAGTACAAGAAATGTGATGTCAACGACAAGCTGTAATAAATAAAACACAACTTCCACTGAGGCCCCAACATGGTGGTCCCAAATGTCCGGCGATCACGTGAATGACTGTCAGAAAACAGGTCCGCTGTTAGTTAAGCTGTTAAAGGTTGAAGCGTTAACATTGCCACCGCAGCAGACGCTTACGTGGCAATCTACGCGCCGTCTCTACAAGTACACGTTTCTCATAAATACTACCGTTTCGCCGCACGAACTTGACGACGTGGCAGGTAGTGCGTTAAACCCTCCACAACGTGCGTTTCACTAACTGAAGTAAACGCCCGTCTCCTCTAAGCTGTAAGATATTTCAAACTTTTACTTGTTTGGCGGGACAGCGGTGATCTTCCCGCCAAATCAGACGGTGGTAGGGCCATGTCGGCACGGGATAATCTACATTTTCGAAGTTGAAAATAATGTGGGCCCGGGAAATTTTGACGTGGAGAGATAGAAGAATTCCAACATTAGAAAGTAAATTGATTATGTGTTTAGTTTCCGGATTGAGGAATCGGAATCCAGAATCGAAGTGATTGATGGCGTTTACTTCGCAAAAATGGAGCCGAAATCAGAATCGGAATCGTGGAACCCACTACTATTTGGGAATGAGGAATAGAAGATTGATTCCCATGGAGAAAGTAGGAATCAATCTCTTATTCTCTGAAATTCTCATTTTGTCCCTCCCAAAATTAAAAATACTCACTTTATCCTCATTTGTAATTAATTAATATATTATTATAATTAATTAATTAATATATTATAATTAATTAATATATTGATACATTATTATCAATAATTATAATTTTTGAATAAATAATCATAATAATTAATATATTATTATAATAATTAATATAATATTATTATAGTTAATTAATTAATATAATTATTAGAACTAATTAATATATTAATATATTATTAACAATAACTATTAATAATTATAGTTTTTTAATAAATAATCACAATAATTAATATGTTATTATTATTATAATTAATTTATTTATTGTTATAATAATTATTAATATAATTATTATAATTAATTCATATATTATCATCAATTAATTGATATAATTATTACTATTAATTAATATATAAATATATTATTAACAATAATATATTAATATTTATAGTTTTTGATTAAATAATCACAATAATTAATATATTACTATTATTATAATTAATTCATTTATTATTAATAATATATTAATATAAAAATTATCATTAATTATTATATTAATACATTATTAACAATAATATGTTAATAATTTTAGTTTTTGAATAAATAATCACAATAATTAATATATTTTTATTATTATAATTAATTAATTAATATACTATTATAATAATTATTAATACAATTGTTAATTAATTAATATAATTATTACTACTAGTTATTATATTAAAAATTATTAATGATAACTATTAATAATTATAGTTTTTGACTAACTAATCACAATAATTAATATATTATTATTATAATTAATTAATTTACTATTATAATAATTATTAATATAATTATTATAATATAATTAGTATATTATCATCAATTAATTCATATAATTATTACTATTAATTAATATATAAATATATTATTAACAATAATATATTAATAATTGTAGTTTTTGATTAAATAATCACAATAATTAATATATTACTATTATTATAATTAATTCATTTATTATTAATAATAAATAATTAATATAAAAATTACTATTAATTATTATATTAATACATTATTAACAATAACTATTAATAAAAACATTATTTTGACTAAATAATCACAATAATTAATAATATAATTATTATAATTAATTAGTATATTATTATAATTAATTAATTAATTTTACAATTAATTAATATATCAATATATTATTGACAATAATTAATAATAATTAAATTTTTTGAATAAATAATCACTACAATTAAAATATAAAATAATGATTATGAAAATAATTCATTAAGTACTTTTTGATAATTTATTACAATCAAATTCATTCCGATTACGATTCCAAGATAAAGTAAACACATTAATGGTAATCCAGCTCATTCCGATTTCGATTCCTATAGTTTAAGTAAACAATTTATTCTGATTCTCATTCCTTATTTCCATTCCTAGCCATTCCGATTCCAGTTTAGTAAACATTCCGATTCCAGTTTAGTAAACACACCATGATTATATTCCCAATGCAATAATGCTATAAAACCGGGATAATACTCTACCATATTTAGAATTCAAATTCTTGCGTCATTCTCCCTACAATATGAAAAACCACGTGCAGGAGTTTAACAAAGAGTCTGACCAAGGGAGTATAATAATCGACAAATTTGTTCAAATTAATTGGAAAAAGATTGTTCAGTGAAATAGTCATGAAGGTCCTCTTATTTTTTAAACCTGTCACTATATTCTATTTTTGGACAACATTAGGGTCTGTGTATCAGCGCAAATTCAAATCCTTTTATTACCCTAAGCTAATTTATAAATTTACTATATGTATATGTGTGTGTATAATAAAAGTAAGCTTATAATATAAATTATTAGAATTGTATATTAAAAAGACTATTTAAGAAATTTATTTTTATTTTAGTGATAGAGAATGTGAAATATTTGAATAATTTAAATTAATGAAAAGAAAAAGAAAAAGAAAAAGTATAAATGATTGTAAAGAAAACAAACCATTAAATTATAGAAAAGGTTGTTGATTATTACTATACCATTTTGTAACTTTCTAATGTTAGTGAGGACGTTATAATATATTGACATATCTTATTTCATTTTATTTTTTTAATTAGACCACACCATAACATTTTCTTATAATAAGTTAAAGTAGTAATAATATTTCACCCCCTAATGATTTCAATTTATTCAATAAATATAAAATGATATAATTTAATCATTTCATAAAATAAGTCTCTAATTCTAATTAAAAAAAGAAAATGAGTTGAAAAGGAAACATAAATGAAATAAAAGTTTTGTTATTACATGAAGAACTATAAAAAGTAAAGGGGTGTCAATGAAATTTTGCTGGATTATAGGTCCACCATTGTGTTTTATTATTTTTTAACACAAAATAGGGTCGTCTGTAGCTCGACAACGGGGTCTAAAACGATAAGGTAGCCCTAAAAATCATGACCATTATCCTAAATCGGGGTATTGTTATTTTATTCTGAATTAATTAATGTACGGCCGGAAAATTACAAGGCGACAAGAATTCCTATGGTGCTTTCGAATGATGAAGGCAGAACACTGCTATAAAACGGCGGTAACGTCTCCTTTCCCTTCACTTATACAGTAATAAACAGAACAAAACGAAACAAAACGCCATGTCGGTGAATCACCCTCGCCTCTCTCCCGTGGCTCTCTCTTTCTCCGAAAAGTATCATTCCCCACAAATTTGTTTCTCAAGTACGTAAATTTTTTTTAAAATTTATTTAAAGTATATTTTACACAATCACGCTCATATTTGATACTGCTAATTACTTTTTTAATTTTTTTTTTCACTTGTGAATATTAAGTTGGGGACCCCGTAACTTACGGTTGGTTGTCTTTTTCTTAATTTGTTTGGTTATACAATTTCATTCAAGCCTCTTATGTTCTGTTTTATTTGTAATTTTTTATAAATATTATAAAAAATTTTAAAATTTATTTATAAATACTTAAAATATCAAATTTGTTCATATAATTTTTAAATTCTGAAAAATCTTCTATTTAATTAAAAAATATAATTATTATTAATGGGTTATAATTATAATTATAATAATATAATTTTATTATTATTATTATTATTATTATTATTATTATTAACAACAACAATAAAAGATATTATAATTAATTAATATATTAATAATAATTGATAATAATTTTTTAGTTAAATTTTTAACAATTATAATTATTATTATTAATTAATTTTTGAATAATAATAATAATCACAATAATTAAAATACAAAATAATAATCTAAATATACTTATCTTTAATTAATACATTAACAATAATTATTGTTGTTAACAATAATAATCTAAATATATTATTATTATTATTATTATTATTAACAACAACAATAAAAGGTATTATAATTAATTAATACATTAAAAATAATTAATAATAATAATGATGAATTATTATTAATAACTATTTAGATTATTATTATTAAAAAATTAATTAATATATTCATAATAATTTTTTAGCTAAATTGTTAACAATAATAATAATAATTATTATTAATTAATTTTTGAATAATAATAATAATCACAATAATTAAAATATAAAATAGTAATCTAAATATACTTATCTTCAAATATAATCCATTTGAATTTGATTTTGATACAACACTTCAAATCCAATCCATAATAGGACAATAATTAATAATAGTTTTTTAGTTAAATTATTAACAATAATAATTATTTTTATTTAGTAGGAAGGAGAAGAAGTTAAATTGGAAATAGAGAAAAAGAGGAAGTTACGGACAATCTTATGGTGGAGGTGATGACAACAAATTTATTGGGGGTATTGTTAATAAGGTGTCATGTTGAGAAGATAAGTGAATGGGTTTGATGACTTGGGGTTTACAGAGTGAGAGTGATCTTAATAGGAAAATAGAGGGTGTGGATTTGGAGATGGGTTTATAATTAATTAATACATTAACAATAATTAATAATAATTTTTTAGTTAAATTATTAACAATAATTATTACTATTAGTTATTAATAATAATAATTATTATTAATAATAAAATAATTATTTATAATAATGATTGTTAACTAAAAAATAATTATCAATTATTATTAATGTATTAATTAATTATAATACCTTTTATTGTTGTTGTTAATAATAATAATAATAAAATTATATTATTATAATTATAATTATAACCCATTAATAATAATTATATTTTTTAATTAAATAAAATATTTTTCAGAATTTAAAAATTATATGAACAAATTTGATATTTTAAGTATTTATGAATAAATTTTAAAATTTTTTATAATATTTATAAACAAATTACAAATAAAGCAGAGAATAAGGGGCCTGAATGAAATTGTATAACAAAACAAATTAAGAAAAAGACAACCGACCGTAAGTTACCGCAAACATAACTTAGGAGGGTCCTTAAGTTGGTATTTAATTTATGTACCGTAGATATGTCTTTGATTCCACCAATAGGTATCTTTCGATTTGGAAGTAGAAACTCCATGTACTGCTAGATCAATGAGATATTATGCTTCGCTTCCACAATATGCATTTGATTTGACCTTCAACTAATTTCAGAAACACGTATACATGGAACTATGTTTAGGACTTTATATCTCATAATAAAGATTCTTTTAAGAAATTGTTTGGTTAAAAATATATATATAACATGTGCCCCAGGACACGATCTAGTGGCTTTCAGCCTATATGTTAAATTAATTTTAATTTACGGACAATCTTTAATTTAGGTGGCGTTTATTTTTTAACTTAATAACTTAAAGTGACTTAACTTAATTAATTAAGTTAATTAAAAGTGCTTGTTTTTATAACTTAATAGGATTTTTTAGATAATTTTGACTTAATAAAAGAAGCCAATTTTTTAACTTTTTGCTGAATAGAAGAATCTAAATTAAGTCAATTAATTTCTAATGTCAAAAATATCCCTATTTTATAATTTATTTTTCATACATATTCCAAAATTACGTTTATCCTACATAATCTCATCTTTATATTTTGAGATTTAAATAACAAATCAACTATTTAAATTATTTTGTTAGTTTTTTTTCTTATATTATGTATTATTATTGAGAATTAGTGATAAAATTTAAAATTTATGGTATTTTATATATTATAATTCTAAAATCATTATGTATTCACTTGAATATAGTTTTACTTATAAATATTAAAATATTATGGTATTTAGTATATTATTTATTTGACATTTAAATTTAATAAGGGTACAAACGTAAAAATATATATTTTCAGATTTTTAAGTTTAAAAAACAAATAATTTAATACTTATTTTCAGAGATTCAGATAAAAAAAATAAATACATTATTCAGATTCAGACATTCAGATCTATTCAGATTTCAGACGGAAAAATAAACGCCACCTTACTCTTCAAAGTTCTGAAAACATCAATTTGTACTTATTTACTTTTAAGAATAAAAAAAATATTTCATGAACACGCCTCTCATTTACCCTCTTTTTTTTTATGGTAAATAAACATAAATTGATGTTTTCAGGACCATAGGAGATAAGATAAAGATTATTTTAGGTGGGAGGTAAATTAAAATTTACCCATATAAGGGAGTGGCAATGCAACATTTGTGTGTAACAGTCATATATTTTTTTATGGATAACAATATTTTTTTCTATAAATTAATTATTACTTTGTCGTTACACGTTTTAAACGTCTCGTAATATATACAAAGTTAACAAATAAGAACCGTAAAATACGTGCTCATGGGCTCCAGAGAAATTTATGAGAAAAGGTCTGCAATTTATGTGAGTTTGGGGCTCGCCCGACTGTGTCAAGGAATTAAAGAGAAATTGTCAATTAAATTGATTTGTTTCCAACCTTTACAGGTGGTCAGCTGTTCAGTACTAAAGACGAACGAGTAAACCTTCATATTCTCGAAATATGCAAAAGCAGTTCTATATCCAGTCTTCACAGAGGTGAGATGGGTGCAGTTAAATTGCCCAAGTTAATTAGCATATATAATGCTGGATTTTTTAGTTTTAGATGCACATAGTTAAGCACTAATCACATACATTAATTTTTTTTTTTGGTGAGGGGAGGGGGGTTTGCGTACATACATTAATGTTATGTATAGAAATATGAAGTAATTCTTACTCACATTATGACACAATTTTTAGATTATCAAATTCAAGTACTCATCAATGGGAATACTTAATATAATTTCACATATGGGATTGTATATATATATACGGATGATTAAAGTTACATATGTATGAACATACACATGAAATTCCTCGAAGCAAAAGTATCTGTACTTTCTTGAAATATAATTAGAACTCATTTGAGACTATTGTTGGGAGATCTCAAAAGTGATTTTGAGGCGTCGACTTCAAGTAATATAGAGATTTATTTTTCCTAAGTTTTATAAGGACAAATATCACCTCACATATTCGTAAGAGTAGATGTTTCGAGCTAATACTCTGCAGTCCCATGAGAGGTGGTAGAAAATATATATTTTTAGACTCCCATTAGATTTTAGATTTGTATGTATGTATAAATTATAGCAATTTTAAAAAATGATTTAAAAGAAGTCAGAAACTAATATTAGTGCTTTTTAATTTTTTTCTTAAAATTATTTTTTTTATAAAATTACCCTATTTTATGACAGATTTTAAAAAATAAATTTGTTAAAATCTGATTTTAAGAATAAGTTTTACCACTAATACAATTGCCCATATAATTATTCTTATTCAATCAAAAAATAAAATCAGTAAATTTTAGGGGATAATTATAATTATATATGATCAATTGATCGTTACCTAACTGGCGACTATGACACAAATTTTTGTTGCATATATAATCAATGCATCAAAGGAAATGATTTTCTTTTTCCACAAAGTGGTTCATATTTAAAAACAAAAATGCAGACGTCGTTTCTAAAAACTTTTTATTAAATACAGTACAGTCCTTATCATATTGGAACGTGTGCACATTAAGAAAGAAAATAAAAAAAATGCTAACGTATTTCAGACTGTCCTGTACAGTGACCAAGTGCAATGCGACGACAGCGGATGACCTAGAAGCACTTGAGGTGATTTGTTTTTTCTTTTTTCTTTTTTTCTTTCAACATACAATTTTATGCAATTGAGAGAATCATAGAAACTGTTTAAGAAATTTTGATTCTCTCTACTCATCTAAACGTTCAAACTCTTCTTCAAATATGAAGGCAAGGGCAAAGCTAGCAGTTAATCTGATGACGGGCCAGAGCAATGTATTTTTTCTAATAAGAAGATTAGTTACTACAATTGAAAAAACAGAATTGAAATTCGATGATGTTCAAAGATGGTAATCAAAGTTTTTTTTATAGTAATTTAGTTATTTGTATCAGAAAATCTAATTAATGTACAAAAATTGAATAGCAAACGCTTTACTATTTTAATTTATAGAGAATGATTACATGAGTAAAGAAATATTAAAGAAAAACAGAAGATGAATAATTTATAAATTAAACGGAATTATTTATTTTCATAAGGGATTAAAATAATATTTCTGAATTCCAATTTTAATATTTCTTTTTTTGGAAGGACTTTCTTGAAGTTTTCGAAAGCTCCTTGGGTTAAATCAATCTAGGCCTCCGCTGTTGGAAGGATCTTAAATTTGTGTCCTTAAATTATAGTTTGCGCTGGAAATTCGAAATACTATGCTAATTCTCTTTATTTTGGTGCAAAGGTTTCAGTATCGAATGAGATTAAGAAACTCATCCACATCATTAAATCAATGTTGGGCTCGATAGGCGATGGAGAGTTAAGCATATCGGCATATGACACAGCATGGGTTGCTCTCATTAAAAATATTGATGGTCGTGATATTGACGCTCCTCAATTCCCATCATGCCTCGAGTGGATTGCCGATAATCAACTCCCCGATGGTTCATGGGGTGATGATAAAGTCTTTTTAGCCCATGACCGGTTGATCAACACCCTGGCTTGTATTGTAGCTCTCAAATCATGGAATGCCCATCTCGATAAGTGTGAGAAAGGTATTTTGAATATCGAAATGAGAAATTATTGTTGTTTGATAAAATTAATCATTTTTCGCCCCACCTCCTCATCTTTATAATATATTAAAATCTCATGCCGGTAAAGAGATAGTGTTAACTTTTATTTTTTGTTTTTGATGTATTTTATTAGCTTATTTTTGGGATCAGAACTACGATTGTTATTTTTACGGTAACTTTAATTCACTCCTAGATAGAATGAAAATATTTAATTTATCTCAAAAATATAAAAACTTCAATTTACCTCCGTTTTCATTAAGAAATAATAACAAATGGAGGCACATTGATTTTTTTTTTAATCTTCTTAATACTGAATGAGAAAATTAATGTTTTTCACATTTTTAAGACTGAATTAAAGATTATCATTCTAAATTAGGCATAAATTGAAATTTATCCTTATATTATTATTACATTTGTTGATCAATAGCAGACAAGTACTTGTACAAGCTCAGAAGTTGATCAATAGATAAAAAAAAATAATAATATAAGTCTGATTTTAGGATGTAAAATAATAAAAGATGCGGGAAATTTGAATGTTAGTAGAATCTCTTTAATGGAAAGAGGATTTTGACATGTTTTAAATATGAGAGGAAAATAATTTATTTATTGAAATATATATATATATATATAATTTTTTTACGCAAACACACTATTAAATCATGCGGTTTAGTAAAGTCATTTTAATTAATTATTAAATTACATGACTTAATAACGTGTCTGTACAAAAAATAAAAAATAAAAACAAAGACGTTTGTGCCTGAGAATGAACAAATTTACTTTGTTAAGGTTTGCTTTATATTAAGCCTAGCATTGCAACACTTTCATTTGTGATTACTCTTAGGAATTTCATTCTTGAGAGAAAACTTATGGAAGCTTGAAAATGAGAATGAGGAACACACAACTGCCGGCTTTGAAGTTGCTTTCCCTTCCCTTCTTGAAACAGCTCGCAGTTTAGATATTGAAATTCCCTATGACTCTCATGTCTTGCAAAAGGTCTATGCCATGAGAAATTTCAAGCTCAAAAGGTACAGACTCAAAACTCATATTGCATGTTTGTGACTTTAATTTTCCCCTGCTTTTTTATGAGCGGAATGTAAATCTTTATTAATTATTTCTATTTTATTTATTTATTTCTTGTATCTGTGATAGGATAGCAATAGACAAAATGCATAGTGTGCCCACAACTCTACTCTTTAGCTTGGAAGGAATGCCAAACTTGGATTGGGAAAAGCTTCTGAAATTGCAGTTTCAAGATGGCTCATTCCTATGCTCTTTATCCTCCACTGCCTATGCCTTCATGCAAACAACAGATGATAACTGCTTGAAATATTTAACACAAGTTGTTCAAAGATTCAATGGTGGAGGTATATATATTGTCACAATAAAACGCTTTTATTCTATCAATTCCTAACAAATGTCACCTTAAGATGGTTATGTTTTCTAATTATGCGTATACATGCATCCATATTGTTGTATATATAGTCCCGTTCTCGTATCCAATCGATTTGTTCGAGCAACTATAGGTTGTGGATCGCTTGCAGCGTCTTGGAATTTCAAGATATTTCCAGCCAGATCTTAAGAAATGTATGGATCATGTCTACAGGTAACTTAAATTATTTCTAATAAAACTTATCTTTAATACTATTATTTAATAATTACCTATCACTTTTCTTAGCAAAAAAAAATAATTACCTATCACTTTAAATTTTTGGGTCAAGCAATTTCTCTAAAATTGTATTAGAACTAAGGTCTAAAATTCGATTCTCTACCGCGAGCAAACTCTTGCAATTGCTCCCGACTTACTTTCGGGTTCTTTTGTTAGCCCATTTAATTGGATCTCTTGTTTCAGGTGAGGGCACCTATTAAAATTTGAGCGAGACTGTTAGCACCCCAGTAATCTCCTAATAAAACCCCACTTTCTCTACATTTACAATTTGCACCTTGAATTTGTTTACACCCTAGCATCATCGTTTTTAATTTTTATAATATTGTGAAAAGAATAGAAGAGTCATTGCAGATGCAATTTGTTCACACGTCAATATTGCAAAAGATTTTCAATTATTAAGACTAACATCAAATGAGATTGGAAAGAATATTTATTTAAATTTAAATAAGAAGTTAAAAAAAAAGAAATAAAAAAGAAAACAAAGGAGTTAGAGAGAAAATCTAGCAATGAAAGAGGGAGACACCCCTAACAAAGTCCTTTCAAGAGTTGTTTAATTATTGTTTCAAAAAAAAGAATCCATGATATCAATACCATTGGCCCAGAGACAAAAGAAGAATTTGCAGTTCTTACCTTTGAGACAAATATTCAAAAAACTTTTTCTTAAATGAACAAATTATGAGTAACATACTTCATAGGGTTGAACCTAATGCCATTTATGGATACCTTAATTTGAAGAGTATTGGGGAACTCATTTACAAGAGGAGATACGAAAAGTTGGACTAGTAGAGAGTTGTTTTGACTATTTATAAAGATAACATGTAGAAAAAGATTTGCTTTTTTCATGGTTTCAAGCACAAATAATTGTATAATGTTGGAATATTTTATAGTGGCCCATGAGTCACATTATTAAATTAGTAATAATTTAATATTTAACTAATAAAATAAATAATGGGTCAAAATTCTATTGGTCAATTGAGAAAAATTAACTGCCCACTTTGATGGAAAGTGGGAATTAGGATTTCATTAAAATTTGTCCTCTCTCTGTCCAATATATAAAGAGATATCGTGTTAATTTTTTATTCATTAAGAAAGTGAGTCACTCTAAAAGGATCAAGAGAGAAAAATCAATTTTGCTAATCTTTAACTCTTTCTTTAGTGAGGTTTGATCAAGAAAAATTGTTATGAATCAAGGTATGTTTTTTCACAATTATGATGATGTGAAAATCATGATATTTTATAATCTTAGGGTTCGAAGTTTATGCAAATTAGGGTTTTCTTACTTTATGGAAATTATAAAAAAATTTTCAACAATTAGCATCAAAGCATGGTTTGAGAATTTATAATTTTTCATTCAAATTTGTAATAGCCATCTCATATTTTCAATTCTCCTTATAGATATATGCCAATTTGAATTATTATTCTACATATACACTATGTAGAAAGAAAATTATTATGGTAGGAATTTTGTATATATTATTTTGATATAAAAGAGTAAAGAAAAGAAAAAAGAAAAAAACAAAAAAAGAGGTTGGCGACGCAACACATAAAGGTTGAATTAGGTTTTTCTTTTGGGTTGTTTCATTGGACACCCTAATATTTATTTGGTTTATGCTTTTATCCAAAGTTTAGAATTTTGTTGCATTTAAGTCCAATAGAATTGCCAGCAACCATCACATGCTGTCTTCATGCCGAAATTTAAGAGTAATTGCATGTGAAATTTCATTTAAGCCCTTGATATTCTATTTCATTAAATTATAGGTATGGTTGATTGGGTTTAATATGATAAAACCACTGACTTTATGTGTATCAAGTCTCATAAGTTTTATTCTCATAATTTTAAATGCTTCCACTCCTTAGTTAATGATCTCTAAAATTTCTTACTGTTCCAATTTTGGTGTTTAAAATTTCAATTGATGTTTGTGGTTTTATTTATTTATATTAAGGAAAGTACTTTGTTATAAATGTTCAATTTGACATTGATATTATGATAATTTGCTAGTAAACAAAGTGGCCAAATTAGAAAATTTTATTATCATAATTATTGTGACGCTTATTATTTAATGACATGATGATTTTATTGTATGGGTTTATTGAAATTTATAAATTATAAAATATTTAGGAATCACCCAAAGGTTGATTAATTAATTTTATAATCTATGATTATGATTGTGGGTAATTAGTATGCTTGATTAAATATGTTTAGTATATCCAAAGATAGCAAGCATGTCTAGTCAATGTGTATTTGATAACTAGTTATGTGAAATTAAAGTTAAGCATCAGTTATGTTTATTATAATGTATTGTTGTATTCCCCTAAAGGTGAACATCAACATGCTCTTAAAATTTATGCGAATTTTATCTGAATCTATATTACATATTTAGATTAACTAGACATGTGTGAGCATTTATATATATTTGCAGCATTTGTGCCTATTGCTTTTCATTTGCAAGCTTCGTTTGTAGTTTTGTTCAATGGCATTAATTACCTAAATTAGTCTGAGCTCGCTTAGGTGTTCTGGATCTTGATTTAGCACTATTAACTAAAAGGCTAGTTATTATTACTGATAAAAGCAGAACTAAAGAGAGATATTTCCATAAAACTTGGGAGAGATCTAACAAACTAAGTCTAATGTTTATGCGGATGACAGTAGCCAATAACATCAAGTTCACAATTCCAAAAACTGAAAGTGTTAAGGAATATATCAAATTTTTGAAAGGATGTTCTTAGTCTCAGTCGGCTGATAAGTCCCACGTAGGGGCATTAATGGGTACGTTAACCATATATAAGTTTGATGGTACACGTACCATGCATCAACATGTGACTCAAATGATAGACATAGCAACAAAATTGAGGTCTATGGGGGCGGAAGTGAGCAAGAGTTTCCTTGTGCAATTCATTATTAATTTTCTACCTCTTGAGTACAGTCAATTTCTAATAAACTATAATACCATTAAGGATAAGTGGAGTACGAATGAACTTTAGACCATGCTCATTTAAAAAGAGGCAAGACTTAAGAAATAAGGAACTTACTTAATTAGCCTCATAGGTCATAAATGAACTAAAAAGAAGTCTGAAAGAAAAAATTATCACAAGGGCAAGAAAGAAGCATCAAAGTTGAAAGTGCAACCCACTTAAATCCACAAGAAAGATATCAAGAATGAAAAGTGTCATTTTGCAATTAACGTGGAAACTTTGTTAAAGATTGCCTAAAGCCTAAAGCCTAAAGCTTGGTTCGAAAAGAAAGGTAATCCTAGTACTTTAGTACGTTTCGAATCGAACTTAGCTGAAGTTCCTTGTAACACATGGTGGATTGATTCTGGTTGCACTACTCACATTTTAATCATGATACAGGGATTTTTTACGATTCAAACCATAAACTCAAATGCAAAGTTTATTTTCAGGGAACCAAGTCAAAGCTTTAGTTGAAGGCATTGGGACTTACTGTTTGATTTTAGATACTGGACATTATTTAGATCTTTTTCAGACTTTTTATGTTCCTTCTGTTTCTTGCAATTTAATTTTCTCGTTCAAACTTGATTTTGTTAGATATTCTTTTACATTTTGGAATGGATGTTTCAGTTTATTTAAACACAATAATATTATTGGTTTTAGAATTCTTTCAATAGTCTATACAAATTAAAACTTGATAATATTTTTGTTGAGTCTTTGTTGAACTTGCATCATAATGTTGGCATTAAATATGATTTAGTAAATGAAAGTTTAGCTTATTTGTGGTATAAGCATTTGGATCACATATTCAAAGCAAAAATAGAGAGATTAGCAAAAAATGAAATCCTTCCAAATTTGAATTTTACTGATCTTGATATTTGTATGGATTATATTAAGGGAAAACAAACAAAACACACAAGTAAGAAAGGAGTCACAAGAAGTACACAGCTTCTTGAGATTATACACATTGACTAACTAGACCTTATGATGTTGCATCTTTTGGTAGAGAAAAATACTTTATCACCTTCATTGATGATTTTTCATGTTATAGTTATATCTATTTATTGAATGAAAAATCTCAATCAATGAATACCCTAGAGGTATTTATCAATGAGGTTGAAAGGCAATTATATAGAAAGGTGAAAATTGTTAAGTTTGACAGAGGTGGTGAATATTATAAAAGATATACTGAGAATGGACAATGCCCCAATCCATTTGCTAAGTTCCTTGAAAAATGTGGCATATGTGCTCAACACACAATATAGGTGCACTAGAACAGAATAATGAAGTAGAAAGGCGTAACTGTACCTTAATGGATATGGTTATGAGTATTTTAAGTTATTCATCTTTACCCTTTATCATTGCGGATGGAAGCATTAAATATTGCCGCTTATTTATTAAATAAGGTTCCTAGCGAGGCATTTTCAAAGACTCATTTTGAACTATAGATAGGAAGGAAACCTAGTTTAAGACACCTACATGTTTGGGGCTGTCAGGCAGAAATAAAGATTTATAATCCACATGAAAGGAAGTTGGATTCAAGAATAACTAGTGGATATTTCATTGGTTATCCAAAAAATTCTAAAGGGTATAAATTTTATTGTCCTAACCATAGTATGAGAATTGTTGAATTTGTAAATGCTAGGTTAATTAAAAATGGTGAGATTAATAGGAGTATGGAGCCACGAAAAGTGGAAATCCAATAAGTTAGAGTGCGAGTTCCCTTGCCAGTTATTTCTTTTAAAGTATTTATTCCTGTAGTTATTGAACACACTGATCACTTTTAAGAACAACAAATAAAAAACCTAGTAAGGTATAATGAAGTTATTAACAATGAACCTATAGCACCTGAACCATAAGAAATAACATTAAGATGATCTTAAAGACAAAAAAGATATTCTATTTCTGATAATTATATGGCTTACTTATTAAGAGTCAAAATTTGACTTGGGAATTAATGAAGATCCAGATTTATTTTCACAAGCCATGGAAAGTGTTAATTTGATAAATGGTTAGACACCATGAAAGAAAAGTTGAAATCAATGGATCACAATAATGTTTGGGACCTTGTTGAATTACTTGAAGGCTGTAAATGAATCAGGTGTAAATGGGTCTATAAGACCAAGCGTGATTCAAATGGCAACGTGGAACGATACAATGCCATACTCATTGCCAAATGTTTTACTCAAAAGGATGGCGTTGGCTACAAAACGACTTTTTCACCAGTCTCTAACAAAAAATCTTTCAGAATTATTATGGCATTAATGGCTCATTATGATTTAGAGTTATTATTTCACTAGTCTCATACCAAATAAATGTGAAAACTGCATTTCTAAATGGGAATTTAGAAGAAGATATTTACAATGGCTGAACCTGAAGGCTTTTTAGTTGAAGGAAAAGAACACCTCATATATAGATTAAAGAAATCAATATAAAGGCTTAAGCAAGCCTTTCAACAATGGTATCTTAAGTTCAATGATACCATCATTTCCTTTAGATTTTAAAAAAAATATCATTGATTGGTATATATATCTTAAGGTCAATGGGAGTAAGATTATTTTTCTAATTCTGTATGTTGATGACATTTTGCTTGCTGCTAATGATTTTGGTTTAATTCATGAGACCAAAGAGTTTCTCTCTAAGAACTTCAAAATGACAAATATAGGTGAGGTATCTTATATGATTGGAATTGAAATATTATGTGATAGAGCACAATAATTGTTAAGGTTGTCTTAAAAAACATATATCAATAATGTTTTAGAGAGATTCAGAATGGAAAAATGCTCTGTAAGTGTTGTTCCAATTTAGAATGAAGATAAGCTAAGCCTTCTGCAATGCTCAAAGAATGAATTAGAACACAAACAAATGGAAAAGATTTTTTATACATCTATTGTTGGAACCTTGATGTATGCATAGACATGTACTAGGCCAGACATCAGTTTTGTTGTTGGAATGTTAGGCAAATATCAAAGTAATCTTGGATTGGATCACTGGAAAGCTGCTAAGAAAGTATTGAGATACTTGTAAGGAATGAAGGATCATATGCTCACTTATAAGAGATTTGATCATCTTGAAGTGATAGGGTATTTAGATTTAGATCATGCTAGCTGCATGGATACCAGAAAATCCACATTTGGCTATTTGTTCATAATGGCTGGAGCAGCCATCTCATGAAAAAGTGCAAAACAATTTGTCATTACTACTTGCACTATGAAAGTTAAGTTTGTGGCATACTTCGAGGCCACTATTTATGGATTGTGGGTGTGGAACTTTATTTCAGGACTTAGAATTGTCGACAATATTGCCAAGTCCCTGAAGATTTATTGTGATAATGCTGCAATAATCTTGTTATGTAAAAAAGACATGTATTCAAAGGGTATTAAACATATGAAATTGAAATACCTTGCCGTTAAAAAAGAAGTTCAAAAATGAAAAGTGTTAGTTAAGCACATTAGCACCAACTTTATGATTTTGGATAATTTAACAAATGGATTAAACCCAAAGGTTTTCACTAAACATGTTGAAAGGATGGGTATTATTGAAGGTCTTTATTGACATTATGTTTAAGCTTTTATACTCTTTATGTATTTGATACTCTGAGTCCATTTAAGTATTGTTTCTGATTCTTTTATATCCTATTTGATTTAATGGTATATACATGAATGATGATATGATTGTCAATAGGTTTTGTCTTTGACTAAGATATTATTGTTGGACCATTATTGTTCTCTTTCTCATTAACAGGTCATGTTAAGTATAAAACTAATATTGTGATACATGAAAAGGACTATGTCCAAATAATGATGTGGAACTGCTATGATCCATATTAGTTTTTGCTTAATAATAATTTTATGGTTTGACTAATGTAAAGATTTAGCTTTTACTATGCGCATAATAGTGATTATTAAACCATTAATTTGAATATACCCCATGGGTCAAGTGGGAGAATGCTGGAATATTTTATAGTGGCCCACATGCCACATTATTGAATTAGTAATAATTTAGGATTTAAATAATAAAATAAATAATGGACCAAAATCCTATTGGTCATTTAGGAAAAACTAACTACTCACTTTGATGGAATGTGAAAATTATGGTTTCATTAAAATTGGTCCTCTCTCTACCAATATATAAAGGGATATCACGTTAATTTTTTATCTATTAAGAAAGTGAGTTACTTTAAAGGGGTTAAGAGAGAGAAATCAATTTTGCTAATTTTTAATTCTTTTTAAGTGAGATTTAATCAAGAAAAATCACTATGGATCAAGGTATGTTTTCTCTCAATTATGATGATGTGAAAATCATGATATTCTATAATCTTAAGTATTGAAGTTTATGCCCCCAAGGGCGTAGCTGAGTTGGTTGGCAGTGTAATCTGTTGCTCCTCACTTGTGTGGACTCGGGTTCGAGCCTTAGGGGTGGGGAGGGGGGTAAAAATTGATTTGGGTTTGCTCACCCCCCTTTCCTTTTTAAAAAAAAGTATTGAATTTTATGCAAATTAGGATTTTCTTACTTTATCAAAATTATAGAAAAATTTCAACATGTAAGTGTTATTTTTGGAATTTTTGGAATAAAAATCATTGTTGTTAGAGAATATATTACTTCTTATGCATTTTTAATGGTTATATTTAACAAATGTGCTTTATAAATAATTTAGAAGGATGTAGTAACTCCATTCTTAAAATTTTATTTTTAATATTACTATTGGGCCCATATCCATTAGCTTAAGTGAGAGCTCTTATTCAAGTGAGGGAATCTATTAAGATTTTGAGTTGAGCTTTTATTTTTAAAATTTTCATGAACCCCTTTTCTAATTATCTTTATTTTAATACCAAAATATCCTTTTCCTATTAAATCCCATCTTGGGTTTTTTTATTCCCCTTC